>JBBBDQ010001732.1:0-95000 GCA_037127315.1 Ascarosepion bandense
ATGTCTTTTTTAATTTAGACTTTTTTTTATTCGCCTTCTTCATCAACGTCCCCTTTTTTTACTGTCTCTTTTCTCTCATGTACAAGTGTCCTATTTTTCCTTCTTCATCCTGTTATTTTCACTACGTCTCTTTTCTTTCATTTACAGTTCTCCTCCTTCTTCGTAATCTTCATTAAAGCCTCTCTTTTTTTTTTTTTTTTTTTTTTTTTTTTTTTTTTTTTTTTTTTTTGAAGGATGTGCGTTGTGGAGCCATTGGATATCGGCTCGGAACGAGAAATCGGGGGGCCGAGTTCGAATTCCAGCCGAATTCATTGCATTCACTTACGCGCAAATACCCTTGGGAAAGGTATTAATCCGTCTATTCCTTCCAGTTATGGGTTAAATAACAGGACAGAATTGGGTTCTATAGCCTAGTCTACCGCAGAAAGCAATGGCAACCTACTGCGGGATAATCTTCTGCCCAGTCAGTCATGTCTCTTTCGAGACATGATCGCCCAAGCGTGTTTCAAGTATGGCACTTAAGTGACTGAGTGACTTTTTTTTTGTTACTATGTCTTTTTCTTGTTTACAGTTCTCTTTCTCCTTTTTCTCTTTCTCTCTCGTCGTCGCCTTCATCAGCGCCACTTTTTCTCACGATGTCTCCTTTTTCTCATTTTTCTCATTTACAGTTCTCTTTAATCACTTTTTCTTTTTTTTCAACGCCTCTTATTTTTCTTACCATTTCTATTTTGTCTCATTTACATTTCTCCTTGTTGTCTATTTCATTCATTAGCGCCTCCTGTTTTTCTTACTATGTCTGTTTGCTCTAATTTTCAGTTCTCCTTCTTCTTCTTCTCTTTTGTCTTCTTTATCAATGCCTCTTTTTACTAGTCTCTTTTTCTCCTTCTTTAACAAATCTCCCCCCCCCCACTTTTTTTTACTATATCTTGTTTCTTTAATTTACAGTTCTCATTTTCTCTTTCTTCTTGAACGGCTCTTCTTTTCCTTACTATTTTCTCCTTTATCTCATTTACAATCACTTCTCTTCTTCTATGTGCCTTGTCCTTTCAAGACGTAGGCGATCATGGCTTTCCACGTCTTCCTATACCTGGTAGTTCTTAGCACGCCTTCTCCTGTTACACCAGGCCACACTCGTTCTGCCACTCACATGCTCAGGTCCATCAAATATGTTACACGCTGTTTTCCCTGTCTCTCCTTCCCTCTATCTGGCCTGTTAGTATCAGGTTCTCCAAGACCTTTTTCCTCATTGCATGTCCCAGGTACCATAGCTGACTCTTCCGGATGCTCAGTATTAATTTCCTTTTCGTTTCCATCCTTTCCAAAACCTCATCATTGCTGACGTGCTCAATCCATGTTATCCGTAGCATCCTTTTTTTAGAACCACATTTCAGTTACTTTAAGTTTTTTCGTTCATCTTTGATGATATTGTCCAGCATTCACGGCCATATTGAAGAACTGACATCACATAGCAATTCAATACTCTCTTTGTTTCTTATTCATCTACCCTTCTCATTTTTAATTTTTTTTCTTTTATCGACATCAGTCAGTTGAGTGTCAAACGAAAGAGATATGATTGACTGGGCAGAAGTTTATCCCGCAGGAGGTTGCTGTCTGCGATAGACTGGTTGCCTGCCAAAGCTATAGAACCCAATCTGTCCTGCTATTTAACCCATAACTGGAAGGGAAGAGACGGATTAATACCTTTCCCAAGGGTGTTTGCGCGTAAGTGAATGCAAGGAGTTCGACTCCCCGATTTCTTGTTCCGAGCTAATATCAACTGCACCACAACGCACATATCTTCGTTTTTTTTTACTATTACTCACATTTACACTTTCATTTATTCATATCCAATCCTCCTCCTTCATCTTCTTCGTCAACGCATCTTCTTTTTCTGTTTTTCATATTTTCTCATTTACATTGTCTTATTCATCATCAAGTCTCCTTCTTCATGAGCGTAACTTCTCATTCATACTATTTCGCTTTACACAATTATTCATCTTTGCCTTTCCTTCTTTTCTTCATCAACGTATCTTTTTTCTCTTATTTTTCTCTCTTCTCTCATTTACACTTTCCTTTCTCTACTTTTCTCATGTTACTCCTTCTTCATCAACATATCTTCTTTTTCTTAATATTTCTCGACTCTATCAATTAAGCGTCTTTCTTTTCTTCATTTGCACCACCACCTAATATTTTCCTTTCTGTATTTACATTATTCGACTATTGTCCTCATCTTTGTTGAGAAAAGTATTATGAAAAGTACCAGAGAAAACCATTAATATAAAAAAATATTGCACTATGAACTCTGATAACAAAAGGGGTTACTGGACATTAGGTTAATAAGTCCCCAAAATTTAGTTGTTCTTGTCCTTGTCCAGGTGGCCCAGTGGATGTAGACGTTGGTTAGTTCCTGTGACTTGACCCAAAGAGTTTTGAGTTCAATACCAGGCTACAGCAGTAGTGAACAAGTAATTTGCAGGGTTAGAGGGAGAGATGACTGATGATTTCCAATCGAGGCATTTCTACGCAATTGATGAGAATGATATATATATTTTTTAATCATATCACCCCCAGCAAAGCATTCCACTGCCACTATAGCGCAGGGGGTTACATAGAGCGGTTGGGTATAGGAAATGCCAGAAGGAGGGTGATAGACGGGTAAGGAGGTACATAGGAAGAGTGTTTGAGAGAATGGGTGTGAGTTTGTGTGTTAGGAGGTGTCTATTGACCTTACATTTAAACCCCTGGAGGTTGTAGCCGTCGGGGAAGCAAGCAAGCATGCGGAAGGGAATTCCACAGGCGGGAAGTGCAAGAAAAGAAGCTGTTGGAGTAGAAATTGCGGTTACATTTCATCGGTTTCACTGTGAAAGGGTGAGACCTAGTTGCCAATCTAGTATCTCTTGCAAATTCACACCTAGGGGGCACCAGTGATTTAAGTTCATCAGAGTAGAAGACGTGAAATTATTTATAAAAGGGGCACAGGGAAGCCACGTCACGCCGGTGAGAGAGTGACTGCAGGCAGTCAGCCAAGTCGGCATCGATCACATTACAGATTCTCCGCTGTATTTTGTCAAGAACCCCGAGGAGAATAGTAGGGACACTCGACCAGATGTGGCAGCAGTATTCAATGCACGGGCAGACGGTAGATTTATATATGTGCAGGATAGATTCAGACGAAAAGAATTTCCGGACCCTGCACAGAGAGCCGACTTTCATAGCAGCGGATTTAGCAATGGATTCGACGTAGTCATTCCACTTGAGGTCCGCTGAGAGTGTGAGGCCAAGTAGGCGTAGTGCTTTACTTTCTGGGAGGCAAGCCTGTTCCATGCTAATGGGAGGGACGTGCGGTTGACTGTGGTGGTTAATTGACAGCAGCTTCGTTTTGGAAGAATTGAATTTTACGAGCCATTTCTTACCCCAATCCACCACGGATTGGAGGTCTTTTCAAGCTCGGCAGCGAGGTTCGCCTTGTCATCAACACCAGATTTTTGATCGAGGCGAGAGTAAACTGTAGTGTCATCGGCATACATGCCCACTTGGGATGTTATGGCATCGGGGAGATCATTGATGTAGATTAGAAAGAGCGTATGACCTAGGATAGAGCCTTGAGGGACACTCGCGTTTGTAGGGTAGTTCTGGGAGGCATGTCCGTTTAATACCACCTTCAATGTGCGGTTAGATATGAATGACTGGATTAGGTCCAACAAAAGTCCAGTTATGCCGTAGCTTCGCAGTTTCCGTAGAAGGCCGGTGATTGTAATTCAAAATTATTATTTCGGTTCGAAATTCATAGCACCTGAAGAAGGCCGGAGCGTACAACGGCCGAAACGTCGTACAAATGGCAACAAAAATGAGAACAATAGTCCAAATAATGTAAATGCTGTAAATATTACTTCATCTCAGAAATATAGACAAAACTTCCTTTCTATTCAATTTCTTTTTCTTCTTAGCCTGGATACGATGAGCAATGTCTCTGAAGAGATTTTGAATTGCGTGGATCCACCTCGTAATTTCTGTTGTTTACAGATGTATTAGATCTGTTAGCGTCCCATCTATGGGAAATTAATGTTTTGATTTTTGTTTGCTGGAGCATTAAGAAAGTATAAAAAATCATCAGTTGGAGTAAATATCGCCCGGTTCACACTCCACCCACGTCTATTGAACAGGTGAAGAGGCTCATCCCTTGTTTCCTTGTTTAGGATGTGGTTTCCGGCTTTCTCTTTTCCAATCTTTTCACTCTTTTCTTTTTTCTTTTTTTCAATTGGAGTAGATAGACTAAACTATCGCCCGGTTCACACTCTACCCACGTTTATTGAACAGGTGAAGAGGCTCATCCCTTGTTCCTTGTTTAGGATGTGGTTTCCGGCTTTCTCTTTTCCAACCTTTTCACTCTTACGTAGCCCTCTGCACATCAGTGGCGTTTTCGTCTTGCTTGGGGTGATATGATTAAAAAAAATATATAGTAAATACACCAGTAATATATTTATATGTAAAAAAAATGACCAGTATTAATACATTTTTATCGCCAAATGACAGCACTGCACTAAACTACAGAAGTCCATTTTTATAGCAAAATGGACTAAAACAGCAGAACTAATGTATAAAAATACATTTTTATAGTAAAACAATTAATGCAGCACTAAAGTATAATAATACATTTTATACTAAAATTACCAGCAATCCATTTTATCATCTACAAACTATCACACTCCACCCACGTCTATTGAACAGGTTAAGAGGCTCATCCCTTGTTTCCTGTTTCGAATGTGGTTTCCGGCTTTCTCTTTTCCAATCTTTTCACTGCTTTGCTCGTGGTGATATGATTAAAAAAGAAATCATCTGTTTGCCATGCAAGTATGTAATTATGTACAAGATATCTGTAGTTGAAGCCATAAAACTACGTACAGGATATTTGCATTAAATAACCCATACAGGTGTTGATATCTCACTAAACAAAAACCAAAGCCAACCAGTCTTTTTCATGTCTATCTACACTTTTTCTGTTTCTTCCTCATCAACACTTCTTTTTCCTTACTTTATATCTTCTTCCTCAAACTCACTCATGACTACTTCCGGCCATATAGCTTTGAAACCTTGATTCAGATATGACCATCGAAGTTGAGCAACATCACTCCTAGTCTGTTCCTAGATGGGTGACCGCTCGGGAATACCAGGTACTGCTTATTTTGAAGGTACAGGTGATATAATGGATTGGAATTGTTTATCAAAGAGCTAAGTTGCAGTTGGGCTTGTTGTCTTCACATACATCCAAATGTCCTTGGGAAAGGTATAAATCTACCATTTCTCCCCTCAAGCTATGGGTTAATAAGTATGCTTATTTTTATTTTACAAAAATAAATTTCGCAGTAAAATCAGAAGCACGTAAAAGTCTTTAGCAAATCTAAACTTCATGGAAAACTCGAAGCACGTTTGTATTTATTTTTAGAAGAACCTTAAAAAACTTTTTGAAAAAGGTTAAAGGGGAAATATTCAATCAACTTTAATTTCAAAATATTAAATAAGTAGCTTAAAATTCAAAGTAACTAAACAAAGATTCCTAAATACCATTTTTGGGTAGTGAATTACAGATCCAGAATTTTGTCTTTAAACTCTACATAAGAAAAATATAGCAACTCAAAATAAAATAAATCTTATTTACTTCAACTAATAGAGGCAAGTAATATTCCTCCGAAATTCTTTAAATTTCTTCAGGCAATACTAGATAGCTTGCTCAAACTAAAATAATGAAACGTTTAAAGCTGTCCTCTAGCTTAGTCCCCTCCCTACATTATGAATTGGCCGTCTAATATAGAACGCAGTACAGATGCTGATGGACTTGTACCTGTGTTTCATCGACTACGCTAAGACATTCGACAAAGTACGCCACAAAGACGTGATAGAGATGCTCGGTAACCTCGACATATTCAGGAAAAAGTGCAGCCCAATATGCCAAATACAGGTGGGGGATACTAGACACAAGCAGATACAAAAATTTAAATACCTGGGAAGTGTTATGACAGAAGACGGAAAGTGCGACACAGAAATCCGAAGGCGAATTGGCATGGCAAAGGAAGCATTCCAGAAGTTAAGTATTAAGAAACAGGACAATTTCGCTAGAAACACGAAAGAGAGTACTGGATTGCTATGTGTTGTCCGTTCTTCAATATGGCAGTGAATGCTGGACAATATCATCAGAGATGAAGGAAAAACTTGAAGCAACTGAAATGTGGTTCTATAGAAGGATGCTGCGAATATCATGGGTCGAGCATGTGAGCAATGATGAGGCCTTAGAAATGATGGAAACAAAAAGGAAATTAATACTGAGCATCAGGAAGAGACATCTGAGGTTCCTGGGACATGCAATGAGGAAGGAGGGCTTAGAGAACCTGATACTAACAGGCCAGGTAGAGGGAAAAAGAGAAAGGGGAAAGCAACGGATAACATATTTGAAGGACCTAATCAAGTGGATGATGGAACGGGGGTTGCATGGTGTAACAGGAGAAGGCGTGCTAAGAGCCACCAGGGATAGGGGGACGTGGAAAGCCATGATCGCCTACGTCTTGAAGGGACAGGACACATAGAAGAAGATTAATCAAGAACCTGTACTTGTAGTAAACTGCCTGCATGCGAACAGAAAACAAGTTCAACAGGTATACAATGATAGAAAGAGTTGTAAGACAAGGATGTATCTTCTCACCAGATCTATTCAACCTATACAGCGAGACGATTTTGAGAGTTCTAGAGGTCCTGTCAGGATTTGTCATTGGTGGCGGCAATCTGAACAATATAAGATACGTAGATGACACAGTGCTGATAGTAGACACTGAAAAGAAAACTACAAGACCTTCTACAGGAAGTAGTTAAAGAAAGTAAAATCAAACAAGTACAGAAAGTTAAATACCTGGGAAATGTTCTAACAGAGGTCAAGAAAGCGTGACACTGAGATCCGAAGGCGTATTTGCATGATCAAGGATGCATTTCAGAAGCTGATTAGAATAATGAGGGACAAGAAAACTTGGCTGGAAAGATTATTATACGATGTCTGTTTTTTTTTAATATGGCAATGTCGTCAAAAATAAAGAAGAGCCTTGAAGCTTGTGGTTTTACAGAAGGACACTGAGGATAACATGGACTGAACATGTGAGCAACGACGTAGTTTTGGCAAGGATGGAAACAAAAAGAAATCTGACACTTAATATCAGAAAAAAGACAGCCAAAACTTCTGGGATATGTAAAGAGGAAAGATTGTAGCGATCGGTGAATACTCTTGGGGGTCTGTTCAACGAAGCAGCAGTTCTTAGGAAAAAGCTGTTTAAATGTAACTTCTTCATTACTAATGGATTAAGAAGGGGATGATTCGCTCTAATGTACACAGCATGCCGAGTCCGAGCTATGAAGGCTAAGGCTGATCAAACTAAGGAATATAGCTCGTCCGAATATTTGCCATGAAAATAGCGATAAAGTAGTGAGAGGATTGCGATATTTCGCCTCTTGGTATGGTGACTGTAGAGAAGGAAATATATAATTGGCCATAAGGCTGGAAATGCGGACTGGACAGCTCCAGCTCAGATATGGCAATAATAAGCTATTTTCAGTCTGATCTTGTGAAGATATAGCATAAGTGTTAGGGTGGCACCTCTTTCAGTCTATTGACTAATGGACTATTCCTGATGTCACGTCCAGTTACCAGATTCTGTCTTCCGGGCAGTCAGATCCAGAGACTCAGAGAGTAAAGGTCGTAACTTGATTTGTCCTGTAGCTGAGTGGAGATACGACTCAGCTTTAACAACTATCTGTATTTTGTTAATACATTATTTTATTTCAGTTTCCTAGTCTTCTCGTTATTTATTTTAACTAACTCCACAATAATAAGTCATGTACGTACTGACTTAGAACAAACAGACCATTTTTCCAGTGTCGCAAGCGATGGTTTATATATGAATTTCATGACAAGTATGCAAAACAAGAATGTGTCTTCTCATCCGATCTATTCAACCAATACAGCGAAGCAATTCTGAGAAGCTAAAAGTTCAGACAGGATTCGTCATTGGTGTCCAAAATCCTAACGATATATATTTTCTTTTTTATAATCATATCGCCCCAAGAAAAAGCATTTTACTGCCACTGTTATGCAGGGGGTTATATAAGAGGAAAGTTATGAGAAAGAGTGACAGGTTACAGGGGTGTCAGGAAGTGAATAAGAGAAGAATAAGAATACTGATGAGAGTGGAGTGGATGGAGAAAGGAGCATGAGGGAGAGGATGCAGGTTAGTGAGATAGGAGATGATTATTGACTTTACATTAAAATTCTTGAAGATTGTAGCTGTCGGGGAAGCAAGTAAACGGAAAGGAAATCCACAGGTGGAAAGTGCGAGAAAAGAAACTGAGGAGTAGAATTTGCGTTTACAATTTCTTGTTTTCCCAGCAAAAGAGTGGGACCTAGTTGCTGATCTTGTGGCTTTAGTAAATTCATATATATGGGGCACCAGGGAGCTAAGTTCATCGGAGCAGAAGCTGTGAAATTATTTGTAGAAGAGATAAATGGAAGACACGTTGTGCTGGTGAGAAAGTGACTGTATCCGAACTGCCAAGTCGGGCTCGATCACATTAAAGAATCTCCGTTGGATTTTGTCAGGGAGACCTAGGTGGGTAGCAGGAGGACCCGATATGATACCACAAATAACACTATGATGATACCAAACACAGAAAAGAACACTAAAATGCTTCGTACAGAAGGTAGCAAGAGAAAGCAAAAAGAAACGACTCACCTATAAGAAAATGGAATGCATGCTCATCAGCAAAAAGAGGGCCCATAAAATGCCAACTACAGATCGGTGATACTAAAATCAAGCAGGTGCAGAAATTTAGATATCCGGAAAGTGTTCTAACAAAGGACGGAAAGTGCGACATTAAGATCCGAAGGCGTATTGGGAAGGCAAATGATGCATTCCGAAAGCTAAGCAGAGTATTAAGAAACAGGAAAATTGCGTTGTAAACTAAGAAAAGGAATACTCTACTGTTATGTGATATCTGTCTTCCTATATGGCAGTGAATGATGGACAATCTCATCAAAGATAAAGGAAAGCTACTGTGTGTGTGTGCGCGTACGCGCGTGCGTACGTTGTGATCCAGTGGATATCGACTCGGAACGAGAAATTGGAGAGCCGCGTTCGAATTCCAGTTGAATTCGTTGCAATCATATGCGCGTAAATACCTTTGGGAAAGGTATTAATCCGTCTCTTCCCTCCAGTTATGGGTTAAATAATAGAACAGATTGAGTTCTGTAGCCTTGGTCGGCAACCAGTCTACCGCATAAAGCAATGGCAACCTACTGCGGGATAATCTTCTGCCCAGTCAGTCATGTTTCTTTCGAGACATGATTGCCCAAAGCGTGTATCACGTATGGCACTTAACTGACTGACTGTGTTTCTACAGAATGATGATGAGGATAGCATAGATAAGTTCGCTTATCGAGCGGTTCATAGTTTGTCTCCGTCATTTGAACAGAGGAGATTTAGGCATTGTTTCTTATTTAGGATTGGTTTTCCGGTTCCCTTCTTTAAAATCTTTTGATTCTCTTTTACTCTCAGCAAACCTCTCTTTCTGAGTGGCATTATCCCCTTGCTTGGTGTGAAATGATTTAGAAAACAGACAAATAGACACATAAACAGACTGAGATACATAGATAAATAACTAAGAACAGTGATAGGTATGAACAAACTAAGATAGATCTTTATTTAGCATCATATCTTGACCACACCCGCACCATTCCGTAAGTAATTAAGGCTCTACCAATTCGAGAACGTATTTCTCTTCTTTCCAACAATATCTTCAGTCGCTCTCATACACCTGACACAAATTATTTTTTTTTTAGACGTAAAAGAAAAATTGAAAGACATAAACAAAAAATGTATAACCATCTTGAATTGCAACAAGCATAAAAAAAGATAAATCTCTCAGTAAGATGGAATATAGAAGGAGCTTTGCGGCTTTTAGATTGGGAGGAGATTTTTAAAAGTGATTTTTTTTCTTTCTTTTTTTTTGTGGGGGGGGGGGGGTGATGGGCTGAAAATTCCAAGGCAAATGAACGCAGCCCGTGCGAACGAACGCATAAACGCCAATCCTTCTTCAAATTGCTTAATCAATGTGTTAATGGCGGTTGCAAGGAACGGTTTGGAGGGAGAATGGAAGAGAATGTAGTTGGAGGGTTGTGCGGAGAAGAGAAAGAGAGAGAGAGAGAAACAAGGTGAACAGTAGAGAGGCTATTATCCTAATTCCTCATTCCCAACACCGCCACTAACTCGCTCCCTTCCCTTCGGAAGGGAAGGATCCTGTTCCAATATTGATTAAAAATGATTAAGATCATGAATCATTCGTAACATTCCTTCCCTGGGCAACAACTCGCCCACTCCGAATCATTTTACCCCACCAAAAAATCACTGAGGACATATCTATCAATTCTTTTAAGGAAAGCTTTCAGTATTTCCAATAGAAATTTTGCCTCTCACTACCTTCATTTATTTTAAGTTGATAAATTATTTGTAATACTAATAATAGTTATATATATATATATATATATATATATATATATATATATTATACTTTAGAACATTGAAAGAACAATGTCTCATCAGGTAGTTAGTAATGATGATTACCATTATTACTGACTACCGGATGAGACATTGTTATTTCAATGTTGAAACAAAATGTACAATTTTGTAGTAGATTGTAGTTTGAACATGTTCTAATGTATAATTTATTATATAATAAATATTCATTGGCCAATTTCTATATTGAGCACTGTTTAAATTAATGTTTTGAACGTTGTAAATATTTTCTTCGTTCCTTATTCATTTTTGTGTGTGTGTGTGTATATATATATATATATATATATATATATATATATATATATATATCACTTTAAACGTTATTTGTAGTGGGTAGTCGTATTTGAATGGGTGTTCCGTTGATTTATTAAACAGTATTTTCATTTTCACCTCTCGGGTCTAATATTTAAGAAATCTTATTACAGAAAAAAAAATTGCACGCTTCGACAGGCATCGAACCTGCGACCCTCAGGATAATAAGAACAAACATGCCTTACGCTTGGCCACAAAGTTAACAGATGGTCAAGTGAAGCGAAATGTCTCCCGTCACTAATCTGTCGAATTATTTTCATATCTGCACATAATTTCGTATCAAAATAAAGCAAAGAGAAATTCCACAGTAGATTTTTATTAATCCGACAGATTTTCATCACTTCAAACGTTATTTTTAATGGATACACGTATTTGAATAGGTATTCCATTTATTTGACAGTATGTATATATATATATATATATATATATATATGATGAAAATAAATTGGGTGCCTTTATAAAATTATTGGTAACAGTTTATTTCTCGGAAATTTTAGAACACCGCTCCTCAGACCAAAATTCTTCACAAAAATGAATGGGCTAGATTTATTCAGACGAAAGGAATCGTGATGAGGGGGACAGAGGAAGAAGGAAAAAATTATCGATTAGCAAGAGTTAGATATACAGTGTTAATGATTAAGTGTGGCTGTCTTTCTATCCCAGGCGATATGATGGCCTTGGACTGAACTTTTAGTTGGCCAGTCTCAAATACACGACAATAAATTTAGGGATCGTATTTTCACTAGAAGAATTGAATTGTGAGATTTTTATATTCATTCCGACGGTATAATATCTTCATTTCGTAAATACTAATCTTTTTGATTTTATGACAAAAATGTTATCAAGTATGATAACAATGTTAAGGATGATAAAAAAAACGTGGGGGGGAATAAGCGTTAATTATTATTAACGATAACAACAATAATATTTTATAAAGTTAACAATAACTATATATATATATATATATATATATATATATATATAAAGTCCTTAGCGGGGTATTACATACACGCATTGGAAGGTTGTTTAAGGGGCTTATATTATATACTTGCACATTAATCTTTACTTGAATATAACTACTTAAACACTAACATGCATATACACCCACATGCAGATACAAAAAATTAAATCATTATATATATATATATATATATATATATATATATATATGTACATATCTACACTCACATACATATATATATATGAATATAGGTTTCATTGAATAATGTAGACAAGTTCTGTCTATTATAGAGGGGCTAAAAGTCCCTCAAACAAATAATAAAAAGAAAAATGCACTACAAATAAAGTAAAATAAACTTTTGTTTATTTTCGTAAAAAAAAATAAAAGAATTATTTTTTGTACAAAAATGAAATTGTCCGTAAAGCTGTAAGAAAAAAAAAAAGAAAAAAAAGAAAGAAAGGAACTGGGAATAAGCCATTATCAAAGAATGAACATTTAATATATAGTGAACATAGAACATTTAAATTATTAACAGAGTGGAATTAAACAGATAAAATTAAACCACGGAGACAGGTCCATTTTTAGCGTGGCAGATTGCCAACAGGCAGTGACGAACTAATATGTAGTGTATAAATTCAAATGCCCCTTTCGAGAATGTCTCTCTAACAAACTAAATAATACCTACATTGGACATACTACGAACTCGCTTTCGCGGAGGCTAACATTACACTTAAATGAAAATTCTAACATATTCCGACATTTAAAACACCACGGCTATCAACACACACTTCTTCGGAAAACACTTGTTGAAAATACATATATACTTAGACAAGAAAATAATAAACGAAAATTTAAAATTCTAGAAGCTATCTACATCAAACAGTTTAAACCTAGCCTAAATAAAGTAAATTTCGACACCTCCACTAACATACTTCAATGCCTATTATCGACGGAAGAGGTCACAGTTATTATACTTACCCTCTATACCCATAGTAGTAGCAGTTCCCAGACCAATCCCCTCATGTCACTATGCCCTCATTTGACCAAAAACCCACTACCACCATTTCTTCTCGGCCTGCGGCCATGTGCGACGCAAAAAATGGACCTGTTTAATTTTCTCTGTATAACTCCACTCTGTTAATAATTTAAATGTTCTATGTTCACTGTATATTAAATGTTCATCCTTTGATAATGGCTTATGTAAGCCGAAAGCTCAGACCTGATAAAAACAACCAACAATTATTGCGATTTCTTGTCGTCTTTTCATGACAACACCATCAAGCTAATCAGATCATACGAAAGGATCTTACACAAAATAAATAGACAGAACTTGTCTATATTATTCAATGAAACCTGTATTAATAAAAAAATGCTGCCAAAATACACACACACAATATATATATATATATATATATATATATATATATATACATTTTGTTATGGAATTATACATTTATTTTTGTGTCTGCATTTGAAAGTGAGTTCATTCCTCTGGTTTAATAGTTCACTGGAGTTTTTATATTTGATTATAACAATTTTTTCCTCATAGATTGCATCTGTCCATATATATATATATATATATATATATATATATATATATATATATAATGGCCGGACATTCTTATCCGGAGATGCCCGGTGGTTACATAATCTCCATTGCAGACGCCTGCTCAGGCACATTTGTATTTGTTCAACACCGGCAGAGCCAACCTATGGTTATTCCTGCAACTATGTTAGGCAGATCTCGTAACAGATCCTGGAAGATATATATATATATATATATATATATATATGTGTATAGTATTTACGTTCTTGATATTGAGCACATTTAATCATATATATAGTGTTCAACATTGTAAATTCCTACATAGGGTCTCAAACACATGGGCCAGTGTATATAGGAGTTAATTAATACACACACCCAAATTAAATACTAGGGCTTATTGAATTGTAGTAATCTTTTCTGCTTATGATTAATAAATATAGTTTTAATTAATAGCATTATCACTAAACAGGTATAAATTCATACAGAATTTTAAAAGATTTAAAAATTTAAAAAAAAATAAAATTAATTCTAATTTATTTTAATTCAATTCTTGTACAGATTTGTTATTCATCTCAAAAGTTTCTCTAGTGTCCATAATATATTAATATCTTATTCATGGAAACAAAAGCTTTTGCATTTTTTTTATTTTAAATTCAGAATAAATTTTCGGTAACTGGTTATCCTGTTTCAGAAAAGAAATGTGATGATTTAAATTCTCCATAGACTTCTGCTTATAACTAATATTAACATTAAGCCCGTCAAAATTTAATTTCTCGAAATATCATAAAATTAGGTAAGTAAAGGTTAACAGTTGTAAAATAAATTTTGAAAGCAATTTTGTACTTTCTCGATGTAAACAAATTGTTTTTGTTCGTCTCCAGACAATTTGCACTTTGCCCTGAAGTAAAGCAGCTGCGCTTCGCAGATAAACTTACAACTTCGAAACGTACTTCGTGAACTCTTGTGTGGCCTATGACATACTTTAAGTTGGTTGAGGAATTTTAAGCACCTCATTATATAAAATATATTTTTAAAATGCATAATCTGCAATGTTATTGTCCCTGACCTGGCATTTCGCCTTCAGTCACTTTTCCACCGCCGAAATGTTGCTTCACTGTGCCCTTTGCTATAAATACTTTCATGGCAATTGTTCAGATGAACTTTCCTCTATGGTAACTTAAATTTATGGATTCATGAGCAATACTAGGTTAACAATTTCTTCTTTTGCACGTCCCGTTTGTAGAACTGCTTTTCGGCTTTTTGCTTCCGTGTCAACTACCCCACCACACACACACACACACACACAATGTCATAAATAAAAAAAGCGGCTTGGAGGTAAATTCCAAGGGATCCTATTAATAGTAAATATTAACACTGATCCATCCAGAGGGCTCAATGTAATTAAATGTATTTCATTTATAGAGCCAATATTTATTACATATAAAAAAAAATTCAATTTTTTCCTAATTCGGATGGCCATTTCTACGGGTAAATTCAACATCCATCTCATTAATGAAAAACAAAACCTTACTGGAAAACAAATTTGTTTGTGTAATTTATTTTCCTTGAAAGTTTTATTCTCATTAATAAGCTGGATGTTAAATTTACCCATCGTAAAGGCCATCCAATTTAAGAAAATATACATATTTAGGAAAAAGAAGTAACAAAAAATGGAAAACGTTTTCGTATGACGCTTGTCGTCCTGTAGGACTTCATCGGACTAAGTTCATGTTTACGTTGATGTCACTACACGTTCGCACGAACGGGAGGTACTATGAATTTTAAATTATTTATTTTATTATGAGTTTTTATATAATTTAGCCGATTTTATTCGGACTCTTTTTCTTTTTGTTTATGTTTCCATCAACGTTGTTATTAAATACCCAACATTGCGATGAAAGATTTACCAAGAATGGTGAAAAAATGAGACAAATCACGTCATCCCGAAATTTTTTCCACTTTACCAAATTCGTCTATATTCTTCTTGTTTCCATCATCTTTCTTATTAAATATCCCACATAAAAATAAAATATGATCTACCGAGAATGGCGAAACGTTGTAGCAACCCCGGATGCAAATCTATTATGGGTATATATAGTTTTTTTTTTCAGTATCTGTACGTTTTTCCATATTCTCGGAGTTAGCAAATACAGAAATGTTTTATAATTTTCATTGTCACAAGCGAGTTCAGCCACTTCAGCCATCATTTTCAAGGGGTTTCCACTTTCGGTGTTATTAGTTTTCTCTCGGGTTTTGACTATTGCATTTATTTTTCTCTTCTGATTAATATTTTGTTTTTCCCAATTTCACCATTCCTAATAGAAACAATACTTTCCCAAACCAACATATACAACAAACATATCAAACAATCTAAAGAAAACGGTTAATTTCCATCATTTTAACATCTTGTAACATAACATTATACTGCACATGATAAAATATCTTCAAATATGAACGATATTTAATAATTTTAGTTATTCTTATGAATAATTTGTGAGCGTTTTTTTCCGATAAGCAACAAAAATTTTTTGTTATAAAAATAAATTGTCGAATAAAATTAATTTTAGCCTTTTTTGCCTTTATAGAGCGTAGCACACGACAAAACGCGTAAGCGAAAAGTTTTTCTCTTGTTTTTATTTAAACATACTATTCCTTTCGTCGAGTGTAACTGAGTATACTTTTCATATATATATATATACACACACATTTGTGGATGTGTGTATTTTGGAATCATATTTTCATTTAAGGATGTTGGATTAAATAATTTAGACATATTTCTGTCCATTTTATTTCAATCGTTTCGTTAGTCACAAATAAGTTTCATGATATGGTGATTAACCCGCTAGGGCCATTCGTATCATATTTGATACAGTATGAAAACAAGCCTTGAAAGAAATATTTTCCTGAAAAATTTTTTAAGAGAAATATTTTATAAATTTCAAATGAAAACAGTACTGATTGCTCAGTCAATGAATACCAAATGCTTCCTTATAGGGAAATACTGTATCAAATTTGATACGAATGGCCCTAGAGGGTTAAGAAAGCCGTTGTAGATATTTTCCTAAGATTTATTTTCATTTTTCTCAAGTACTTTTACTCTTGTCCAAGATCCTTTTCAGAGAGTTGATTATTAAGACATAATTAATGTAGTTGTCTGTTGTGAATATCTTGTGGTTTAATCGTTCCGAGTTTATTATATGCACATAAGTAACAATAATACGCTTTCAAAATTGTATGATGCAAGGAGGGTAACTTTTAAACTACTATGTTTTTCTTTTAAAAAACTACAATTTAGATATTTTAAAGACTTAGGCATTTAAAAATATTGTTACTATACTCATAACTTATTTTGTTTATTGTCAGTTTTAAATTTTTGACAAAGATGGCTTCGAGATTATGAAGATTTTGTGTATTATTTTCATGGTAGAATGTGCGTCTATTGTTAATATTTCTCTAAATTGTGAATGTTGACAAGAATGTTTATTTAAATGTGCGATCGATGATGATCAGATATATGTAATGTAAACCTTCTTCATAGCGTTGTTGTCGTGTTAATCAACATACATATTTGCTTTTATAACAGATATAGTTTCTCAAAAGACATTTAAATTGATAAGTTTTTTTTAAAATGCTAGTTAGGGGAGTGGTTGAATTAGTTAATTGTATTAAAGTTGGTATAGTAATTGATGAATTTTATTTCTTTACTGAGGTCTGTGGGGGATATATTAGTACTTTTAGTTTTAGAAATTTTCCCTCTTGTTAGAATGTATTTGACTACGATATAAAAGTTGATATGTTTAGAGTTTTTGAGGAAGTATTATGTTTTTTTTTAAAAATTATGTTGATATTTCTAATAGCCAGTCTAATTTGTTTATTAACGAAGGAATTAGGAAAGTCATTATAAATAAGTTTGTTTAATGTTTTTAAATTCAGTGTAGAAAAGTTTTTCCGTTGTAGAGTTAACTTTTTTGTGGTTTATTAAATTTTGTATAATAGCTATTTTCTAACAGTTTGGACTTTCATTCTCATAGTTGAGAGCGCAGAAGTTTGTGATAGTTGTTCTTTTTTATATGAGGAGATAGTAAATGTATTATTATTATTGGTGTTTATCAACATATTAAGAAAAGGAATTTTATTTTTAATAAGTTCATATGTGAACTTAAAGACAGTTTTATTTTAAGTTTTTTGTAGTCAATGTATTTTATTCATGTTTTTGACTAAGATGAGAATATCATCTACATATCTTAGCTAGATGTAGGGTTTATAAACTATAAATAGTTTTGATGGTCACAGAAAGGGACCTCAGTGGTACAAGTCAAGAGTAGGTTTCGTAACATATTAGTTCTAATTTTTTCTGGAGATAGAAATAGTTTGTTGTAAATATTCTTTACTAGCAGTATAGCCCGGTGTTGCTCGGGAGTAATGAAAGCTTTTATATATATATTATCGATTTTCTGCACTACTGTCAAGAACTGCAACCTTGAAACTTCTGAATATTGTTTCTTATGTCTTTGTCTATGAGTGTATCAAATTTGATTAAAATCGGAACACTCCTTCTATAACCCGATTTTTTTCGATTATTGATTTCCGATATTTATCTGGGGTACCTCGACACGAAACCTAGCTAAGAACACTCGCAGACGCTTATAGTACAACTGTGTAAATTTTCAAAAAAATTGGTTCAGCCGTTTCGGAGTCTATAGGTAACGGATACACACAGACACGCACACACACACACACAGACAAAGTTCCATTTATAAATAAGTTTAGATAATTTTATCAATCGTTTTGTTAACAGGTACATTGGGAAATAAAATTTTGATAATTAGTGAGTCTATGGTTTCATTATTAGATTTTTGTGTTAAATTTTTTATTAGTTCCAGGGTTAATTGATGCTGTATTCACAGATTATGTATAGTGTAGTGAATTGGTTAACTGATAAACAGAAGTGGAAATTTGAAACATGATAGGACGGAGAAGGAAATTAGGTTTATTTGTTTTTATAGTTCCATAAGTATATTTGATTCGTAGTCACCAATTATTTTGGGAAGTTTTAAATTGTCTTGTTTTGCGTTGATTACAGGACTACAGAAACTTCCACTTGATCTCGTCAGCTCCTGCATCTGGACAAAAAGTTTACAGGTTCAATCCTCTTTCATTGGCGTCTCATTCTCTTTACTTCTTATACGGATAGTTTCGGAGAGTCCTCAAGTTCACGATACGTGGTCATACGATTTCGGATTTCTATTCTTGATGGTGGTGTTTAGAGCCATCTAGATACTGATTCACTCTACTGCGCACCTCTTCATTCGGTGTAGAAAATACCAAGAAGACGTTTAAATTATTTAACTTTTCGAGTCCTGCTGTTAGATTTCATGACTCGTATGTATACAAGAGAAACAAGATAAGGGTATGCAATCATCTTTTTGTGAGTGCGTTTAGATTGACTTTCCAATTCGGCTGTTATCAACGCAATTCTCGCTTTGACTTCTGGCTTGAATCCACTTTGGATGATGATTGCACTAAGCTATTTGAATTGTTTCTATTTTCTAACAACTCACTTTAATTGGTGTTCTATAGAAAATCCTATATATATATATATAAATTTCAAAGAAAATTGTTGAATTCCCTTCATTTTAACATCTCGTGACTTTGCACTACACATGAAGAAATTCTAAAAGCTAAAATATTCTGTTAAACTTTTGAAATGATTTGTGAGCGTCTTTGTGGGTGCCAACACTGTTTGCTTATAGATACGTAATTTAGAATAAAGCTCATTTCGTCTTTTTGCTTTGATAAAGTCCATGACAGGACGAAACGCGTAGGCGATTTAAAATACAGTTTTCCTCTTGTCTTTATTTTATTTAACCATCCTGTCCTTAATCTCAGATCATAACTGAGTATATTTTTACACACACACACACACACACACACACACATATATATATATATATATATATATATATATATATATATATATAATAATTATTATTATTAATTATTATGTTAGAACATGTAAAAACTACAAACTACAACAAAATTGTACATTTTGTTTAGACATTGAAAGAACAATGGATCATCAGGTAGGTAACCATGATGGTAATGAACGTTTTTATTCAAAATATTCTTTTAAGAACAACACCTCTCTCTATTTTTGGATATTTTTCCTCCCGACAATCATATAAAAACAAAATCCTGGATAAACAGATCCCAACATTTTGACGGGTTTCTCACTATTTTACACCAGCTTTGTTTCAACGCTGATTTCCGCGACATATCTCGATGCTGTTTCGTTCAGACACCTTCATGTTAGCCAATTTGTCTGTACTTCCAAGTCGGATATCATCAGTAAACCTGAGGTTCGTGCTCGTTTCCCCCACCAATGCTGTGTCGATATGGTTTTCAAGGGCAACTGTCATTACTCTTCCCAGAAATATATTAAATATAAAGTGTAGGGTACAGTAGATATTCTTGCCGTATACCAACTGATATGCGGAAGCTGTCCCTGACTCTTTTCTGGGCAATAAACGCACTGATCGATTATTGATATAGCTGCTTAATTGTTTCAGTCAGCCTATAACCGATATTATATTTCTTCAGATAAGCCCATAGTGCTTCGTACCACACGCAGTTGAACACCTTTTTAAAGTTTTAAGAATATTCAGTGAATGCCAAATCTTCCTGAGATGACAGAAAAGCTGACCTGTCGAAATACCGAAGTAAATTTTGCCAATCAATAAGTAACTCACACTTACGCACCAATTATTTATAAACATCCATAAATACGTGTTTCGCAATATGTTTTTCTTGCTCGTACAAATAGCAACATACATATGTACATGTTTCTATGTGTAAATGTAAGTTTTCTCGCAAATCGTTTCTTACATACATATTCAGAATACATTTATTAACGAAGTCTTTTCCTCCCGATATATATTTTTAAATCACTGTAATGCCCTCTGTGGGGATGTGCGTTGTGGTACAGTAGATATCGGCTCGGAACGAGAAACCGGGGAGCCGAGTTCGAATTCCAGCTGAATCCAGTGTATTCACTTACGTGCAAATACCCTTGGGAAAGGTATTAATCCGTCTATTCCTTCCAGTTATGGGTTAAATAGCAGGACAGATTGGGTTCTATAGCCTTGGTCGGCAACCAGTCTACCGCAGAAAGCAATGGCAACCTACTGCAGGATAATCTTCTGCCCAAGTCAGTCATGTCTCTTTCGAGACATGATCGCCCAAGCGTGTATCACGTATGGCACTTAACTAACTAATGCCTTCTGTGCTATTAGCAAACAAAGTTGCTATTATTGTGAACTAATGCGGAAGAAAGACAAACAACACAATACATGTAATGAATTAGATATATACATATATATATATATATCTATATATATATATATATATATATATATGTATATATCTAATTTCTCATATATATATATATTTTTTTTCTCATATATATATATATATATATATATATATATATATGAGAAAAGACGATGTAGTCAGTTTCGAGTAATTTCTAAGGCACCTGTAGCGGTTCGGTAATTATGTCAGGGCTGATAAAAAAAAAAAGCCTAGACCATGATATCTGCAGAAAAATCCAAATGAATTTTCTCACTTTCGGAAGTCTTCATTACCTCTGCAATGATAACCTGTATTAACTCCACCTCAACACTTATCCCAGTATATATATATATACATATATATATATATATATATATATATATATATATATATGTACATATATATACATATATATATATATATACATATATATATATATACATATATATATATATATATACATATATATACATATATACATATATATATATATATATATATATATATATATACATACATATATATACATATATATATATATATACATACATATATATATATATATATATATATACATATATATACATATATATATATATATATAGTGATGATCATCCACGTATACTGTCTTAATATGTATAGGAAAGAATATTAATAAAAAGTTTTGAATTTAAAAACGTACTTTTTTAAACAGTATTTGTTTATTTTTATAGTGTTTTATATTTCAGACCGCCCTCGGTCCTTCATCAGAAACAAGTGATTTTTAAATTAGAATTGGAAACGTATTTTTACGATGGCGTCCTAATACTTTTTTGTTTACATCACGTGGTGTCGATAAACCAATCAGCATGCGGCACGTCCGTTTGTTTATTTTCGGTAAACCAATCAACACGCGGCACGTCCGTGGAGAGAGTCTGTTTGTTTTAGACAAAAAATCTCTTGGAATATCTATTTTTTTGTTTATATCGCGTGGTGTCGATAAGAGATTTTTTGTCTAAAACAAACAGACTCTCTCCACGGACGTGCCGCGTGTTGCTGCCTCGATACACTATATATATATCCAAGTGAATAAGGATCAAAGAAAAAATCGACAACGTTGAAAACATTAATTTAAAACAGTGCTCGATATGAAATAGATCTGTGAAGATTTATTATAAATTATAGTTTAGAACATTTACAAATCTACTACAAAGTGTACATTTTGTTTCGACATTGAAAGTATACTGTCTCATCAAGTAGTGTGAAACGAAATGGAAAGTCTTTTTCTAATATTTGTGATATGTAGTGGGACAGGAAGATCTCAATAGAAACGAAGAAAAGAGTGCTAGACTGCTACGTGATGTCAGTTCTTCAGTACGGCTGTGAATGCTGGACAATATCATCGAAAATGAGGAAAAAACTGGAAGCGGCCGAAATGTGGTTCTACAGAAGGATGCTACGGATATCGTGGACTTAGCATACAAGCAACGACGAAGTGTTAGAAAGAATGTCAACAAAAAGGAAATTGATGCTGAGCATCAGGAAGAGACAGCTGAGGTTCCTGGGACATGCAATGAGGAAGGAGAGCCCGGAGAACCTGATACTGACTGGTCAGATAGAAGGAAGGAGAGACAGAGGAAGGCAGCGGATAACATATCTGCAGAGCCTGATCAGGTGGATGACGGAACGGGGTTTGCCAGGAGCAACAGGAGCAAACATACTAAGAGCCACAAGGGATTGGGAGACGTGGAGATCCATGATCGCCTACGTCCTGAAGGGACAGGGCACATAGAAGAAGAAGAAGGTGGGTGGGAAATGGGAAATAAGTGTTGTAACTTGTCAGTTACAATTTGAACGAACAGAGGGAGGAGGTCGGGAATAGAGGTTATTGATGGACGTGTTGGCGGATTATAGACAGATTTAACATTAGACGATAAGGTATGGTCCTTTACAGCTTTCACGGTCAGTTCTTTGGGTTTGATAAAAGGAGAAAAAAATGTATATGGGGTGGGGAGGAGTAGGAGTGGGTGCGATAAAGTGGGAATAGAAATTGCTGTTTGGTAAATATATCTTTATTAGTTAATTATACGACTACAAATATTTTTGTACTAGCAGTATATCCCAGCGTTGCTCGGGTGTAATAAAAGCTTTACAACTAATCCATGGTCCTGGAGCTCAGACTCAGCCTAAAGAATATTGGTGTGAAGTTTGATGAGAATCGGATTGATGAGAATGTGGATTTGTATAAAGGACATACAGACAGATAAACAGACACACACACACACAAACGTCTTGCCTTATATATATATTATCGATTTTCTGCACTATTGTAAGAACTGCAACTTTGAAACTTCTGAATATCGTTTCTTATGTCTTTGTCTTTGAGTGTATCAAATTTGATTAAAATCGGCCCATTTCTTCTATAACTCGATTTTTTTCGATTATCGATTTTCGATATTTATCTGGGGTACCTCGACACGAAACCCAGCTAAGAACACTCGCAGACGCTTACACAACTGTGTAAATTTTCAAGAAAATCGGTTCAGCCGTTTCGGAGTCTATAGGTAACGGACACACAGACACATACACACACGCAGACAAAGTTCCATTTATAAATAAGTTTAGATTTAGATTTAAACTTCGTTTTTATAATTAATCTATTTTTTTATATTTTACTTTATTTTTAAATTTAGGAAACCTTTTTAATATAAAACTTTAAATTAGTTCACTGTTTGTGGTATGAAATAAAGGTGAAATTTGAGGTAAGAGTGATAAGACTGATAATGGCGTTATATATATATATATATATATATATATATATATATATATATATATATATATATATAAAAGGCCATTATCAGTTTTCGCAATATCTCCCGAGATACAAACATAAATCCCCACCCACAGTAAATGTCTAATGACGACTAAATCTGTTTTCTGACACGCTTTTGACTCATAAATACTCAAGTAGTGATTGCGCGCGAAAATACTTCTATTCCAGAGAAACCGCGAATATCACCGTCATTATTTAGCAAATTTAGAGAGCCCATACCCATCTCACTGCTCGGTAAACCAATCAACTAACACACCGACTCACCAACATGCTAGTGATCTGTTGTAACAGAATCCTACACCCTAAGCCTGAACCCAAACCCACAGACTAAAAGATTAAACGACAGACGAGCGGTGATCACACACGCCTCACAGATTGTTTCGATTATGCTTTATGATGACCAATGTTCATTAAATCTGTCGGTGTTTTGGTCAACTTTGGTCTAGAAAATTCTGAGTAGAAATTTCACCAGGAAAGACTTAAGTAATAGCCAGATATGATTAGTAGTATAAACATTATATTGTGCTTAAAGATTAAAAGTATCTGCAATTTGCATCGTTATTCTGTAACGGAGTAGGAGGGGTGAATGTGCAGCTGGTGTATGTAGTAGAATAAGAAATAAGTTTGAATTTCAGTCTTTCAAAAAATTTCTGTCAATCAAAATAACCTTAAGAGAGATTGATAGATGCAAGTATTATAAAAAGGAAGTTAAAAGAAAGTGACATTAAATATACAAAAAAACACGGACAGGAAGATTTTATTTATTGTTTTGTTTTCTAAGGCTTATCAATCTTTTTCAAGTTATTTAAAGCCAAAATATATTTTAGATTAAAATAATTTTTTAAAGATTCAGTGATACAGAACTTACTAATTTACCCACAACTGGGGGGGAAAATGTTGAGTTCATGCCTTTTCCGAGAGTATTTGCACCAAAAGTGAATATAATAAGCCGATGGAAATTCCGTGCCGTTATTTACATTATATATATATATACAAAATTACATCAGCCGCACTTCCAAGCTTAAAGTACCTGGTATGTTGATGCGTTCACCTCATCTATGTTATGATAAGACTCGACATTGCTTAACTTCAGTGATTGTACGGGAACCAGTGTTTCAATGGCCGTAAGTCGAAGATGTGTATCATTGTGCGCGAAGCATAGCATCAGTCAGTTAAGTGCCATACGTGATACACGATTTGGCCGATCATGTCTCTTTGGAGACATGACTGACTGGGAAGAAGATTATCCCGCAGCAGGTTGCCATTGCTTTCTGCAGTAGACTGGTTGACAGCTAAGGCTATAGAACCCAATCTGTCCTATTATTTAATCCATAACTGGAGGGAAGAGACGGATTAATACCTTTCCCAAGGGTATTTGTGCGTAAGTGAATGCAAGGAATTCAACTGGAATTCGAACTCGGCTCCCCGATTTGTCGTTCCGAGTCGATATCCACTGGACCACAAGCAAGCTTAAATTAAGGATTAGGAGGGAAATATCTTTATTAATAAAAACCCACACGCTGTTGGAAATATAATCCTGAACTATGGTATATAGTCAGTTAAGAGTTATAATTCTGGTGATTAGTAATCCTGGGTTTGAAGATAAACTACATCCCGCAGGAAGGCCTCTGACCAAATGGAGACGTAGCTGAATTGCTGTTGTTTCCAGGTTCACCCTGACTCAAGGTGGTAGCATCTGTTTGGGCTCCAGCTATGGGCAAATAGAGAACTCTCAAACACTACGAAAGGCCGTAATTCATTTTAATATTAAAAAATGACTAACAATACATATGCATATTAGAATTACTAACAATAAATTTTACAGCCAACAATGTATTTCATCTGTAGTTGAAGCCATAAAACTGTTCAAAATATTTAGATTCTGGCATTAAATAACCTATAGTTTTCAGTAAACAAAATCAAACCATCAACATGAACGGATTCTTTCAGAATATTAGTCCATGTAATATCCTACAGTTTCTTGAAGAAATCAAACAGTATTCTAAAATATAACTTCAACAAAACTGCAACATAAAACACAAATATCACCTCAGCTTGTAATTATGTTTACGCAGACATGTATATGCACAAAAGCACAAAATGCACAAAAGTTGTGTATAATCTGCCATGTATTCAATTGTGAAAGCAGAATAACATATTTTTATTACTTCAACTCTCTCTCTCAAAAAAAAAAACAGTAACGGTCTTGAATGACCCATAAGGAGTTGATATGCCGTTAAACAAATCAATGCTGGTGATCGGTCGTTGCAAAAAAAGCAAAGGACATGGATTTTCGAATCAATAAGTAGTGAGAAGACAAGTTGATTTCCTTGTTTTTTTTTTGTTTTGTTTTTTTAAAAAGACAAAGATGCTTCTCTTACCAAAATATTTTAACAAATTTTTAAAAAAATTCGCAAACACACGCAGTCTATAACCTCTAAATGATAAAGAGTGTAAAGATTGAACAGTTCACACTTCTCTCTCCTTCACTATCAATTAATCGGTTGGTAAAATTTCCCTACTAAAAGCAATAATGTCAGTACACACAGAGCATACGAGGAAATATCCTAGTGAAAAGACGGTTGATTTTGTTTTCAGCAGTAAGCAATCAAAATTTGGTATATTGTTCTCAAGAAGACCGTTAAAACCAACGTTTTCACGCAACCGACATGACAATTTACAGAACAATGAGAGTGGTCACCAAAAGCACTTCAGATCAACATACCCAATCATATATAATATTCTGAGAATGTCACACTTATCTTCCTGAGTGAAATAAATGGTTGTTTTTCAAATTCCAAGATGGTGACCTGTTAATTCAAGCACCTCCTGGCGATTAAAAGTTAATTAATTAATAATTGTAGGGTTATTCCCAATAAAAAGAGCTCAGTTGTAAAGCGTTAAAATACTTTCTTTAATATCGATCCAGTATCATTTTAACATAAATAGATCCAGTTTGAGCAGTTACCATGAAAACTTTTGTCGAACACAGATGGAATCCACGTCACGCCGATATAAGTTATAACAGTGTAAATACATTTTTTTAAAATAAATTATTGATTAACATTTATCAATATCAGTTGACGATAAATATTTATGAATTATTGAAACTTTTATTTGGAATAAGTTGAGGTAATGGTTAAGTAATATTATCCAAAATTTCTTCAAACCAACTATTGATTGTGATTTATTCAATAGAAACTGCCTAGGAAAAATAACTTTCAAATGAAGAATTTACTTCACTCATATATATATATATATATATATATATATATATATATACACACACTATAATAATCTGTATATCGATTAAAATCTAGGAACACATATTTTGTATAATTGAATATTTACAAATGAATATTCGTCTTTTTAAAGTCTTCTGTTATCGAATTTTTTTATTGATAGATCTTTTTCTTGCAACCTAAAAGTATCGACTGGATAAAATGGTTGATAAAAAACACATAGAATATCCATATGTCGCAGTAAGTTTTTAATATTGCGTTCAGTAAAGCATTGATAAGCATATGTGGGAAAGTTTCGTTTTTAAGAGAAGATGGTTGTAGCTTCAATTTAACTTGTATTTTGTTCAAAAAAGATAAGTTTATAAGAGTAACTTATAAACTTTTCAAACTTTTTGAAATGTGGTTCTACAGAAGGATGCTGCGAATATCATGGATCGAGCATGTGAGCAATGATGAAGTTTTGGAAATGATGGAAAAGAAAAGGAAATTAATACTGAGCATCAGGAAGAGACAGCTGAAATTCCTGGGACATGCAACGAGGAAGGAGGGTTTGGAGAACCTGATACTAACAGGACAGATAGAGGGGAAAAGAGACAGGGGAAAGCAACGGATAACATATTTGAAGGACCTAATCAGGTGGATGATGGAATGAGAGTTGTATGCTGCAACAGGAGAAGGCTCTCCACGTCTTCCTATCCACTAGGGATAGGAAGACGTGGAGAGCCATGATCGCCTACGTCCTGAAGGAACAGGGCACATAGAAGAAGAATATATATTCCAACGGGTTATAAGAAATTATAATGTGGGTATAAAATTGGGAATCAATTCTATATTATAATCAATATATAAATTGATCCCTCATTTTGTGCCCATGCTAGTTTGCATACATTTATATTCTAGATTCATGGGTTTGAGCTCGTGGATGACAGAACGGGGGTTGCATGGTGTATCAGGAGGAGTGCTAAGAGTCACCAGAGATAGGGAGACGTGGAGAGCCATGATCACCTACGTACTGAAAGGACAGGGCACATAGAAAAAGATACTAGCTTATTAGTGTTCCGTTGTACATTTTTCAATTATCTACATTTTTCATTTATGTGATTTGTTCTTTTAGGACATAAGCGTATGTGTGACACTCGACTAATTTCCTGGCTTACGGCCTATCACGTTGAACACACCGGTTCTCGCTCGATCACCGCAGTTAAGCAACGTTGAGTCTGGTCAGTACTTAGATGGGTGACCGCTTGGAAACACCAGGTGCTGTAACGACGGATGTGCGTTGTGGTGCAGTGGATATCGGCTCGAAAATAGAAATCGGTGAGCCGAGTTCGAATTCCAGTTGAATACCCTGCATTCACTTAAGCACACTGGTACCCTTGGGAAAGGTATTAATCCGTCCATTCCCTCCAGTTATGGATTAAATAACAAGGGTAGGACTTGGGGACCCTGCTCTTAAAAACAAATCCCAATGAAACGTGAAAAGAAAAACGTTGTAAAAATAAAATAACCTTACTCAAAAATCACTGGTTATGACCTTAAAATGATCCCATAATGATTGATAGGTCGTTAAGCCTAAAAAACAAAACAAAAAACACTAATTTCCTGTCCGCTCTACATTCTACGTTTGACTATACAATACGAGTGTACCCAGGCCTAAAAAAAACACAGAAAAATATTTGAGAAGGTCTATATTAAAAACTTGAATAAGTTCCCGCTACTTTCCAACAGATGGCGTTCCCAGAACTGCGTGCGTGTAGTTTCAAATGGTAACACATCTCTAAGGAATTATCATAAGCAAGCTTGACATTCGGCGTACGTCATTTCGCCGAAGTGTAAACAATTTTGTTTTTAGTGCGTTAAACATGTCTGATTTTCTGCCACAATAAGTGTTATTTGAGGGGAATTTTACTGCACTAATTTATTGAAAATAAATCTGCAGCTAAAGCACACAGGATTCCTATTGAGACTTATGGCGATCATTCTCTGTCAGAAACAGCATGCAGAGATTGATTTAGATGCCTAAAAAATAAGGATTTTGTTTTTAATCATATCACCCCGAGCAAGGCGATAACGCCACTGATGCGCAGGGGGCTACGTAAGAGTGAAAAGATTGAAAAAGAGAAAGCCGGAAACCACATCCTAAACCGAGAACAAGGTATGAACCTCTTCACCTGTTCAATAGACGTGGGAGGAGTGTGAACCGGGCGATAGTTTAATCTATCTACTCCAATTGAAAAAAAGAAAAGAATGAAAAGATTGGAAAAGAGAAAGCCGGAAACAACATCCTAAACAGGGAACAAGGGATGAGCCTCTTCACCTGTTCAATAGACGTGGGTGGAGTGTGAATCGGGTGATAGTTTTTTTAATAGTGATAAAGAATGGTTTGGAGCATCGAAAATATTTAAAGACTGAGAACTGAAGATTCATGTCAGTCGCAAGCTGAACTTGCAAAATCCTTAAGGATTTATCGCACAACAGTTTCGAAACGTTTGAAAGCATTAGGACTGTTTCAAAAGTAAGGAGATTGGGTGCCGTACGAGTTGAAGCTGAGAGACGTCGAACGGCGTCTTGTCACGTGTAAACGTATGAATAGCTGCTTCAACGGTTGAAAAGGAAAGTTTTTTTGCATTGTATCGTGACCGGCGATGAAAAGATGATATACTACAATAACCCTAAGCGTAGAAGATTGTGAGGTAAGCCCGCCTATGCCTCAACATCGGCAGCAAATCTAAATATCTATGAGTCAAAGATTCTGCTCTTCATTTGGTGGGATCAGTTGGGTGTAGTTTATTATGAACTATTCAAACTAACCGAAACTAACACGATTACATTTAAAGCAAGAAAAAATTACAATAATTTTTACTTGTTACTACAACTCACATCTCTGAAGATGATCTCGGAATGAGATTGAAAGTACTTGGGAACATCGAGAAATAAACAACATTTGTCAAAGATACAGCTTATTTCTTACATGTTTTAATTATAATACGCGAAAGATTATCCGTAAGTATGAACGGATTTTATTAAAAATAAGCAGGCACAATGTTTACAATTTATTTTGTATATATATATATATATATATATATATATATGATGAATTATATTTTAGAACATCTACAAATTGTACAAATTGTACATGTTCTAAAATATAATTTATAATAAATATTCACAGCTCTATATCATATCGAGCACTGTTTTAAATTAATGTTTTGGAGGTTGTAAATTTTTCCTCGTACCTTATTTGCTCGTATATAACTATATATATCTCCTCCTCCTATTATGGTCATTAAGAGAGACAATAGCGAGTTAGCGTCGGATCGATTCATCAGAGAGAAAATAGCGAGGCAGTTCATTCTCCTTACTAACAGTTATTAAAGCACTTGCCGTGTGTTAGCTCTTTAACATTGCCCTTTTTTTTTGTATATATATATATATATATCTTGTCACGTTCAGGGTTTGGGATTATTTTCTCTTAATGTAAGATACTCAATAGTAGGTACATCAATATATATGTTGTCATCATTTTAGACGGCATATCGATATAAATATTTTGCCGTCATCTTTTTATTGTACGAGCCCCCATATATATATATATAGCTTACGGTCATATCACGTTGAATACACCGGTTCTCGCTCGATCACCGAAGTTGAGCCTGGTCAGTACTTAGATGGGTGACCACTCAGGAATACCAGGTGCTGTAAGCGTTATTGACGGATGTGCGTTGTGGTACAGTGGATGTCGGCTCGGAGGGAGAAATCAGTGAGCCGAGTTCCAATCCCAGTCGAACACTTTGCATTCACTTACGCACTGGTACCTTTGGGAATGGTATTAATCCGTCCCTTCCCTCCAGTCATGGGTTAAATAACTGAGGTTTGTTGTTCATGCGATCTGTGGCAGACGTCTGCACCGATTGTTTGTTATCAGCAGTTCCAAAAAGTGTGGATGGTGCTACACAAGCCTTCACCACTTTAAAGAATTCTTTGTGTGGTTGTCTAATTGTGCTAGACGCTCATACGTCGAAATCGACGGGAGAGTCCATAATATATATAACGTTCTTTATTATAATAGTTATGATACCATCTTGTCCCTTTCTGTTATGATTCCCCTTCAGATCTGTTTTACTTTTCGTTATTTAAACGTGTTACAGAACTCAGTAAATGTTATGTGTATGTTGTCAATCGTAACCGCGTCGCACGGTACAATACGGGCCACATGGACAAGATAACGCAATGTCTGATCGGCCTTATTGATGAGCTTACCAGAAGACAGAAGAAAACAAAAAGACTATATATAAACTTATTTAAAGAACTAAACAAACACCACTAAAGAAAATCAACCAAATAAAGATATGGGCTTAATTTCGGGTCGATTATTAAGCGACTGCTCAGCAAGTTAACTGATCGAAAATATAAAAACAGGATGCAACAAAGCTTCTTGTTTGATATCAGCTGACGGTGAAAAGGCACTTGACTTATTAGGACAGTCGGCAGACTTCAACCCATAACGGAAGCGAGATACCAATGAAAATTCTATAATAGTTATTAAAATATATATGATAAAAATCCAGCAATAATTCGACTATATAATGACTACAACAAAATAACGATTGAAAAAGGAGTGAGGCAAAAAGATATGATTTCGTTTTATTTGGATTATTCGTTGAACTTGTGTTCCGGAAAAGCAAGAAATGATACGAAACACTAGCGGAAAATATTTGAACGCCACGCGATCTATTGATCGTATTTTACTAATAACCGAATCATCGAAAGAAATACGAGGGTCATTCAATAAAAAAGGTGAATTTTTCGGTATAAGGACTTCCATGAGGGTCATTCAATAAATAAGGTGATTTCTTGGTATAAGAACTTCTAAGAGGGTCATTCAATACATAATGTAAATTTTTCGGTATAAGGACTTCTAATACAGATAGAAGCTTACTTTTTTATTTTTCAACATCGTTTCCTAGCAGTGCCACACACTTTTCCTATTTGTGCACAAGTTTCCGTATTCGTAAAAATCTTTTGACTGATATCTCAGCCAATCGCTCACGGCACTTTTGACTTCATCGTCACTTTCAAACTTCGTGCCTCTCGTGAACGCTTTCAAGGGATCAAACAGGTGAAAGTCTGAAAGGGCAAGGTCTAGGCTGTAAGGAGGATGAGGGAGCAGTTCCCAGTCCAGCTCGTTGATGGTCTGCACCGTTTGGGCTGCTGTGTTAGCTGACCTTCGAGCAGGCAATGTCATTATGGGCAGTTTTGTGTGCTGTCCCAACAGATAGGCTCAAATCCTTTGCAATGTCATCCACTGTCACCCTTCTGTCAGACTGAATGAGGTCGTTGACTGATTCGATCACCTCAGGAGACCTCACTTCTGTAGGCCTCCCAGGCCTGTCTTCATCCTCAACACTGCTCCGTCATTCTTTAAACAATTTAGCCCACTTGTAGACATCTTTTTGGCTGAAACATGTGGCACCATACACAGTTGACATTCTTTTATGAATTTCAACTGGTTAGAACCCTTTAGCAACCAAAAACTTGATAAGTGACCTCTGTTCAATCCTTGAGCTTGCTTCTTGGTCGGCCATCTTTGTTAATCTCCAGAACTCTTAAAGTTTTTTTTTTCAACCTGCAAAAAAGAATTAAATCCCTTTGAAAAAGAAATAAAAGAAAACAAATTTAAAAAAGTAAGCTTCTATCTGTATTAGAAGTCCTTATACCGAAAAATTCACCTTATTTATTGAATGACCCTCGTAGAAGTCCTTATACCGAAAAATTCACCTTATTTATTGAATGACCCTCGTAGAAGTCCTTATACCGAAAAATTCACCTTATTTATTGAATGACCCTCGTAGAAGTCCTTATACCGAAAAATTCACCTTATTTATTGAATGACCCTCGTAGAAGTCCTTATACCGAAAAATTCACCTTATTTATTGAATGATCCTCGTAGAAGTCCTTATACCGAAAAATTCACCTTATTTATTGAATGACCCTCGTAGAAGTCCTTATACCGAAAAATTCACCTTATTTATTGAATGACCCTCGTAGAAGTCCTTATACCGAAAAATTCGCCTTATTTATTGAATGACCCTCGTAGAAGTCCTTATACCGAAAAATTCGCCTTATTTATTGAATGACCCTCGTAGAAGTCCTTATACCGAAAAATTCGCCTTATTTATTGAATGACCCTCGTAGAAGTCCTTATACCGAAAAATTCGCCTTATTTATTGAATGACCCTCGTAGAAGTCCTTATACCGAAAAATTCACCTTATTTATTGAATGACCCTCGTAGAAGTCCTTATACCGAAAAATTCACCTTATTTATTGAATGACCCTCGTAGAAGTCCTTATACCGAAAAATTCACCTTATTGAATGACCCTCGTAGAAGTCCTTATACCGAAAAATTCACCTTATTTATTGAATGACCCTCGTAGAAGTCCTTATACCGAAAAATTCACCTTATTTATTGAATGACCCTCGTAGAAGTCCTTATACCGAAAAATTCACCTTATTTATTGAATGAGCCTCGTACAAGAAACGCAAAACCAGCAGAATAAGAAAAGTTTCAACTTCAAAATTGAAGAAAGATAAAACAATTGTAATGAGGATGGTTCAAAATAATAATTTAAATCCATATTCTTCAGTAGCTTAAACTTATACAGATAGGTTTCTCCAAGGAAGCGTACGAAAATTGTAACGCTGCGCGAACACACTGACAAGCCTTATAGAGAGACTGCGAATATCGTTAGTACCAGTCTATTAGCTGCCAGTTGTGTCATCAAGACAAAGAAACAAATTGAATCCATCAATCCAAAACGTAAAGGAAAATACGGTCGGAAAAGTAAAACAACGCCAAGAGACGACGTATACGTGATCAGGGAAAGTGTTAAAGATCCTAGAAACACATTGGTTTTGTTTCAATTAATTTGCACAACCGTGTAAGCGCTTTATGAGACTTGTTGACGTCGTATCGGCAGTTGTTCCATTTATTAAAATTGTATTTGAAAGTAACATTGATAGACTAAATTATGCTCTCTCTCTCTTTCTCTCTCTCTCTCTCTCTCTCTCTCTCTCTCTCTCTCTATATATATATATATATATATATATATATATATATATAATCATCCACAGACAGTCATGTTTTGCTGTATCACAGCGAATCAGTACGGTTAGACATACGATTGATTCCAGCTAGGATTGAAACCCATGCCGATTGAACATCAGTCGGAGATTCTACCTTTAAGCTAATGGCACACGGTGGAGGAAGGCAGATTTTAGCTTGTTATTTAGACAAACCCCAGTAGCCAAGAGTTTTCAATTCATTGCTGAAGAACGATGTTCCTCCTAATATAAGGAAGAACAAATAGGAAACATCTGTCCAAAATGTCTCATTTTTATTAAGGCTTCTTCAGAGATCAAGAGAAAAATAAAAAAACAAAAAGACAGAATGAATACTGTTATGTTATGGTTTTGGTTTAGTTCTTATTGGTCAGATACGTGCCACGTGTATTAAAGCAATAAATATTTTTTAAAAATATGTGTGGAATATTTTGGATGGTATATATTAATAATTTCTTTTCCTCACCGGTAGCACGACTCGGATTTTCTTGCACGATGCAATCCTCAGGTGCTGAGTAGAGATTGATCGTTCTTCTTTTTCTTCTTCTATGTGCCCTATTCCTTCAGGACGTAGGCGATCATGGTTCTCCACGTCTCCCTATCCCTTGTGATTCTTAGTATGTTCGCTCCTGTTACTTCTGGCAACCCCCGTTCCGTCATCCACCTGATCAGGCCCTGCAAATATGTTATCCGCTGCCTTCCTCTGTCTCTCTTTCCTTCTATCTGGCCAGTCAGTATCAGGTTTTCCAAGATCTCCTTCCTTAATGCATGTCACAGGAACTTCTGTTGTCTCTTTCTGATGCTCAGTATTAATTTCCTTTTTGGTGCCATTCTTTCCAACGCTACATAATTTAAATTTTGATAAAATATTTGGTTAACGTAATGTTGGCGCAATTCATATATTATTACTGCTTATTTTGTGCCAGTGTTTTTAATCGTACAACATAGCTCCAAAGGAAATCGGACGCGGAAGAAAAAACGAGTGGATGATTGAAGAGATTCTTGACATGATTCAAAGGAGAAGGAACATGATGTCAATAAGTGATGCTATGGAAGAGAATACAGGAAACTGCACAAAGAAATAAGGAACAAATGCAGCCAGGCAAAAGGGGAATGACTCAACGACAAATGCGCGGTGGCAGAGAGACTCAGCAGGACTAATAAAGCAGATATGCATAAAGAGATAAGAAAACTGACAGGACAAAAAAAATTCCTGCTCATGAAAAGGATGTATAAAATCCAAGGATAGAACGATAATATTGGAGAAAAAGGAAATATTCCAGCGATGGGAAGAATATATAAAAGATCTTTTCCACGACAAGGGAGAGCAGCCGATAATACATAAAGATAAGGACGGACCGGAAATATTTAAGACCGAAGTGGAAGCTGCAATGGCCAACTGAATAGTAACAAAGCAGATGGTCCGGACGGCATTGTAATAGACCTGCTAATAGCCCTGGAAGAATTCGGCATAGAGAAAATTACGGAAATGATAAATGAAATTTATAATCGTGGTGTAATACCAGACGACCTAAGCAAGTCGATTTTCATAGCACTACCTAAGAAGCCAGGTGCAAACGAGTGTGAACTACACCGAACTATCAGCTTTATGAGACATATTACAAAACTGATCGTCTAAATCCTGATGAATGTAGCAAGAATCAGGTCAGAGATAGGACAAGAACAGTGCGGGTTCATCAAAGGAACGCCATATTTATGATGAGGATGCTCGCCGAAAGGGCAATACAAATGAAGAAGGACTTGTACCTATTATTTATCGATTATGCAAAGGCGTTTGACAAAATACGCCACAAAGAATTGGAGATACTCAGCAGACAAAGTATCTTTCTTTGGAAAAGACATAAGAGTAATTAAGAATCTCAACTGACAGCAAACTGTCTGCATATGGACAGGTAACGAAGTCGACAGATGTACAAAGATAGAAAGGGACGTAAGACAAGGATGCGTCGTTTCACCAGATCTGTTCAACTTGTACAGCGAGACTATTTTGAGAACCCTAGATGTTATGCCAGGATTTGTTATCGAAGGCGACAATTTGAATAACATACGGTACGCAGACGATACAGTACTGATTGCAGAGAGAAAAAGGAAACTACAAGATCACCTACAGAAGATAGCTGAAGAGAGTGACAAAAAAAAAAAAGAATTCAAATAAACTGCAAGAAAACCGACTGCATGGTCATCGGCAAAAAGAGCAGCCTAATATGCCAAATACAGTTGGGAGATACTAGACTCAAGCAGGTACAAAAATTTAAATACCTGGGAAGTGTTATGACAGAAGACGGAAAGTGCGACACGGAGATCCGAATGCGAATTGGCATGACGAAGGACACGTTCCAGAAGCTGAGTAAAGTATTAAAAGACAGGAAACTTTCACTAGAAACAAAGAAGAGAGTAATAGATTGCTGTGTGATGTCATTTCTTCAATATGGCAGTAAATGCTGGACAATATCATCAAAGATGAAGGAGAAACTTGAAGCAGCTGAAATGTGGTTCTACAGAAGGATATCGTTGACAGAGCATGTGAGCAATGTTGGGGTTTTGGAAAGAATGAAAACGAAAATGGAATTTATAATGAGCATCAGGAAGAGATAATTAAAGTTCCTGGGACATGCAATAAGAAAGGAGGGCTTGGAGAATCTGATACTCAAGGGTCAGATAGAGGGAAAAGGAGACAAAGGAAAGCAGTGGATAACATATTTGAAGAACCTGAGCAGGTGGCTGACAGAACAGGGGTTGCGTAGCGTTATAGGAGAAAGTGTGCTCAGAGCCACTAGGAAGAGGTGGAAGGTCATGATCGCCTCCATTCTGAAAGGACAAGGCACATAGAAGAGGAGAAAATAAATGGGATTCATATTTTATACTTAAAATAAACAGGGATTAATGTTTTTTTTTTGTAATTTGCATCATATATTTACTCAACGAAAGATAAGTAAACAGAAGAAAATTATTGTTTTTATTATTAAAATTCTGAGATTTTTACTTTGCAATTAAATCTTGCAAGACGGTTGAAAATATTGACATATTTTTAGAATAGTGTACCCCACATGGGAATAGAAACAGAATGAAGCAATAAATGTCTGGCAACGTTTTTCTTTATTTTATGGGGTTTTTACATTATAGAAAATGTCAAAAATGATCGCCATCTTATTATTCACTCATAATGCTATTAGTTTAAAATGTTCACACAGTAACCTTACACGAATCTTTGCTTTGCTTTCAATATAATAATTGTCCTGAAAAACTGTATAACATCATTCATATATATATATATATATATATATATATATAAGCGTTTCACCCCGAGCAAGGCATGTCACTGCCACTACTGCACAGGGGGCTACATAGAGTGGAGGAAGGATGGTTAAATATAGGAAATGTCAGAGGGTGGGTGATAGGCGGGTAAGGATACCGAGAATGAGGGTTGGGTAGATGAGAGTGTTCTGAAAACAATTGGGAGTTAGTGTGATAGGAGGTGTCTATTGACCCTACATTAAAACACCTGGAGATTGTAGCTGTCGGGAAAGCAGACTTGTGGAAGGGAGTTCCACATGCGGGAAGCGCGAGAAAAGAAGCTGTTGGAGTAGAATTTACGGTTATATCTTATCTGTTTAACTGTAAAAGGGTGGGACCTAGTTGCTAATCTAGTATCTCGTGTAAATTCGTGCTTAGGCGGCACCAGTGATCTAAGTTTACCGTTGCTATTAGTGTTCTTTTTGTTGATGTGCAGTGCCCCTTCAGAACGTAGGCAATCACTGCTCACCACAATTTCCTGTCCTTCGTAAATTTTACCTTTTTGCTATTTCTTCTAAACCTTGTTCCACCATATGCTCACTCAAGCTTACAAAGTATGTTATGCGTTGTTTTCTTCAGTCTCTCTTGCCTTCAATCCGTCCTGTGTGTACCAGACTTTCCAAGCCTCTTTTTCTCATTATGTGCTTCCTAATTTCAATCGTTTCTTTGTAATGTTAAGTATTAGTGGCCTTTTTGTTTTGATTTTGTGCAAAACTTCATAGTTGTCCATGGTTTCTCAACATCTTTCTGTAAAACCACATTTTGTTGTTTTCGGTCTCTTCTTCTGTTAGTGTTACTCTGTTATTCATATTTTCACTTATGTAGCTATTCATAGGATGTGCGTTGTGGTGCAGTGGATATCTGCTCGGAACGAGAAACCGGAGAGCCGAGTTCGAATTCTAGTTGAATTCGTTGCATTCACTTACCTCTAGGAAAGGTATTATTCCTCCCTCAGTTATGGGTTAAATAGGACAGACTGGATTCTATAGCCTTGGTTGGTAATCAGTTTATCGTAGAAAGTAATGGCAACCTACTACTGGAAAATCTTCTGTCCAGTCAGTCTCTTTAGAGACATGATCACCCAAGCACTTAACTGAATGGGTTCATACTAACAATGGCATCCGGTTTTGCATTTTTCTTCCTTTTCATTAACTTGGATTTGCTTTTTGCTAACAGACTCTTCTGTTTCACTTCCGCGTCCAGCTTCTTGCTATCCAATCAAATTTGATCTTCAAAAATTTAAATTCATTGTTAATCGTTAATTTTTGTCATCTTTTATTGTTCTCTCTTCTTAATGGTTTTCTTTTTCTCACATTATTTCACATTGTGTAGATATTTACCTGGCCTCCCCACAAGATTGAGTTTGTGAGGAACCTGCACACTCGTAACCGTCGGTGATGCTGGCCTGGGTGGCGACCACCGATCAGCCCTCTAGTGTAATGGGTTGGTTCAGTATCCCCGGGACCGGGTACCTCATATTATTTCACACTACGTCTTAGTTGCTTTTTTTTTTATTTGCCTTGCTTGGGTTTAAATCTTTTAAAACAAACTTTACTGTACTGCTTGAGAAATTTTGCATATGCAAGAAAATGGTATTACCAAAACTCTGTGTTCATTTTCTTTGCAGTCGCTTATATGGTAAGTGATGATATTATAAATTATAATATGTTACAATTTTTAATATATAATTTAATAATAATTTTATTGATAGTAAATTTGATTTGATTGCTAAGCCGTGATCAAAATCCAAGATCATTTTTGGTAGCTTGTTGATTTTGTCCTCCCTGTTTTGAGGGAGGGTTGGGTCTAGCTAACATCATGTCTTTAGTTTGTATTTTGAGTTGAAAAATTTTGTTTTAGATAATTGTTGTCATACACCCTACCCCTCATGTCTTTTCATGTTAAATTTTTCTGTATATTTTTGTATTTATTGTATATTGTAAATTTTTATGTTCATTTGGGGTGTTTTTAGGTCCCCAGAATGATTTGTGGTATTGTGGTGCATGAAGGATTGAATGTTGATGGATAAGTTCTTTTGGTGATTGAGTAAAATTGTAACGTATGTTTGGGTCGTGAATCGAATTAGCTAGGTATATGATAGTTAGTGTAGACCATCCTGAGCTTTTTTTTCCCTCCCCAAATCGGCCTTGAGCCACAAGCAATGTATATTTTGCTGAATATACATTACTACTTTTTGGTAGAGGTTTCCTTCATCACAGTTCTACGTAATATCAATGGAAAATCACGCTACAATGTCATCGCTTAATTAACAAATAAGAGATCGTAGCTGATGAAAATGTGATGTCTATTTACATCAGTTTTTGATTCATATGACTTGAAACTCGTTTTACTTTTTTTGAACGGAAACCCAAACACAGTTCCGAAGATGTTGAAATTATTATTATTATTTTTTTTTATTTCAACCTCTTTCCAACAATACTTTAATATCTGAGGGAGTGTTGAAAAGTTCCCGGCCCGAGCAGAAAGGAATTCAAAATAAAATTCTGTTGCTTACTCATTTAGCCAGATTTTGGAAAGTGAGTCATGCTGAGTAATTTTCAGTAACCTTGGATTTCGCCAGACGTTCTAGTGTTAAATTATAAAATTAGGAATGTATTCAACAATATAACACCAGTATGGCTGTTGGTGGCGAGACCGACGCCATCATATTTTCGACTTTATACAATCATTGTAAAGCCTCAATGTACTTTATTATTTAATGGCAGGCTGTTAGGCGTTTTTCAGTTAAAACAAGAGGAGGGTACAAAAGAGAATTATAATGAGACAAAACTATCATAAGAAACGCGTGAAAAGAGCTTAAAATGACACCAACATACGTGCAATGATTATACGCACACTATCCCACATACATAGCAATAATAATAATAAATAATCATATAGGTGAGAAAATAAAAAAATTACATGTATTTTACGTGTTTTGTCAGGCCAGCAAAACTTCTAGTGAAAGGCGCTTAATAGATAACTAGAGTTATGATCTAATCTTATTTATAAATGGAACTTTGTCTCTGTGTGTCTGTGTGTATCCGTTACCTATAGACTTCGAAACGGCTGAACCGATTTTCTTGAAAACTTACAAAGTTTTACTATAAGCGTCTGCGAGTGTTCTCAGCTAGCTTTTGTGTCAAAGTACCTCCGATAAATATCGATAATCGATTATCGAAAAAATCGGGTTATAGAAGGAGTGGTCCGATTTTCATCAAATTTAATGCACTCATAGACAAAGACATAAGAAACGATATTCAGAAGTTTCAAAGTTGCAGTTCTTACAATAGTGCAGAAAATCGATAATATAATATAAATCGATACCAGGAAATCAAAATTTAACTTACATCCATTCATTTTTCTTTCAGTCTACGGTTTCGCTTTAACTGGAAACAACTATTGCTTTTTAGTTTTTCGTGCCAACGTCCAAAGAGTCTGAGCTACAGGACCATGGATTAGTTTTAAAGCTTTCATTAAACCTGGGCAACGCCGGACTATATTGCTAGTATGCAATAAATTAAAAGTTTACATGACCTATTCGGTGAGATGATTCAAGAATTTTACATCGAAACTCTCGTCAGCGGCTGATGTTTCATAAAGTGTTGAACTTGAATAGTATACAGAGTAATTAAAATACAATTCATTAACTATAATTTTAAAAAAAAATGAATCTAGGGAGAAAGCGTCTATCATGAAGTTTTATTGAAAATTCGATATGGGCACCAGATTTCGCTAAAAGATTTCGAGCTGCTCAGGAATCGAGCAAACTGATTTTTCCAGGAGTTTGTACAGTATAAATGATGTAACTTCTTATGTTCGACTAAGTTCTTTTGGTATAGTAGATTTGCGTATTTAACTAACCCCAGAGAAAAAAAGTTAAAGGGTGTTAAGTCAGGACGCCTGGCTGATAACTCATGCATAAAACAGGAAGTTACTCCGAGTTATGCTAGCATTGAGGAATAATATGTGTATTTATTAATATATATATATATATATATATATATATATATATATATATTTATATTATCTCTGTTATATTACAACGAGCACTATTTTATTTTTAATTTATATATATATATATATAGTTTTTTTTAATCATTTCACCCCAAGCAAGGTGGTACCGCCACTGATGTGCAGGGGACTACATAAAAGAGTTAGTTTTTGGCAGGAGGAGAGTGAAGAGAAAGACGAACCAGCTACAGGGGGTGACAGAGAAAGGGCAAGAGAAAGATGTGAACACAAGTGTGAAGACAGTTCCGAAGATAGAGAGAAAGGAAAAGAACAAGATACACGGGATGATATAGAAAGTCAAGAGTATAAGAGATAGGAATTGACATTGCATTTAAATTCCTGACGGTTATAGCCGTCAGGAAAGCAAGTATATGGAAGATAGTTCCACAAGCGGGAAGTGCGAGAGAAGAAGCTGATGGAGTAGAATTGTTGCCTGCATTTGGTTGAATTAACTGTAAAAGGATGGGACCTCGTTGCCAGTCTGGTTGCACGAGTAAATTCTAGGGGAGGGGGCACCTGTGACCTAAGTTTATTAGAGCAGAAGCCATGAAAATATTTGTAGAAGAGACAGAGGGAAGCCATATCCTGCCGGTGAGAAAGTCGCTGGAGTCGAACTACCAGGTCGGGACCAATCACATAACAGATTTTTCTTTGGAGCATGTTGAGAACACTGAGACGAACAGCAGGGACGCATGACCAGATATGACAACAGTATTCTATGCACGGTCGGATGGTTAATTTTATATGTATAAACGAAGAAGGATCAGTACATGTACAGCTTAAAGCATCTGTTAACTGAACTTTGATCTAAAGTGATCATTGTATAATACCCAAAATATTATTACTGGAGAGGCGTAGGTTTAAATGTTATTGACAAGAAATGGGATTATCTTGAAACATACATCTTTGATTAAAATAAACATCTTTTTTATTATTTTACACACATATGCACACATCTTTAAAATTTTCTATATTTATTAGAGAATGTGCTCACTATCAGAGACAGAGCTTTTGTTGATATAGAGAGTGTGGACACGGTAATCAACACTTCGTATTGACTGTCACTTTCAGGCCTCAACTGGTCTATAGACAAAGTTTCACTGTCCCTTCAGCCAGTTCAGTATAAAGATTACTGGGTGCTTATGGAAATGAAGCTGGGAAGTGCACAACAAGCCCTTCAAAATGTTTTTGTTTGTGGTCAATGCTTCAGATTATTTCTTAGCCTTCGTTTGTTTAATTGTTTAATTTTAATTTATTTATTAACTGTTTGTAACGTAATTATTTATTTGTAATTATTTCAAAAAGATTTTTTTATACATTCATCGGTTCTAAATCCTGCTACTTGAAATAAGGTTACGGAATATGTCTATATTTCTCAGATGAAGTATTGTCACTATTTATATTGTTCGAACTGATCTCCTCATCTTTACCCCAAAATAGCAAAAAAAAAAAAAAAAAAATGCAATATAAGCTCGAGAAAGAACGTTAACCAGACATTAGGTTTATTTATTCAGTTAAATGCCATACGTGATACACTCTTGGGTGATCATATCTCGAAAACGACATGACTGACTGGGCGGAAGATTACCCCGCAGTAAGTTGTCATTACTTTCTGCGGTAGACTGGTTGCCAGCCAAAGCTATAGAACCCAATCTCTCCTGTTATTTAACCTATAACTGGAGGGAAGAGAGATTAATACCTTTCCCAAGGGTATTTGCGCGTAAGTGAGTGCAAAGAATTCAACTGGAATTCGAACTCTGCTCCTCGATATCTCGTTCCAAACCGATATCCACTGCATCAGAACGAACATCCTACTTAGGTTTATAAATTTTAAAAATTCATTTAACGGCATAGTAAATGGAAGCATTGGTTGATTGATTCTAAAAGTGACTTGAACCGAATATTTTTGCAAAAAAAAAAAAAACATGAAGAATTATCAAGGCGAGTTCCTTAAAACTGAGATATCCAGAAAATACATGTGACGTGGAATTAAAACAATCTACCTCTGTGGATTAAAGAAAGAGTTCGGTTTGAAATTTCAATTAATATCACCTGAAGAAGGCCGGAGTGTACAATGACCGAAATGTCCTGACTGTGATAGTAAAAATGAGGACAACAATTCGAACAATGTCAGTCAATTAAATGCCATACATGATATACGATTGGGCGATCATGCCTTGAAAGAGACATGACTTATTGGGCAAAAGATATTTCTGCAGTAGTTTGCCATTACTTTCTACGGTATACTGGCTGCCATCCAGGGCTATAGGACCTAATCTGTCCTGCTATTTAATCCAATAGCTAGAGAGAGAAATGGCGGATTGTTATCTTTCCCAATGGTATTTGCACGTTAGTGAATGCAATGAATTCAGTTGGAATTCGAACTCAGATCGAATGCCAGTCGAATTCGGTACATTCACTAATGCGATGAATTTAATTGGAATTCGAACAATAGTCTAAGTAGGTATACGGAATGTTTCTTTACCTTTTGAATTGTGATGTGTTCATAAGCAGCGTAGTAGGCATTTGTTCATGAATATATATGTCTCTGTGCACGCATGCGCATATAGGTAAAAATCTAAGTTGCGCACTTAACTTGTAGGCGTGTGTGTGTTTATACACGTGTGTCGATACTTCAATAAATGGAATAGGCAGCAGCCATAAATTGTCAACTGTAGCGAGTAGGGGACAGGGAAATGTGTAAAAATTCAAAACGAAGGAAGTGACTGTTTAACAACGTCAAATATTTTCCTTCCTTTTTTTCCAATAGAAGGCGGAACTAATCGCCGCTAATATGCAAATAAAAGAGGAAAAATTGATTTTCCATAAACGTTGGCAAAAAGTGGGAAAAAAAGAAGAAAACACAATTTTCCTATCAACAGTTCTACATTTTATCGCTTCATTTTTTTTTCCCTGTGGATCTATATAGAATCTTCCTTTTGAAAGAAAAATCCTTGCTTGCACAGCAGAGAAATATAAATTATTTTACTGCCACTTGCTTGTTTCAACAACGTACCACCTTTAAAATTGAAATCATTGGAGTATCAATCAATGAAAAATTCTTACTTAATGCTTTTTTTTTATCGTTCGAAAACGTACGTGTTAATGAAATGGCTTAGACTGGATGAAATAGTTTGCCATACCAGTTACCTATGAACTCGTAATTGAGGTGCCAAAATTCTCTCTTGCTATCTTACTGTGTGTAGGTTATGCCCCTATAAGGACGTGAACGAACATGACTCTTTTTTTTTCCAGCGCATTCTTTTCTTTATAGTACTCATTTCATCACCAGTTTTCTTTTTACCCTAGAAGTTATGCTTGGATTCGTCATCGGAGGCCACAATTTAAACAATCTAAGGTACGCAGATTATACAGTGCTAATAGCAGACACAGAAAGGAAACTACGAGATCTCCTATAGAAGGTAGCTGAATAAAGTAACAAGAAAGGAATATAAATAATTTGAAAGAAAACCGAATGTATGGTCATCAGTAAAAAGGGCAGCCCAACATGCCAAATACAAGTCGGGGATACTAAAATCAAGCAGGTACAAAATTTTAAATACCTGGGAAGTGTTATAACAGAAGACGGAAAGTGTGACACAGAGATCCGAAGATGAATTGGCATGGCGAAGGAAGCATTCCAGAAGTTGAGTAGTTTTAAGAAACAGGACAATTTCGCTAGAAACAAAAAAGAGAGTAATAGATTGCGATGTGATGTCAGTTCTTCAATATGGCAGTGAATGCTGGACAATATATTCGAAGATGACTGAAAAACTTGGAGCAACTGAAATGTATTTCTACAGAAGAATGTTGCGGATATCACGGGTCGAGCATATGAGAAGTGATGAGGCTTTGGAAATGATGGAATCAAAAAGGAAATTAATACTGAGCATCAAGAATAGACAAGTGAGGTTCCTGGTACATGCAATGAGAAAGGAGAACTTGGAGAACCTGATACTGACAGGCCAGATAGAGAGGAAAAGAAACAGAAGAAAGCAGCGGATAACATATTTGAAGGACCTAATCAGGTAGATGATGGAACGAGGGTTGCGTGGTGTAACAGGAGAATGCGCGCTAAGAGCCCCGAGGGATAGGGAGACGTGGAAAGCCATGATCACCTACGTCCTGAAGGGACAAGACACATAAAAGAAGAATCAATTGTCATATGTGATACAAGCTTGGACAATCATGTCTCTTTCGATCCATTACTGACTGAGCAGAAGATTTTCCCGAGGTAGATTGCCATTTCTTTCTGCGGTAGACTAGTTGCCAATTAACTCTATAGAACTCAGTCAATTCTATTATTCAACCTATGGCTAGAGAGAGAGAAGAGATGGATTCGTACCTTTCTAAAGAATGTTTACGCGTCAGAGAATTCAACTGAGAGTCGAACTCGACTCCTCCGATTTCTGATTTCGATCCGATATCCATTGCACCACAACGTACATACTGGTAGTTCACCCAATACAAGGCCCAATAAACTCTCAAGGTAGAGGGTTAACGTGGTGTAGAATGACAACCAACCATCACTAAACTAAATTGTTGAACATAGACTTGGTCATTCACTATGAGAAGAACGTCAGCTCACAGGAAGTAACTCGCGAATTAGTTGCAATGTGTGTCGCACGCATCGCCGCTTCAACCACAGTATTTGCTATTATTGCATTATTATTCCGTGTGATTAATCAGTTTCGTCACTATTCTTATGTTTCAGTGTTTTCCTTGGAATATTATTAGCCAGAACTACGAGTAGATTAACAGTGGCGATAGATATTCGAAACTTCAGACACGGAAAGGAAACTACAAGGCCTCCTACAGAAGGTAGCTGTGGAGAGTGACAAAAAAAGGACTACAAATAAACTGCAAGAAAACTGAATGCATGGTCATCAGCAAAAAGAGAAACCTAAAATGCCAAATACAGTTGGGGGATACTAGAATCAAGCAAGTACAAAAACTTAAATACCTAGGAAGTGTTCTAACAGGAGATGGAAAGTGCGACACAGAGATCCGAAGGCGAATTGGCATGGCGAAGGACGCGTTCTAGAAACTGAGTAAAGTACTAAAACATAGGAAAATTTCACTAGAAACAAAAAAGAGAGTGATAGATTGCTATGTGATGTCAGTTTTTCAATACGGCAGTGAATGCTGGACAATATCATCGAAGATGAGGAAAACACTTGAAGCATCAAAAATGTGGTTCTACAGAAGGATGCTGCGGATATCGTGGACCGCGCATGTGAGCAAGTGAGGTGTTGGAAATAATGGCGACGAAAAAGGAATAGATAGTGAACATCAGGAAGAGACAACTAAAGTTCCTGGGACATGCAATGAGGAAGAAGGGCTTGAAGAACCTGATGCTGACAGGCTAGATTGAAAAAAAAAAGAGACAGAGGAAGGCAGTGGATAACATATTTGAAGAGCCTGGTCAGGTGGATGACGGAACGGGGGTTGCGAGGTGTAACAGGAGAAAACATACTAAGAGCCACCAGAGATAGGGAGACGTGGAAAGCCATGATCACCTACGTTCTGAAGGGACGAGGCACATAGACAAAGTATGGATTTTCGAATTCACGTCAAAGAATTTGAGAAACGCGCAATACTGAGGACTTAAAACTCGCGGTAAATTAGTTATTACAGCAACAACAAAAAAGTATTGGAGCATCAAGCAAAGATATTTGAAGCAATGTTGCAGAAATTAAATGAAACTGCAAACGCTCAAATACCACTGGGAAAGTTATGAATCCATCTCTTCTCCCTCTAGCTGTGGGTTAAATAGCAGGACATATTGGGTTCTCTATCCTTGGTTGGAAACCGGTCTGACGCAGAAAGTAATGGCAATCTACTGCACAAAAAAATTCTTCTGCCTAGTCAGTCATGTTTTTTTCGAAACATGTTCGCCTAAGCGTGTATTATGTATGTCAATTAACTGACTAGTTTCACATATCACTGCCTCTAGTAATCATGTTCACACAAACATTTTTATGCACAAAACCTGAGTATCATGCACCATGTATTCAACTGAGAAAGCAGAATAACATATATCATATTTTTATTATTTCTAAGATCGAAAAGAAAATTAAATTTCGGTGTTGAATAATTAATAAAGAGTTGAAATGACGTTAAACAAACGAAACAAATCGTTATTCTGACATCCATTTATTGAAACTCGTTAAGTAGATGATTGTTTTTTCCCTGTATTTTATCTTCAGTCTACCTTGTCAGTGTTAAATTTTCCTCGCCTTCTTCCCTCGCCTATGTGTTTCTAAAGTTTCTAGCGAGTCGTCAACAACAGTTTCGATTCTCTTTAAAACATCCCTGTTTCTCACATTTACCTCATGGATTTTCTGGGTATTCTTCAATGGAACTGAAGCAGTAGGAAGATGCTTAATGTTTATTAATTCGGATTTGTATCATACATAAGATGCCAAATAAATGTGGGAGATACCAGAATCAAGCAAATACAAAAATTTAAATACCTAGGAAGTGTTCTAACTGAAGATGGAAAGTGCGACACGGACATCCGAAGGCGAATTGGCATGGCAAAGAACGCGTTCCAGAAGATGAGCAAAATACTAACACACAGGAAAATCTCACTGGAAACAAAGAAAAGAGTGCTAGACTGCTACGTGATGTCAGTTCTTCAATACGGCAGCGAATGCTGGACAATATCATCGAAAACGAAAACAAAACTGGAAGCAGTGGAAATGTGGTTCTACAGAAGGATGCTGCGGATATCATGGACTGAGCATGCAAGCAACGATGAAGTGTTGGAAAGAATGGCAACAAAGAGGAAATTGATACTGAGCATCAGGAAGAGACAACTGAAGTTCCTGGGACACACAATGAGGAAGGAGAGCTTGGAGAACCTGATACTGACTGGCCAGATAGAAGGAAAAAGAGACAAAGTAAGGCAGCGGATAACATATTTGCAGGGCCTGATCAGGTGGTTGACGGAACGGGGCTTGACAGGAGTAACGGGAACAAACATACTAAGAGCCACAAGGGATAGGGAAACGTGGAAAGCCATGATCGCCTACATCCTGAAAGGACATGGCACATAGAAGAAGAAGATAATACATAACAGAACTTCCTACAACTTAGAAGTTTTATCCAGAATTATCAGAAGTTTATCAGATGATTGGAGATTGGAATGTGCAGATTTGTGGAAGAATAAAAGCATACCTTTCGTATGTTTAAGTAGAAATTTATTAATGGAAAAGAATAACATGAATTGGTGGAAGTTAAATGTTCAATGAGAAACAAGTAATGAGTTAAAGATATCAAGAGTTCGTAGTAGTAAATTGTTGGAAAAATCTTACGTGTACGGAGGCAGGAACGTATGGATGTATGTGTGAGCGTTATCTTTGAGTAGGAGTGTCTTTGAAGTTATCGCTCAGGGTAAAAAGGAAGAAGGTGAGAGGTGAACGATGAAAAAGGAGGCGGGAGAGAAAGAGAGAGATAATAGTAATAACGATTGCTTGTCATTTGTCAAGGGTACGTCTTAATTACGCCCCTCATCTTAAATCTCTGGTGACAGTCGTCTTGCTCCGTCTTTTTGTTTCGTTTGGGAATTCCCTCCGCATTGGATTTTGGCCTTTCCATTGGATGACAAACATTTCACATCGAGGTGTGAAATTTCGCGAGTTTTGTGTATGCTAAGCAAATTTTGTAATTCGAGAAAATTCGTTTATTTCTAACAATGAGTCAGATTTGAAGGCTTAAAGTATAACTTGTTTTGTTTTTTTCACTACAGATCCATATCTCCATCATTTCAGTTCTTTTATTCATCTGTCACAATATATCCCGTCATTTGTTTTACAAGAGATTTGTTATTACACACAGTTCAGTACACTTTCTTTTATACCAAGAGAAGTCTTTTTTTCTTTTTTTTTCTTTTTTGATACTTTAATGTCTCGCTTCCCATGTTGCCTCTGATATCTGCGCTCCGCGTTCTGTTATTTGTTTCTACACTAACCTGATAATTAAATTTCCGCAACTGCTTGATTTTGATGTCAGGTGGTGTAATGGTTAGCAAGCTTGTCTTGCTAGAACCATTACAATTGAGTAGATTGTTCGATCCTCACTGGGTTTCCCATACTTTCGGCCTTGTTCCACATCTAAGCTGCGCTTAGAAAATCACGACATGTGCGTTGTGGCGCAGTGGATATAGGCTCGGAACGAGAAACCGGGGAGCCGAGTTCGAATTCTAGTTGAATCCATTGTATTCAATTACGCGCAAATACACTTGGGAAAGGTATTAATCCGTCTCTTTCTTCCAGTTATGAGTTAAATAGCAGGACAGATTGGGTTCTATAGCCTTGGTCGGCAACCAGTCTACCGCAGAAAGCAATGGCAACCTACTGCAGGATAATCTTCTGCCCAATCAGTCATGTCTCTTTCGAGACATGATCGCCCAAGCGTGTATCACGTATGGCACTTAACTGACTGACTAGTATGTAACGCACCACTCAATAAGTTCCGGGCCTGACATATAGATTGCGCTACTAATAAAAAAAATTATGATTTTATGAAGTACTAACCTTCAAATGGCACGTGGCAAAATTTGGGCCCAATCGGATTATTAGTTTACAAATTAAAGTTATTTAAGTGAAGTTAGTTTTGAAAATTTTCAAAACTAATCTGGATTCCGTGTGTTGATAAAGCATTACCTTCTGATGGGGAAAATACTGTTCAAGCAAAGCATTGGCTTGATAAGTGTCATTCGGACTCTGCTCCGTTGGGAACAACGGATAAGTGGTGGTATGTTGACTTTAAACGCGGTCGTACAGACACAAATGCTGCTGAACGCTCAGGTCACCCAAAATCGGCAGTTGTCCCGGAAAATCCCCAAAATATTTACAAACTCATTTTAGTCGATTGTAATTTGAAGTTGCGTGATTTAGCAGAGGAGTTGAACATACCCGAAGGCAGTATATTAACCATTTTGCGTGAACATGTCAATGAGAAAGCTGTGTTCAAAGTGGGTACCGCTTTGCTCACTGTCGACCAAAAACAACGCGTCGACGATTCAGAGCAACAAAAAGAGTTTTTGCGTAAATATGTGACAATGGATGAAACATAGATCCCCCATTTTACTATAGAGTCAAATGGGCAGTTGGCTGGGTGAACAGCAGCAGGTGAAGGCCGTCCTAAACATCCAAAGACGTAAACATCAGCAGGCAAGGTTTTGGCCTCCGTATTTTGGGATGCTCAAGGTATTTTGTTAATCAATTACCTTCAGAAAATAAGAGCCACCAATAGCAAATATTATAAAGCATTATTGGTGCGTTTGAAGGAAGAAATCGCCAAAAACTGCCACAGATGAAAAAGTGATTTTTCACCAAGAAAACACACCGTATCACGAGTCGATCGCAACGATGGCAAAACTACATAAATTGCACTTCAAATTGCTTCCACATCTACTTTATTCTCTACTAGCAGGATAGCCCGGCGTTGCTCAGGTTTAATGAAAGCTTTAAAATTAATCCATGGTCCTGGAGCTCAGACTCTTTGGACGTTGGCACGAAAAACTAAAAAGCAATAGTTGTTTCCAGTTAAAGCGAAACCAAAGACTGAAAGAAAAATGAATGGATGTAAGTCAAATTTTGATTTCCTGGCATCGATATCAAATAAGTATTTTTCGTCGTAAATTGAATTTTGAAGGGTAAATAGTATCATGGCTGAGACTAAGAACTACAATTATACCAACTTAGAGCCAAACCCGAAGCAAAAACTAAAATAAAAGGGCTGAAAAAATAGACATACAGGCAGATAAACAGACACACACACAAACATCTTGCCTTGGGTTTGAATTTGAGGAGCACGTAAGAAATAATCCTCAGTGTACAAGAGAATATGGTCTCTATGTTGCGCAGATTACAACTCCAATTTCACTTGTTAGTATTTATTTCTGAGATGAGTAATTTTCAATATCTCGGTATTATTTCGAACTAGTGTTTTCGTCTTGGAAAAGTGGTACGAATCCACTAACATAACCAGTTGTCAAAACCATCTGACACTGAATATAAAAGGCTCCAAAAAATACATTTTCGGGGTGGTTGCGTAGTGAATATAGCAGTTGGTTATACATGTTACTATCATCTATTGGTCATGAGTTCAATCCTTAGATCTGGTAGTGACGCACCAATTCCAACAAGAAAAATCAATAACTGATTTTACATGATATATCACAATAATCAACACAATTCATTCAACCAATCAATGGACACCTGGTGATGACCAGAGATTACTTGGTCGGAACGTTGTGTCTATAATAACATCTATATAAACCAAGATGCGTGCAATAGTTCGAAATAACGAAATAACTCCAATTTTATTTTGTTAGAAACAATTTTTATTAACTTTAGGCAGATTTTGCGGTGTTAAAAATAAATGGCCGCAACATATTCTCGTTCGAATCTTACCAATTGACCACCTAACCTGAATCTATAAGACACATTTTAGATTGGATGACTTCTTCTATGTGTTTTGTCCTTTCAGGATGTGAGCGACGATGGCTTTTCACGTCTCCTATCCGTGGTGGCTCTTAGCTCTTAGCTCTGTTTGTATTGTAGGGATAAGAAAAGAATTAAAATCAACTCTCTTCACTTTAACAAAAATTCACAACGACGTGGGAAATCCTGGTTTTTCTCAAATAGAAAAACGATTGACCATGTGCTTAAAGAAAAGTCGAAACCAGATTTCGCAAGTAGGTGTTAAATTGATTTTTGACCAATGGGAGCGACTTGCAAGACCAAAAAGGACTTCGCGAGTAAGTGCAAAAACCTAATGACAATAAAAGGGCTCCGATCAGCGTTTGTGACTCAGTTAAGGGATGGAAGTTGGAAAGACGACAAGCTAAAATGTAACGAGAGAAGGTTCAAGCTGATTCGGACATTTGTCATCTTTCTCTTTCCTTCTACTGATTCCTTTTACTTCTACTTCTCCATCCAAAGACATTCCTACTGAACACATACATACATACGTACGTACGCGTATACTCTTTCAACAATTACTACCACGAACATTTTCTACAAGTCTTGATACCCATAACTTTATCATGGAACACGAACACTACCCTTAACTTCTTAATATTTCTAATTGAACATTAACTCTACAACTTGTGTTATTCCTTCTTTTAATAAATCTCTATTTTTAACGTATTTTTTATTCTTACACTATTCCACACAATTCCACATATTCCAACCTGCCCATGAAAGCCTTCTGATGATAATTCTGCAAAAATCTTGTAAACTGTAGGGAGTTCGGTTAAGTCTGACACAAGGCCGACCCAAGAAATGTTAACCATCTCCCTACGCTACAGTATTATTGTCCTTTTTAATTGGTAGATATATTTTGACATCGATCAGAATTTTGATAATAGAGGAGCGAAAGCAAGGTAACTATATTTTTCCTTTTTTTCGTTATTACTTTTCTACTGGTTTAATTTAATAATCTAAAACATGTCCGTGTTACGCTATAATTAAAATTCGTTGCGAAAGTCTATCCTTCTATTTTTTAAAGTGTTTATTAAACACGTTCTCTTTACACGTGCGAGCTGTTACTTTATGGATATTATTTGAATATCTCTTCCATATAAATCTAACTTTTCTAATGATACATGTGCGTTGTGGCGCAGTGGATATCGGCTCAGAACGAGAAATCGGCGAGCCGAGTTCGAATTCCAGTTGAATTCCTTGCATTCACTTACGCGCAAATACCCTTGGGAAAGGTATTAATTCGTCTCTTCCTTCCAGTTATGGGTTAAATAACAGGACAGATTGGGTTCTATAGTATAGCTTTGGTCGGCAACCAGTCTACCGCATAAAGCAATGGCAACCTACTGCGGGATAATCTTCTGCCCAGTCAGTCATGTCTCTTTCGAGACATGATCGCCCAAAGCGTGTATCACGTATGGCACTTAACTGACTGATACGTAGAATAATTGACCACGCGAGAGTATATTTAACAAACATATCAACAGACACAAAAATGTTCAGGGGATGTCGAATATAAAGGTAAGAAATAGATGGGAAGCAAGTGGATAAAAGATGACAACTGATGTTGCATTTAAAAATTTGGGGGATTGTAGTTATCAGGGAAGCAAGCAAATGGAAGAGAGTTCCACAAACGGGAAGTGCGAGAAAAGAAACTAAGAGTCGAAGAGGCGGTTACATTTAAGTATTTCGACTCTAAAAGGGTGGGACATTAACGCCATCTAGTAGCACGAGTGTGTGGGTGTATATATATATTCAGGAAGACTCTGTACGGATGTCTTAGTGTGGAAATTATTTTTAAATTAAATCAAAATATTTCTTTTGATTTGATAATTATTTTTGGTCTTGTTTTTATAAAAATTATACTTAAGAATTAATCTAATATAAGAAGCAAATATATACACGCTAATTTTTATTTATACAGATTTTTATCAAACTTGGCTAATCTTTATGCAATATCATTTCTAATCAGAATTAGTAATTAGTAAAGACACATTTTTTGCAAGTTTTTTTTTTATGCGAAAAAGTAGGTCTTCCATTTTAAGAAATGAAAATTTGTTGAATTTCTTGTTGCTAATGGTGTTGAACTGACGTATAGATTATGTGTTTATCGAAAACCGTGTTTACAGCATTCACCAGTTTATATGCGTTTTGGGTCTCGGTTTGGCAATTTGATGGCTTTCCTTTTGCCAATTGTTCAGTGCTTCGTTTCAAACTTGTAACCTCTTACTTCTTCCATAGAGGTTCTGTAAATGTTTCTTCACGGAGATATCAATTTATGGAGGTAGATTGGATAGAAGTTACTGTTTTATGAAGGTGTTAAGATAGGTAGGTGGTCAATTGGTAAATATTGGTAAGAGACTTGGGTGGCTGTGTGTTACTGCGGGTTTGGGCCATAAGATATAGTTAAATGTATTCTTCTTTTAATTGCCGTGTAGCCTTAGGGTGTTAGAGAATTTTTTTAAAAAAATGTCAACAATGTAAATTACATTAAAATTCGGAAATCATTCCTTCTTAAATATAAATGGTTGCCTAGACTTAATATAAGGCACTTTCAAATAGTAGTTTTTCCGGAGATGTTGTCAAAGGTATAACGATAAACTACATCCGGCAGCAAGGCTTCTGACCGAGAAGTTTTGACGGGCATGGGACCACCTCCCAGGTTCACTACGGTGTTAGCACCTGGTAGAGTCCCAGCTCTGGGCAGATAGTAAATACCCAAACTGGGATAAAAAAATTAAAAATATAAAAATAATTAGGAAACATAATCACCAATACATTTTCATAGTAAAAAAATAAAGAAAAAATATCAGCAATATATTATTGCAAAAATAAAAGCCCCAGTTCACAAGAAAGTAAAAATTCTACATTAAATGATTCATAAAGACCAAACTCTAGGAATGTATTTTTCCAATTTGTAGTTATCGAATTTTGAAAAGCCACAATCAAACAGGTACAAAAACATCTGGGAAGTTTTGTGACACGGAGATCCGAAGGCGAATTGGCACGGCAAAGGACGCGTTCCAGAAGATGAGTAGGATATTAAGAGACAGGAAAATTTTGCTAGAAACAAAGAAAAGAGTACTGGATTACTATGTGATCTTAGTTATTTAATATGGCAGTGAATGCTGGACAATATGATCAAATATGAAAGACTAATTTGAAGCAATTGAAATATGGTTCTACAGAAGGATACTGCGGATATCATAGATCGAGCAATGATAAGGTTTTAGAAAGGATGGAAACGAAAAGGAAATTAATATTGAGCATTAGGAAGAGACAACTGAAGTTTCTGGGACATGCAAAGAGGCAGGAGGCTTAAAGAACCTGATACTAACAGGCCAGATGGAGGGAAAATTAGACAGGGAAAAGCAGCGGATAATATATTTGAAGGGCCTGAGCAGGTGGATGACAAAACGGGGGTTGCGTGGTATAAGAGGAGAAAGCGTGCTAAGAGCCACCAGGGATAGGAGACGTAGAAAGCCATCGTCGCTCACATCCTGAAAGGACAAAACACATAAGAAGTTATCCAATCTAAAATGTGTTTTATAGATTCAGGTTAGGTGGTCAATTAGTAAACATTGGTAAGATACTTGGGTGACTGTGTGTTACTGCGGGTTTGTACTATAAGATATAGTTGAATGTATTCTTCTTTTAATTGCCGTGTAGCTTTAGGATGTTCGCGATTATAACTCTCAACAAAAATTTTCTATCATTGGTAGCTCTTAATATTTTTTTCTTTAGCTATCAGTGCTAAACTCTGCTTCGCCATCCATTCACTCAGTCTCACCCGAAAGTTTATATAGTTCTTTCCTCTGTTTCTCTTACTTTCATTCCGCAGTGTGATGGGCATGACTGGAATTCAAGTAGGCGATATTCTATTTTATAAGAGTTTAAGCACGCCACTTCCATTGTTAAATAAGGTTAGGTTGATAGTGAGGAAGAGCTGTTTGATGTACAGTACCTCTCTTATGAGTTATTTTCGAAATTTTGATTTTAATAGGTTTCATACATAGTATTTTTCTTAAATGTTCTTGTAGATTATGGGATTATCTCACATTTTGTCTTTGTCCGTCATATATAACGAAAGATATATGGGGAACTAGTAATAAAAATTACGACTTGTACACCAATATATATATATATATATATATATAATATATATATATATAATAAACTAAATCTAAAAGTGAGCCAAACGTCGACCGCGGTTTCACTCTACGGATCGTCAGGATTGTATTTTTGCTCTACTTTCGTATTGAGCTCTCTACTGTTAAGGTTTTCGTCTTGGTTTTTTTTGTCTTTCAAACAAGCTCTTGATTCATTGTTATTGGGCTTTGTTTGTTTCTTCTTCTTCTTCTTTTTTTTTCTCCCTTTAACCCACTTGGTAGTCCTCGTTGGGTTGTTGACGACTTACGTTACTGATTTGTTAGCGTTAGTTTTTATCTGACTTCGGTCTTTATTAGTGCTACTGTATTGTTGGTATATATATATATATATATATATATATATATATATATATATATATATATGCCATGTCTTGTGCAATGTAGAGCAGTGGATATTGACTCAGAACGAGAAATCGGAGAGCAGAGTTCCAGTTGAATTCGTTTCATTCACTAACACGCAAATCCTCTTGGGAAAAGAATCCATCCTTTCTCCCTCCAGCTTTTGGTTCAATAGCATGAATATTCCGTTCTATAGTCTTATTTAGCAACCAGTCTACCGCAGAAAGTAATGGTAACATACTGCGGGAAAATACAAACGACTCAGTCAGTCATGTCTCTTTCGAGACATGATCGCCCAATCGTGTCATGTATTACGTATGGCACTTAACTGACTGATATATATGCCACTTAAGGGACTGTGGTCATCGAACCAAACCAAGAAGAAATCCTTTTCCAATGCTGTTAGTGCTAAAGTGAATGTAAGCTACCAGGCCAGATCTTGAACACGCCTCACTTATTCTGCCCACCTGGCCATATTTACAAAATCCAGAATAATAAGAGATCGTAAGGCAATGAATATGAATTGGTCTTGTAGATCCGTGCACGCTTTAAGCCCGACCGTACTCATTTAAGTTATTTAAATATTTGGCTTGACGCCCATTTATAGAGCACAGTCCAGAAGAAAGTCGACTTTATTAAAACAGATGACGAAACGGAATAAGCTTAATTGCCTGAAATAGTGATGTAATCTCATCAAAATATTTCGAAAAGTACATCCCAGTACAATCGGATAATTGAACTATTGTCACTACGTTGTTTACCGTTGTTATTGGGATTAATATAATTGTTTATTCAAGGCGGTTGTAGCTCAGTCTGCAAGGTTATCTTATTTAAATCATAATTGTTCTACTCTTCGCATCGTAATTATCAGTACTTGATAATCAAATTTATTGTAACCCTCAAAGAATTTGGTCTTCATGAATTCATCAAAACGATCATCATTCAGTATTTGATCCCATATTATTTATTCTTGTTCTTCACAGAAAAAATCTACTTTAAATAAAACCTTTTATCCGTACGTTCTTTAAAACCAGTACGTTCTCGTACTTCCAAAATCTATACTAATAAGTTGGCAGAGTTATCGCTAGCAATTTCAGATTCATTTGCTATCGTCAAATACTGATTCCATGCCAAATTCTCATTTGCCAAAGCATGTAAGTAATTATTTCTTATCTCTTTATTAACAAGAACTGCTCCCAATTTGAGTGTCATTCGTGGAAATCGAGGGGACAAGGAACATTATCAGTGTTTCCCCTCACAGCAGTCCCTTGCTCATCAGTTAGTCTTATCTTGTGTTCATTCTGGGAGGGGCCTGCTGTTTGTCCGAGCGAAAGCAAGGACGAAAACAACGATGGGAAAAGACTTGCGTGTAATCGAGACGAAGTGCGAGATGTCAGATTACTTCACCTTGTCGTGGCGCTGAAGCGGACCAATAGCCTCGGTGCGGCTGAAAGTCTTTACTTCCCTTGTCGATATTAAGACCAGCCCCACACACATGAGAATTTTCTTACGTACTTATTGCTGAAGATATTATCACGATAGAGAACGTCTCTGTGTGTGTGTGTGTGTGTATATATATATATATATATATATATATATAGAATAAAAAGGTGTGAGAGGCCGTGAACGTTTTCTTTAAAGTGTATATTTATTGTTGTCGTTATGATACATTCAGTCAGTTAAGTGCCATACGTGATACACGCTTCAGGCGATCATGTCTCGAAAGAGACATGACTGACTGGGCAGAAGATTATCCCGCAGTAGGTTGCCATTGCTTTCTGCAGTAGACTGGTTGCCGACCAAGGCTATAGAACCCAATCTGTCCTGTTATTTAACCCATAACTGGAAGGAAGAGACGGATTAATACCTTTCCCAAGGGTATTTGCGCGTAAGTGAATGCAATGGATTCAACTGGAATTCGAACTCGGCTATCCGATTTCTTGTTCCGAGCCGATATCCACTGGACCACCACGCACATCCCGGTGGTCCACCACTGGACCACCACGATACATTAAGTGTCCATAATGGTATTTACTTTAGAACGTGTACAAACTACAATCTACTACAAAATTGCACATTTTGTTTCGCATTGAAAGAACAGTGTCTCATTAGGTTGATAATGATGGTAATAAACGTTATTTTTTAAAAGAAAATTTGTGAAAACTCACTTCCTTTTTATTGCTGGAAAAATTTTACGGACGTGGTAAAGAGGATAGAACAAATGAGAGAACAAAAAGAGAAATGTTTTTGTTTTCTTTTAAAATAAAAAGGTGGGTTGAACCAAATAATGTTTTGTTTCCTAATATTATATCTCATTTGCGTGTTCATCTGAGATTTATATTCTAATTTATGCTCATGGCCATTTTCAGTTAAAGCCCTTCTATAATCTTTCTTGTTTCTTTCAAAATTGTTTTGTGGTAGAATTTTTTAGATAACCTGTGTTTTATTCTTTTAGAGATATGATTGATTATGTTAGCAGGATGGTTAGATCCAGTGTTCACATTTTTTTTTAATCATATCACCCCAAGCAAGGCGGTAACGCCACTGATGTGCAGGGGGATACATAAGAGTGAAGAGATTGGAAAAGAGAAAACCGGAAACCGCATCCTAAACAGGAAACAAGGGATGAGCCTCTTCACCTGTTCAATAGATATGGGTGGAGTGTGAACCAGGCGATAGTTTAGTCTATCTACTCCAATTGAAAAAAAAAAACAGAGTGAGAAGATTAGAAAAGAGAAATAGATGTAGGGGGAGTGTGATACCTCAGTTTTGTGTTTGGTTTCATTAGAGAGGCATTGCACGCTTGCAGATTAAATTATGCATCTAAATATTGGACAACATTAATTTCAACCTTTTATTTTAAAATCGAGGCTCTTGAAGAGTCTGTAAAGCATTTTTTTATCTTGTCATTTGTTCTTCTGTTCAGCATAATCATCAACCCGTCATATCAATATAACCCGTGGTTGTCTATGTGAACTATTTCGTTGATCTTATTTAGAATACAAATTTATTAGTTCGGAGATTTCAGCTCTGTCGAACGAACCTTGTGGTACATCAAATACGCCTTTTTAATTTTTTTTAATTCATGCTTTAACATATGAATTTACGGCAATGTAAAATTACGTTTTCTGATAGATAGAAGTTGTTGATTTTATGAAAGTATTTTTTTCTAATTTTCTGGAACCAAGAAATACACTCACTTGTGTCCATTCATTGATTGACGTGTGTAGTAACCCTTAATAAATTATACATGTTTTTAGATTTCTTGGTTTATTTTACCTAATTCAGTATTAACTGAATTGGTAAGTCAGTACGAGGTCTTATTGGGAAAATTATTCCGTACTAGCGAAACCCGTGGAATTTCCACGGAATGATAATTATGAATTTCTGGAAAACTTTTACTTTGTCATACTACAAATGATAGTAACGTCTTCAAACATAAAGATATTGGACAATAAAATAACGATAACACAGAGTGTAATTTTATTAAAATATCTATAAAATTAATGTACATCGAAGCTACTTTACTGAGGGATTTTGAAAGAGAAAATGCTTTTTTATTACTGAAAAATCATGGCTTTTGTGTCCATTGTAAACATTTTTATCAAAATCTTTTAAGAAGTAATAATTTAAAAAATAATTTTCCTCATTTGTGAATGAGTACTGATAGTTTCATTAAAATCCGACAATTATTTGATTTTTGCGAGAATTTCCAAATTAATGTGTTTGTCGCCAAAAAAGTGTGATGCAATCATTACGTTTTCATTGGGAAACAGTCGTAACGTTTCTTTAGCCGCTAACTCAAATCAAAACAAAACTTTGACAAAATTTCAAAAATGTTAGAAGGGATGAAAATTTTTTTAAAAAAATAATTAAAGTTACTTTAAAAGCTCCTGTGTCCTTTGTAAACAAAAAAAGACTGAGAAATGGCCAAGGGTGTAGAGGCCAGAAATTTCGTTATTAGGTCGCGGGATACGGCAACAAACCTACGTATTTTTACTATATTGTACAGCACACACACACACATATATATATATATATATATATATATATACACACACAATTACTCTACAACCACCAGCTTAAGTTGCTACTGATACGATAATGCTATTAGCTCTATTCTCCTACTCTCTCACTTTTTTACTACCCTTCCGTTTGGCAAAGGTGAGTGAAAGGCTGAGGAGAGTAAAAAGATATAGGGGAAGGAAAAGCTCGTATAGTGTGGTGTAACGGACGGAGGAACTAAGGAAGAAACAAATGGAATTATAATATAGATGGTTATTTATAGTTAGAAATGCTTTCTTACCAGTTAATATTTGGATTCTGTCACTTATATCCAATTTGGCTTTGATGTTTTTTGCTTTGACATTTATATTTTCAATGTAGAAGATCGGTGCCTTTTTGTAACATTTGGTGATTTTTTCTTTAATTTTTTTTTTTATCGAAATCCTTTTGGCTTATTACATAAATGTTAATTGATTTGTCGCCTTTAATAAAGATAGTTTGTGTTTTTTTTTATTCTTTTTACTTCAGTGTTTAACAGTATTTAGAAATTGTTATTAATCCTTTTAAATTTGATTTTATCTATTGGACAAATCATGTCCTTTTCAAATCTAGCTAGTTCTTCAATAGCAGGTATGTAACTTATGAATTTAAATTTAAATTTTAAACTTTTCTAACTTTTTCTTGTTTCCTGCATATTTTTATAAGAAGAATAGTGCTTCCCATCTCATTCTGATAAAGAAATGTTCAATTTTTCTGTAGTAAGTTTAGCATATATTCATGCCTGCTAGGAATAAGGAATGTTTTTTTTTAACGAATATGATATTTAAAATTCTTTCATAACACATCACTCAATAAATCCTGGGCCTAACTAATAAAACAACTTTTAGGCAAAATTCGATTTTATTCATCAACATAGTCTTCTTCTAGGGTGATACACTGATTCCAACGCTTCTCTAACGATTCAGTGCTATTTTTGTAGAACAATTTGTTTGTAGCCTCAAAATGTGACTTAGTTTCCGATATCACTTCTCAGTTGGAGCCAAATCTTTTTCTCTGAAGGATTCTTTGGAGGTCTGCAAACAGCAAGTAGTTGCTTGGGGCCAGATCTAACAAATAAAGTAGATGCAGGAGCAATTCGAAGTGCAATTCATGTAGTTTTTTTCATCGTTGCGGTCGACGTGTGACACGGTGCGTTGTCTTGGTGAAAGATCACTTTTTTCTTCTTCATTTGTGGCCGTTTTTTTTTTGTGTATTTCTTCCTCTAAACGTATCAATAATGCTATATAATATTCGCTATCGATGGTTCTTCTTTTCTCTAAGTAATCGACGAAGAAAGTACTTTTGCGCATCCCAAAATACAGAATCCAAAACCTTGCCTGCTGATGTTTGTGTCTTTGGTCGCTTTGGACTGCTTTCACCTGCTGCTATCCACTCAGCTGACTGTTAATTTGAATCTGGAGAGAAATGGTGGATTCATGTTTTATCCATTGTCACGTATTTATACAAAAACTTCTCCTTGTTGCGTTGAAACAGTTGCAAACAACACATTGAATCGTCGACGCATTGTTGTTTTTGATCGACTGAGAGCAAACGCGGCACCCACTTTGAACACAACTTTCTCATTGACAAATATTTATGTAAAATGGTGAATACACTGCTTTGTGATATGTTCAACCACTCTGCTATATCACGCAACTTCAATTTACGATCGGCCAAAATGAGTTTGTGGATTTTGTTGGTGTTTTTCGGGACAAGTGCCGATTTGGGGCGATTAGAGCGTTCAGCACCATTTGTGTCTGTACGACCGCGTTTAAAGTCTGCATACCACCTCTTAACCGTTATTTCCAACGGAGCAGAGTCCGAACAACACTTATCAAGCCATTACTTTGCTTGAACAAAACTTTTTTTCCTATAAAAAATGTTTTATCAACTTACGAAATTTGCCACAGTGGTTTCACTTAAATAACTGTAATTTGTAAACTAATAATCCGATTGGGCCCAAATGTTGTCACGTACCATTTGAAGTTTAGTACTTCATAAAAAATTTAAGATTTTTTATTAGTGCCGCCATCTATATGTCAGGCCCGGGAATTTTGGGGTCATGTGTTAGTAGATTCCTCCGCGGATTTTCAATTGTTGACATGTGATCCCGGAAAGCCTGTATTAGGCTTTTGAAATCGTTATGAATTACACTGACTGTAAACGTGCTCATTTGTAAAACTGAAGCAAATCAATAATTGTTAACCAGTTGTTGCTTACAATTAAATTAGACCAGTGAACAGTTGTATAAGGAAGTGCTGAATACATATATAATGCAGAGCTTTTAAATATTTTCATTCAGAATTCAGCCGATTACGCAACCTTGCTTTCAAACTTTCGGTATCTTCAGGGGTTTTATATTAAGTGATTTTCTGTTTTTTTTTCTTTTTTCTTTTTTTTTTTTCCTTTCGAACACATAACAGGAAATTTCAAAATAAGGGAGAAGCTAATAAGGTGAATTTAGTTGGAATTGCTGAAAAAAAGAATGCAAAAAACACAAGACAGAGATAAAGAAACAAGTATTAATTATTAAGGCAAATAACAGTGAAGAAAAGTCCTTGCAAAACCAGTTGTGTTTGCGGCTTTAGAAGTCCAACTATGAAATGTTCTTTAACATCCAAATAAATTAGACGGCTCTTAGAATGTTCAAAGTAGCCTCAAATAAGGAGAGGAAATTTCCTACCTGTTGTTCCTTGCTAGAATATTTCAGAAAAGAGTGTGCTTACATTCAGACACGATTTCGGACCTTTCATTTAGCAATTTTTTTATAATCATATCGTCCCAAGCAAAGCAGTTTACTGCCACTGTTTTGCAGGGGATTACATAGGAGAAAAGTTATGAGAAAGAGTGACAGGTTATAGGGGGTGTCAGGAAGTGGGTAAGAGAAGGATGAGTGTGACCATAAAGTGAGGGATCAGTTTACATATTTATTGTAATGTGGAATTGATCCCCCAATTTATATCCACATTATAATAGTGTAGAAATCTTTTTTTTATAATCATATCGCACCAAGCAAGGCATTTTTTCCACTGTTTTGCAGGGGGTTACATAGGAGGAAACTTATGAGAAAGAGTGACAGGTTATAGGGGGTGTCAGGAAGTGGGTAAGAGAAGGTTGAGAATACTGATGAAAGTCCAGTGGACGGAGAAAGGAGCATTAGAGAGAGGATGCAGATTAGTGAGAAAATTCTTGGAGATTATAACTGTCGGAAAAGCAAGTAAATGGAAAGGAAGTGCGAGAAAAGAAGCTGTGGAGTAGAATTTGCGTTTACAATTTATTGGTTTCACAGTAAAAGGGTGGGACCTAGTTGCTAATCTCGTGGCTCGAGTAAATTTATATATAGGGGGCACCAGTGAGCTATGTCCATCTGAGCAATATTTCTCATTCTGGAAATTATATATGTATACACGTTTCGTTAAAAAAAACAAATTTTCTTCTTGAGCGTATTTTTTATTACTTTTTCAATATTGGTAATTTTTTCGTACTCGTAAATATATTTTCCCCACTCTTCGCCTACGTAAATACGCGAAACGCCATAAAAGGCAGTATGCGATATTAAAAACACTGATGACGTAACAGGCAATGAACGTTTTTGAATGAAGTTAGTGTTAATCAGAAGTGAGTCCATAACATAATAAATTTACAAATAAGAACCGGTAATCAGAAAAAATATTAGATAAATATAAATAAGAAGGAACTTCAAAAATGAAGAATTACGAGACAAATACACACACACATACATATATATATATGTAAGACAATCTGTGTGACTGTTCCCTATGAACGCCTACATTTTTAAGCTACGCCATTCAAACTTTCTAGGGACACATATCTACAGGGAAGCCAGATCGACATATACTTTTTGAGTTTTAAGTTCAGCAATTTTCCCTTTTGCATTTTTTGGCCAATGGACATGATTGTTTATATTTGCTCCGTAAAACATCTAAGCTCTAAGATGGTTGCTGAATTACATCACAGAAATCAATTCACACGTGTCAAACACGACTAAAATAATTTTTTTATAAAAAAAAAGCCTTTATATTTAATTTTTATTCCGACGTTTTAAAAATTCATTTAGTCAACAAAAAAGTGTAAATTTTTTCCCCGTAATTTTGAAACAAAAGAAATATTTTTTAAAAAAATGTTTTTTCAAACAAAAACAAAATACGTAAAATAAAAAGTGGCATCTTCTCCTACTTCTAAATTCTTCTGAGTTGCAGGGGTAACGCCGGGCTATGAAGCTAGGATATAAACGAAGAAACTATTCTTATCTGATGCATTTTGTCTTCTGAAGGACTTTATCAAGGCGAAATATATAATAGATATATATTCATTCCTCAACGTTGTATTAGAAATGCCTGGTTTAATTAAGGCTACAGTCTCTTTCTTCTTCTCTTCCTGTTCCATCTTCTTTTCATTCCTCCTTTCTTTCTCTCCCAACTTTTTTCTTTCCTTCTTCATTGCCGTATCCCTTCAAGGACAGTTTCATGTCTTTCGTAGATCGTAATAAATTTTATCTTTTTGTCATCTAAACTTATTTATAAATGGAACTTTGTCTCTCTGTCTGTCTCTGTGTGTGTGTGTGTGTGTGTGTGTGTGTGTGTGTGTGTGTGTGTGTGTGTGCGCGTTACCTATAGACTCCGAAACAGCTGAACCGATTTTCTTGAAAATTTACACAGTTGTACTATAAGTCTGCGAGTGTTCGTAACTAGGTTTTGTGTTGAGGTACCCCCGATAAATATCGATAATCGTAAAAATCGTGTTATAGAAGGAGTAGTCCGATTTTAATCAAATTTGATACACTCATAGACAAAGACATAAGAAATGATATTCAGAAGTTTCAAGGTTGCGGTTCTTACAATATTGCAAAAAATCGATAATATCTTTCTCTCTCTTATATATATATATATATATATATATATATATATAAAGCAAGATGTTTTTTTCTGTGTCTGTTTATCGGTCTGTATGTCCTTTATACAAATCCACAATTTTTATCTGATTCTTACCAAACTTCACACAAATATTCTTTAGGGTGAGTCTGAGCTCCAGGACTATGGATTCGTTTTAAAGCTTTCATTACACTCGAGCAACACCGGGTTATACTGCTAATCTCCCCTAAACCATGCTCCACCATCCATTTACTCAAGCTAGGTCATTTAAAATATTCATGTATGTTAGTGCACACTCTTGTGTGAATGCACACTCACAGAATTATGTATAAAGGGTGTATGAAATGTACTTTTACAAGTTTTGGAGGCGAATCCGTTACATCAAAATAAGGAAAAATCTACACTATTGTCCTCATCTTTGTTGCCATTTGTAAGACGTTTCGGCCGTTGTACTCTCCAGCCTTCTTCAGGTGCTAGGAATTTCGAACCTAACTCTTCAACGGTTCAAAATTCCTAATACCTCAAGAAGGTGGGAGCGCACGACGATCGAAACGTCGTACGAATGGCAACAAAGATGAGGACAATATTCCGAATGATGTAAATAGTGTCAATACTATCTCATCCCAGAAGTATAGTGAAGGACAAAATCTATATAGACCTAAGTCAGTAATTTTTTGTTTTTGAGTAATTAAGTCTAAAAAAAAGTTTGCAGTAGATGGTGCTGTATGCCCATATAGACTAGGTTACATTTGTCATTCATGTACACCTGTTGCTAGTCTGTTTTTCATCATTTAACGTGTCTAGTAGTGATTTGACCGAGAAATGTTCCGTTTAACAATGACAGGATATTCATATCGTGATCATGGCAATATGATTTTTTTTACATAGCGAAACGCGAGTAATAATGAACAAGAGGCTGCACGGCGATATCAGATTGCATTTCCCGACTGAGTTATTCAACCTTTGCTACTGTTTGCCTTTGTGTTGCTAAGACAAGATTCCATGGCACTAAAAACTATGCATCGATGGAAACCGAAATCCCCATGTACGCTTTACCACGAAGAACACGCTTTACAAGCTGTCGGGGACGATCTAGGTATCAGCACACGCCAAGTAGCTTCTAGCATATTGTACATCTTACGGTAACGCATAGAGGGTCATTCAAGAGCAGTTTCTGTATCGGTATCATTTACAACGTCTCAAGGTCTTTCACCCTCTAATTATTCAACAAGAGAGAACTTTTGATGATAGTTTATATCACAAACTACCAATCCGTTGTTTATCTCTGCAGTCTTGTTAACGAATGAGGCAACATTAAAAAGAAATAATAACAAATCATCAAAAGTTCTCCCTTTTTATCTTGTTCTTGTGTCAGGAACCCATCCGCTATTTGAATTTTATATTTAACAGCGTCTACCGTAAACTTAACAATTCAAAAACAAAGGATTTGCGAACAGATGTTTAGATTGACTTTTGTCCTTATTTGAGGAATCGCCCCTAAAATTTGTAAAAGTATTTTTGAGGCACCCTGTATATATATATACTACCGGTCATAATTATTAGGCCACCCCAGTTTTTTTTTTAAGAAATGATGTATTTCATACAATTTTTAGTAGTTATTGCCAAGTAGACAGTTCTAAATGAAAATGGAATGGTTCTTTTGTTATTATTTTGCAAAATTATACAAGACAAGGAAGCAATGATGAACTCGTCCAAATCACCCTAAATTTTCTTCATTCTTTCCTTGATGAAACTGCAATATAGGTAATTATTAATTATTTACAAATTCATTTGATACACATGTTACTGTGCAGTATTAACAAAAGAACCATTCTCTTTTCATTTACAATTATTCACTTGGCAATAAATAATAAAAAATGGTATGAAATACATTATTTTTTAAAACACTAGGGTGGCCTAATAACTATGACCGATATTGTGCGTGTATATATATATATATATATATATATATATATATATATATATATAATATTTGTTTTTAATTAAAAATACATTGCCACACGGAAATTTCTGTTTCGAGATTTCTACCTCGTCATCAGGCAATGTTAGATCATAGTTGTTAAAATAATTTTCATTTAAATATAAATGACTATAAATAACAAACATATTGTTTCTTACATTAAAATGAAAATCATTTTAACAAATATGATCTAACATTACCTGATGACGAGGTAGAAATCTCGAAACAGAAATTTCCGTGTGGCAATGTATTTTTAATTAAAAACAAATTTATATATATATATATATATATATATATATATATATATATATATATTATCGGTTATAAATTATGTAACAAATTTAGTTATATGATTATATTATGCTCTACAATATTTACTATATTGAGCACTTTTTTAAAAAAAGTAAATGCCAAAGAACTCTGAATTGTAAAACTGTTTGTTCTCTTTATCTGGGTTTATATATATATATATATATATATATATATATATATATATATATATATATATAATGAATTAATAACAAATACTCTAGATTTTGATTCCGATATCTTCTTTAGAAGATCTCCTTTTTTAAGGATCTAACTTATACAAGACATTCTCTGGCATCTGAGAACTTAATGTCAAAATTGTTTGCAAGCCAGAAAAATCTTGTTGATAAATTTGTATATCTCACTTTGGCAACTTTGCAGTTTCTGGGTATCATCAAACAAACATGGACAAAAAGCGAAGCGCACGTCAAAGAAAGTTACACAGTTCTGTGACAGCTTAAACACATGACACATTTCAAGCCTTCACTGGTTACATTTAAATAGTTATTCAAGCCAAGGGAATCCATATAAATTATTTACTACTTACGACATTTCGTCCATATTAAAACCCTGTCGGAAGTTTTTATACAGATACAATTTATTCTCTGTTTCACAAACTTTGCTGTTTTATTGCTATATGGAAGCAGAATATATGAACGTCAGCAAACGAGTAAGCCAGGGTATGACCTACGTACAAGGGACATGAAAACCATGCAAGTTCAGAAATTCAGATCTCTGGGAAGTGTCGTGAGAAATAGCGGAATATGTAACATAGAGATCCGAAGGTACAGAGGCATTGCGAAGGTACAGAGGCATTGCGAAGGTACAGAGGCATTCCCACTACTTTCAGAAGTAGTGGGAAATATCAGTAGAAGTAAAGAAAATAAACGAATAAGCATCTGCAGCAGGGATTAGCAAGCCACTCTAGTTAACAAGCATACTTAAGATACGAACGGCCAGTTATTATAATCTCTTCTTTGGTCGTGAATAAAGGAGAGTTTCCCACAAATGTGCTCCAGCCAATAAATCCTAAGAATATGTTGAACAGAATAAAAGAAAAAGAACTATAACACACTTTCAGGAATTATTCACAAATGAATGAAATTATTTTTTAATTTTATTTTATTTATTTATTTTTAGAAAATCTTGGTACAATTATGGTGTTGTGTTGCTTCGTTTTGGTATAATTAGAAGATAACACAAAATTGAATTAATGATGTTTATTTTTGTAATAAAACTTTAGATTTTTACATCAAGTTACAACCTTTAAATTTTGTGTGGATACAGGAGCAGACTAGCTAAATTCTCTTCACTGTGGGATGCCAGTAGTAAACGAGTCTATCCCTTCTGGACTCTAGTCGTCAACTGTAGCGTCTTCCTCTTTTCAAATCTCCTACCCAAAACTACTGTCCTTAACTCCTACTTCTTACTCCTACTCTTACCAAAAGAAACGGTTCCTTAATTTTCCGCCCAATCTTGAATTCTTGGCGTCAGTGTGTCTATATTTTTTCTATTTTTAGAACACTCGCCATTTTATAAACCATAACAATGGATTTTACATTTGTTTTTTTTTTACATTTTTTTTAAAAAGCATTTCTGCCATATTTTGAAGTTAATGTGAATATTTGATTCAAATCAAATTGATTATATTTTAAATCAGTATTTCTCAAATAAAGTTACTGAAAAATATATTTTATTTTCAGGAGATAAAGAGAATTAGACTGACATGAAAGATGACAAAAACAGGCATTAATTAGCTATTTTATCAATAAAAACTCCTGGCAGTCAACTCAAATAAGTTTTGAAATACAGCAAAGTACTTTGCTGATTAAAAATAACTTATCTTGAAATTAAAACTAAAATAAAAACTTTAATATTTTTATTTTCTAAAATTAATTTTAAACCTTACTTATCGCATTTTCTGTGGTGGGACCTATTTTTAAGGCACCTATATTTATGGTATCAACTTTTAAGGCATCTATATTTATGATATCTATTAAGTTATGCTATATATTTTGGAAAAAGTGCTCAAAAAGAGATAAAAAAATTATATAGTGTATCGAGGCAGCAGATAATTTTTTAAACATATACTGTTAAATATAAGAGACAATGAAAGTCTATTATGTTTAATCATGAGTCGTTCTAAAACTCGTATTTTGGTTTTCATTTCAGGTGAAAATAAAGAAAAAAATTCTCCAACATTAAATAATTTTTTATAAAGTTGGTTCTAAACTTTCGGCTCACAGAGAGGTTACAGGGACGTTAACATAAAAGCATCCACCATCAACATCATATGTCAACACAAGATAAAATCATTTTTGATGGTGGATGTTCTTATGCTAACATCCCTGTAACCTCTCTGAAGATGGCTCATGTGAGCCGAAAGCTTAGAACCAACTTAATAAAAAATTAAATGTTGAAGAATGTTTTTCTTCATTTTCACCTGAAATTAAAGCCAAAATACGATGTTTAGAACAACTCATGATTAGACAAAGTAGACATTCATTGTCTCTTATATTTAATATATATATATATATATATATATATATATATATTATATATATATATATATATATATTTAATATATATATTTATATATTTAATATATATATATTATATATATTTATATATATATAATATATATATATTATATTAAATATAATATATATATATATATATAATATTTAATATATATGTTTAGAATATATATACAAAATTAATAAACAGAAACAAGCAGAAAATCTACTCAAGGCTGACGTGTTTCGTCCTCTGACTTTATCAAGGTTTAAACTGACCTTTTCAACAATCTTTGAAATATTCATAAACATTGTCAAAGTGGACGAATGCGTCCACTTACTAATTTAGATGTTATGAGTCGACTCGACGTAACATGTGGTCATGATTTTAAGCAGGATTTAAGAAGAACAAAAAGGCGAAAGTAACCAGAAAAACAATGTATTGACAAAGGTTACATGGGGTTGAGAGAGCATGCATAAGAAAGTGAAAAGGAAAGAGTCATTCCCCTTTGTCTGTTCGTAGAAACAAAATAAGATGTATGAAGTTTTTTCTCTAGCTGAAAGAAAGGTTTGTAACAATTGTTAAGATTACCGTAAAGAGTTCAAAGTTCAAATCCTTGATGAAGAAAGTCAGACAGAAGACAAAGTTCTGTGTCTGTGTGTGCATTGAGTAGAGAGAGAGAGACTTACATGCGAATGTAGTAGCCTTAGGCAGTCTGTGGATTTCTACTGACGAAGGTTGGAAAAATGTGAATTTATGTGTAGAAAGTTATTTTATGTAAAGTCCTGTTTGAATGAAAGTTAATGTGCATAGTGTTAATGTCGGAGAAGAAAAATAAAAGAAATTTGCGCCACTAATTGCTACCCGCAATTAGTGCGCGTGTGTTTGTGTGAGTTAGGGAGACATGGTTGCTCTTGTCCCGGGACGAAATCCTAACTCATGTACCACGTGCTGTTTTTCGCTTTTATTAGCCTCGTTTTGGCGGGAAAACAAGTCATCACGTGTGTGTGTGTTGGGGGTGGGGTGTCAATGTATGAAACCCCACAGCCTTAATAAACCAAGGACACACTTTCTTTTTTATACAAACTTATGCAAATTAATGAATCCTAAATTTGTCTTGATAAGACCCTAAGAGATTTTGTGTTTAGAGTATACGATATTTCGGCTTGAGATAATTAAATGGATCTGCTCTGGAAACAGTACAAACACAACAGCTCTTACATATATAATTTGTATTTTTCCATGTACGCATATCAAATTCATGCATTATGTTTTATCCAATGGATGACTTACACACACGTGTATATATATATATATATATAGAGAGAGAGAGAGAGAGAGTATCGAGGCAGCAAATAATTTTCTAAACATATGCTGTTAAGTATGAGAGATAATTATTGATTTGCTTCTCAGCTTTCGGCTCACATGAGCCATCTTCAGAGAGATAAAACATAAAACCATCATAAAACCGCATTGCAAATTTGAGAACTGCGTTTATTATTTTTGGTAACTATTGCCATTGCCAAGCGGAGTTTAATGTCAACACAAAATAAAATCGTTGGTGATGGTGGAATGTTATTGTATTTCAGTCTAAATAACCTCTCTGAAGATGGCTCATGTGAGCCGAAAGCTGAGAAGCAAATAAATAAATAATTATCCAAATGTTGGAGAATTTTTGTCTTTATTTTCAACTGAAATTAAAGCCAAAACGGCTCATGATTAAACATAATAGACATTCATTGTCTCTTATATTTAACAGCATATATATATATATATATAACGTAGCTCCTTTCCCAGTGCACCGTTCTGCTAGTGTGATCAGTTAACCACCTGCTCTAGACATTTTGTGTTTCAATGTCTTCAGAGACAAGTTACTGTAATTAAACGGAGTTAGTTTCTGGGAGAGAGCGCATAATCTGTTGTAAGCTGTAGTTGAACAACGCCTGTCCGATCACACCTTCAGTCACGATGACTAGTGACGTCGTTATAGTACGAGCTTTTGAACAATTTTTTCTCTCCGTTTTCACTTAGAAACTTAGAATGATTGAGTCTGAAGGTGGAATGGTTAATTCCAACGCCCCCAACTAAACTGCTCTGTATTAATCACCTGAGATATCCTTTCTACCTTCTATCAGCATGGCTGATGCTAACCCCCGGGCGAGTGACACCATGCACCTCCTCGAGCTAACATTCTCGGCGGATATGAAGTGGAAAGACTATATTGAATTCATTGCTAGGTCAGCTGCAATGAAAGTTGGTTCACTGTGTTGTCCTAGGCATTTTTCCTCCATAATCTATCTTACGTGTCTAAGTTTACCATTCGTTCTTACTTAGAATATTGCTGCCGCATATGGTCTGGTGCTTCTGTTATATATCCAGAAATCCTTGATAAAATCAGCAATATCTTTTGTCCTAATCTGGCATCTAAGATTCAGTCACTTTTCCCATTGCCATAAAGTTGCCTCCCTGTGCCTTTTCTATATATACGTTTATGGCAACTGTTCAGATGAGCTCTGTACGATGGAACATAGACTTTATTAATTTAACCACAGTACTAAACTGGCGACTAAGGTCTCATCAATTTATAGTTGGGTTGGTTAAATATAACCGTAAATTCTATTATAAGTCTTTTGTCAAACTTCTTGCTTATGGAATTCTCTTTCGGCTTCATGCTTTCCTGTCAAAGTTAATCTTCAAAAATGTAAATGTAGTATCAATCACTAGTTAGAGTTAACGGACTATTCCCATCTTGCTCTCGCTCCCTGGTGATATTCCTGTTTTGTAAATTATTACATAACTTGTAACCGTTTGTGTCTCAGTGACTTTACTGCCTTGTTTGGAGGTAAGTCAATTAAAAAAAATGGAAAAAACGTCCTTCGCCTGCTGAGCAAGAACAGAACCAGAATGGTTTAAGAAACACAAAAGACTTCACTGTTACCCTGACCACCACAGTCCTGGGTTTTCAAAGAGTTTTGTGGTGCAGAACACCTATCAGGTAATTTACAATAGGTAAACGATCTGCTTTTAAGTCAGATCCCAGAGAAACAACCTGATCATACGTCGTCATGCCAAAGATATTATGTGCGGGCCTAATACTTTGTGTAGCAGGTGGCCACATTATTACAGCTGATTTGGGAGCAAGAGTGCGGTTTGAGTTAGATATTTGAGAACGAGAAGATAAAACAATGTATTTTTACAGTTAACCATCATCAGCTTCAATTATTGCCTCGACGCGGCTTCTAAATAGATGTTCTTTATCCATGTTGGTCATGACGTCCCTGGAAATAGACTTTAATGAGTCCGTGGTATCGTGGGCATGCTTTCTGATCTCTCTCTCAAAAACATTGCAGACGTAGATCAGGAAATCTATTAGGCCAAATGTTGGGGATGATATGACCTTAAAAATGCTAGATTTGTTTAGGAAGCGATTTAACATGGTTCTTCAAGATACTGTTGAATACAAATCCGCATCTTATTATAGCGTAAGATTTTTTATCTGATGCCTTCGTTTAGCACGAGTCTGATTGTTGACTCGATATAGAGCTGATTGCCAATGGCCATTACTGATTTTCCGGGGTTCTCATCGGTGGTACCTTCGACTTGCTGGACAAACTCTACATTCCTGATCAGGGCCAGGTGATGGTGCAGGTAACTCGGACAGTTGCCCAGGGCGCCATTAAAGTTGAGGGCGCCATCATGCTGCTCAGTCATGTGTTTGGGATTGTCCAAACAAAAAGAAAAAAATGGAAAAATAATAAATTAAATTAAATTAAAAAAAGCACAAAAATATTTTAAGTATGTGACTTTCTTGCTCCAAATTCTTCATTTGAGCATTATTTGCAAAATGTTGTGCTCTGTGGAGTGTGTAGTGCAAGAGAACATTAAGAAACAAAATATTTTCCAAAAATATAGCAACTTGAAAAATTGCATTAAACACAATTTGATTAAAAATCTTTGTTCTGATCTGAGTTTAGAATTTTCAATACAGGATCTAATTTTGTTGGTTCTTAACCAATTTCCAGTAAAGAAGCTTTAGTGTTTTTACATGTTTTAAAGATTTTTTTTTCTGTTGGTTAGAACTTGAATCCAAAAATTTACTATAAACCAAACAGTGTCAAATTGTGGAGAATGTTCTTTGCTTTCTTTTGGCCACTGAAGTCACATTCTTGCCAGAGCTTTTTTTTCTTACCAAAAACCCGAAAGAACCGACAGCAACAAAGAAGGTTGCAATCTCCGATTCTTGTATTACTGGGGGCTACAACAACGAGAAAGACATTGTATTTTCATCATCTTCGTTAGAGTCGAAGCTACCACCATAGAGGCCGAGTAAAGAGACAAGATTTTTTTGCTGAAGTTAGCCACTTACGATTTTCTAAAAATGTGTTCCCAAATACCTGACGCATGCTGTATTGTGAGCGTGTGTTTGTGTGTGCATATATTACTCGGATGTAAAAAAAATGTATAACTGAGAAAGTAGTCTTAAGCAAACTGACTTAAAAACAAATTATTTACGATTTTTCTTCTTTTTTTTTTTCTTTATTTCTTATTTTTCTTTTCTTTTTCTTTTACGTGTTAATATTGCAAAAAAATTGGAAAATGGCTACGAAGATATCCCAGGGAAAATTATTTCTGAGCCAAAAAAATAAAAAATGTAAATCACTACAAGGAGATATTTTACACAGATATGTTGACCTAAAAAAAATAGTGCTACATCGTCTTAGATCAAAATATAATAAAATTTCAAGCTGGGAAATACTTGTAAGTTAAATGGCACAGACATATATGAAAACAGAAAGATATTTACAGATCTATGCAGGTTTTAGCAGGGGGTGCTAAAAAGTTATCAGTCAGATTGTATCGAACCATCCTCATTCATTTCGCTTTGGTAAAAATGTGTTGTTTTGGTGTAAGGAATTCTGTGGTATGTTTGGGTCAATAATCATGACTAGCAAAGTTTAAGAGAAGACAGATTGAAGACCAGCCTTCCTCTATCTCCCATTTTGGAACTTGTGTCACGTTTCTGTATTTCCAAAATGAATATTACTACCCTTCGTATTCCATTAATGAAAAATAATTTCCACTCGAGCAGGGTTATTCTTATCAGTCGATTCTTTTAGTTTATTATAATAACGAGTGTGCCGCTACCGTTAAAAATAACAGCAAAATATCAGAGAGTTTTATATATACTGACGTAAATTAATATGCATACATATGAGTGTATATAGTATTATTATTAATCAGGTATTAATAGAACAATGCTCAATGTATGAACAGAGATGCATTATATATATATATATATATATATATATATATATATATATCCTACGTCTATCATATAATAATTCTGCTTGTTCCTTCCTTAGTTTGACCATCCTCCTTTACGCCACTTACTCTCAGGAGCTTTTCCTTCCACTCTATCTTTTTAAACGCTACTCTCCTCAGCCTTTGCCAATCGAAAGGGTAGTAAAGAGTGAGAGAGTAGGAGGGGGAAAGAGCCTATAGCATTGCCGTATCAGTAGCAGCTAAAGCTGGTGGTTGTAGCAGTAATTGTGTGTGTGTGTGTGTATGCGTAAGCGTGTGTATTGTACAATATAGTAAAAATAGGTAGGTTTGTTGTTGTATCCCGTGACCTAATAACGAAATATCTGGCCTCTGCACCCTTGGCCATTAGTCAGTTGTTTTTTTCTGTTGACAATGGACACAAAGCCATTATTTTTCATGAATAAAAAAAAAATTCTTTTTCAAAATCTCTCACAAAATAGCGTACGGTATTTTGGTTATGGTCTGTGGATACGCCGTTTAATATGAGATTACAATGAAGTAGCTTCTATAGACATTACTTTTATAGATATTTTACTAAAATTATTGTTATTTTAATTTTCAATATCTTTATGTTTGTATCAATTGTTGTATGACAAAGTTAAAATTTTTCCAGGAAATCAATTATCCTTCCGTGGAAATTCCACGGGTTCTGCTAGTATTTATTAATATGCATATGAATGTACACATATGTATATTATTATTATTATTATACAGGTGTTCATAGAACAGCGCTCAATGTAGTACGAACAGATATTTTATATAATATATATATATATATATATATATATATATATATATATATATGCATATTATCGTACGTTTATGGCACGATTCGGAGTTTCACCCGTTATCCGATCATCAGATGCATTTTTCTAACTGACAGTTTTATAAATTTAAATTTAAGTTCACTCAGTGTTCATAGGAGTTAAATATTTTAAAATTAGGCTACTGCTTTTTAATAACAGGAGTAAAAATTTAAATATACTAAGGCTGTAGATAAAAATTATAATTTTAATTATAATTTCAAAATTAAAAAATATCAAAATATTAAACATTTTTGAATACAAAACTAGAAGACATTTTCAGTTTTCTAGAATAAAAACAAAATGTTTCATTAAAATCGAACTAAATCAACCTTCTCACTTTAACCGAAGAGTAAAAAAAAATACCTTAATACCCCACATTTTGGCAATAGAGGTTGATATGCCATTAAACAAAACTTAAACTGTTCTTTTATGTGCCTTGTCCTTTTCAGGACGTAGGCGATCACGACCCTTCACATTTTCCTGTCCCTTGTAGCTCTGAATATTGTCTTGTTATTTCTCTCAAACATTGCTCTGCCATCAATGTGAAAGTCGATCAAGTATGTCATGCGCTGTTTCCCTGTCTTTTTCCCTTGTTCGCCCCGTGTGTATCAGATTTTCCAAGCCCTTCTTCCTCATTGTGTGTCCCAGAAACTTCAGCTGTCTGTTCTTGATATTAAGTATAAGTTTACTTTTTGTTTTCTTTCTTTCCAAAGCCTCGCATAGTCGGTCCATGGTATCCTCAGCATCCTTCTGTAGAACCAGATCTCGGTTGCTTCGAGTCTTTTTTTTTTCATCTTTGAGGAGATTGTTCAGCATTTGCTGCTATTTGAAACATACTCGTCAAATTTTGACCATATAGGTAAACTCCTATATACAATGTGGTGCAGTAGATTTCGGCTCGGAACGACAAATCGGGGAGCCGAGTTCGAATTTCAGTTGAATTCGTTGCATTCACTTACGCACAAATACTCTTGGGAAAGGTATTAATCCCTCTCTTCTCTCCAGTTATGGGTTAAATAACAGGACAGATTGGGTTCTATAGCATTGGCTGGCAATCAGTCTACCACAGAAAGTAATGGCAACCTACTGCGGGATAATCTTCTGTCTCTTTCGAGACATGATCGCACAAGCGTGTATCACGTATGGCCCTTGACTGACTTTTATACATAAATCGTCAGCCCATGGGAGATAACTCTCAGAAGAATGTTACGTATTTTACAGATATGTATTTTTTATTTGTGTTCACTCTATGGAAGGCTCAATGGCAACTCAATGTAGAGGGTCACTGAATGCGGTTGTTGGGTAAGTGGTAATAGTAAGGGGTGCCGTTTAAGAGGCTGTGTGTAAAAGATGGCGGTTCACCCAAAATTTGTCGAGGTTAAGATTATAGTGGTTAAGAATGTATCATTCTGAGATTGTGTTCCACAAAGCAACCGTTGTTAAGAAGAATCTATTCAAGTGGATCTTACTCCTTACTAATGGAACACGAAAGGAACGAGGGTTGTTAGCTTCAATGTACACGGCGTGGCAAGTCTTAACTTGTATATTTAGAGTTGGGAGAACTCAGGAATGTAGCTCGTCTGAATATTGCAGGCAAAAATTCATTTGACATTTGGTATTTGACATAAATATTTTGGCATATCTATTTATGTTTGGCATTTGGCAAATATGCTATAAAGTATGAGATGTGTGTACTGATGTCAACTTCAAAAGGATTACTCTTAAAATTGTACCGAAATACTATATTTCATCGCCTAATGTCGTCCAGTGAAAACTGTTTCTTCATGCTCCTACGAAAGAAGTTGATCATGTTATTCAATCATGTCTCCATTTTTTGTACTTATTCTGAACTAAAATTCTCATCTTAAAATTAAGGTTTGAATTTGTTTTATAGCCACATGTTCATTACCAATGATCCAGAGCAAGCAGATGATGTTTGTTGTTGTTTCTACTTAAACATAAGAAAGCTATTAACAAAAATCTTAAACAAAGCTCTTTTCAGCATATGGGCTGTGCTGTTATTATTTATATTAATATTTTTCTATTATTATAATAAAGATTTATTTTATTATATCATTTATTATTATTGTATTATTTTATTATATAATAATTATTATATTATTATCATTATATTAATATATTATTATTATTATTCATAATACTATTGTTTAATCAATATTTTTTGTTTCTCCTTTTTTACGTTTTATCAACCTTTTGCAGGATATCTAAAGCTACAAAATATATTTAGGTAGTAAGATTTTTTTTATATAATAATCATCTGCTAATACAAACCCTACTATAACACATTACACGTAATTGAATATAACGAACTCGACAGGAATTGAATCTCGGCTCTTCGATTTCTAGTTCCAAGTCATTATCCATCCAAACTTACAGCCTGTAGGAGTGCCTCGGTGATGCTTATTAAATTAGCCCTGTGCCAAACACAACCGAAGTCCCCACAATTTAAATATCAGAAGGTCGGATGTTGAAATGTGAAAGGATAAAATATTTCGTGTGTACATTAAAGATTTATTAACAGAATAACAAATGTGTAAGAAGAAAAATATAAGTGAAATTTCGTTAACTGAACACGATAACATATTTGTGAGAAGGAAATTGTTCACTGAGGAATGCATGCAGCATTGTAGTTAGAATTGTTCAAAGAGAAACGTAAACATTTAAAATGTCCACAGAAGTTTAGAAGTCATGGTTGTGTAGTAGCAGAATGTAAAGTCTTGTTCCTTCCTCTTTTTGGTAGGTCGGTGACAGTGAGATAAAAGGTAAAACAAATAAAGAAATTGTACTTAACGCGTCCTGTTGTTGTTGCTTTCTTTGGCGGTGTGGTGTGAAAATGAAGAAAAGAAAAATTGGAAGTCGTTGAATGAAACTGTGACGCGCCCCGACGCCCGAGCGACGTGGAGTGAAACTTTTTTGAAACATTGCCACGAGGTTCGTCAGCTAACGGCTCTCATGTCGTACTGTCTTGACCTGGTCACGGACGTCCTTGAGTAGTTAAATTTGCCACGCGACTGGCTCCCAAAGACATTTTCTTCTTTAACTGCGAAAAAACCATTTGGCTAACGTCATATTTGAATTTTCTGTTTACTATCCAGTCAGGATCCAGAATTTTCTTTTTCACACTGACTTGTGATATTTTTCTTAGTTGGGTTTTTCCAAAACGATTTTAGTTTGAATCCGATTTTGCGGGTACGTAATTTGACTTTGGGTTTTTCCAAAATGTTTTTAGTCGTTTGGATCTAATTTTGCCGGTGTGCAATTTTACTGTGTGTTTTAGTTAGTTGATAGATGACATAGGATTTGTATCCTATAAGTCCTTGGTATGCCCAAGCGGTCACCCATTATGGTACTCACCAGGCTCGACGTTGCTTCATTTCGCTGATCGTACGAGAACCAATGTTTCAAGAAGACATAGTCGTAAGCCATCACTATTAGTAATGTTATTTGTTTACCGGTGCTGTTAAGTAATTGCCTGTTTATATAACGAACCGTAATTTTATTTTGTATTATTTTCAAGACTGCTTGTATATTAAAAGTAAAATTAAATAAAGGTATCAACTGATAGTCTGCGTTGTTTAATAAATGTGCGATTATCGACAGAGGAAGTTGAATTGGCAATTCGAGTCTGAATTGTGAACAAAAACTTAGGGAATACCTTGGTAAACACGATTTTTGGTGCTAGAAAGCAAAACGCGTTTTGCAGCTAATTTGTGGTGTTGATTCCGAAAATGACGATATATATCTTCAGGGTTAGCTACCGTTTTTGTTGTACTGAAATTGCTAATTTTTAGAAAAAAGATCAGTTTACGACCTTGGCTGACCGCAACATTTAGTTAATAAAAATTGTAGAAATCCATCAACTTTCAGGAAGGCCGAGCAATTTATGTCAACCATCTGAAACACTCTTTTTTATAAGAAAAAAAGTGTTTTGAGTAAAGAATTTTTAAATAGAAGTGCAGAATTTTTCCAATTTATCACCAAAATTCAAATTAACTGATAAACTTTGTTAGTAATACGCTAATATGAGTATTAAGCTTGATTTTTTTTTTTTTTTTACATAGCCCGAAATTTATCTAGATGGCTATGTAATTGATGAAAAAGGAAAACGATTTCATTAATGGAAGAACGCTACTAGGGACGATGGGGCAAACGAATTATGGCTGACTACTGCTGGCGTATTAAAGTGACTTAAATAACATTGAACATGGCAATCAAGAAAAAGAAAAACAATTACCATAGTTCTTATGTCCACGAATGTTATATTTTTGTTATTAATTTTTTTCCCCCCACTTAATGATTTCACCCCAAGCAAGGCAAACCTGCTACTGGTGCGCAGAGGGTTACTTAAGAGGTGAGTGATGAGAAAGAAGAACAAGTTACTGGGGAGTCAAAGAATGAGCTAGAAAAGGATGGGAATGCAGGTGTGAAGAGAGCTGCATGAGAGTAGAGTGGAAAGGAAGAAGAACATGATACAAGTGTCGTCAGGGAAAGGATGGGAATGCAGGTGTGAAGAGAGCTGCATGAGAGTAGAGTGGAAAGGAAGAAGAACATGATACAAGTGTCGTCAGGGAAAGGATGGGAATGCAGGTGTGAAGAGAGCTGCATGAGAGTAGAGTAGAAAGGAAGAAGAACATGATACAAGTGTCGTCAGGGAGAAGATGTGAGTCAAGAAGATAAGAAATGGCAATCGATTTTGCATTTAAATTCTTCGAGATTGTAGATTTTAAGGAAGTATACAAAATGGAATTCCACTGGCAGGAAATGCGAGCAAAGAAGCTGTTGTAGTAGAAGTTTATTAAATGATTTGATGAAAATACTTATTAGTCTTGGTATGTTCGATCGTATTACTTTTAAAACTTAGTGACTGATTGTTATTGAAAAGATAGTATTTCTCAATAAGCAGACCAATATTTGTTTGTTTAAATACGAACTAAGAGATTTTTATGATTTTACTTTGAGAAATATTACTATCGGTCAATCTATATATATATAAAAGGCAATCTGCGAGTCTGTGTGGGACTGTTCCCTATGCACGCCTACATTTTTTAAGCTACGCTATTTAGACTTTCTAGAGGCAAATATCTACAGGAAATCCAGGTCGACACATGCTTTTTGAGTTTAAGTTCAGCAATTTTCCCCTTCGCACTTTTTGGCCAATGTGGCCGATTGTTTACATTTGCTCCGTAAAACATTTAAGATCTAAGATGGTTGCTAAATTACGTCCCAGAAATCAAATCACACGTGTCAAACGCGACTAAAATATTTTTTATGAAAAAAAAAATGAACATTTATATTTAATTTTTATTCCAACGTTTTAAAAATTAATTTGGTCAACAAAAAAATATGAATATTTTTCCTCGTAATTTTGAAACAAAAGAAATATTTTTTAAAAAAGTGATTTTTTTTTTTAAACAAAAACAAAATGTAAAAAAGAGTTATGGTTAATTTAATTATTTAAGTTTTTTTCAGATTTTGTATTTCATACTTCAGAAAAAAAAATTAAAAAAAAATAAAGCTTTTTTTTTTTTTTTTTTTTTTTGCTAAATATTCCATGCAAGGAAATCAACTATCTGTAAATAGTTTCCATCTATTCCTGTCATTGGCATTTTCTCCTACTACTAAAATGTTTTGCGTTGCACTGGCAACGCCGGGCTATGATACTAGTGTCATATATATATATATATATATATATATATAGAAAACAAATGAAAAAAAAAAGGCTTTTTTTTTTAAATAAAAAATGAAGCACTTTAATTATGAAAAAAGTCATTTTCAGATACAGCGCCTTCAAATTAACTAAAAAAAAATTATGCTTCGGTGTCACGACACCATTTCAATTTTTTTTTACCAGGGCTGTGAATCCATCACTTCTCTCCTCGCAAATGGAATAAATAACTAATAAGATTACATTGTCTATTCTTGGCTAACAAGTATTATTGGAAAAGAATAATCCATAACTTGACGGGCGGTTGACTATGAACTCTACCCCATAAAAGTTACTAGTGACGGAAATAACAGCAATGATATGTCTGTGCTCCCCGCCACCACCACTAGAAATATATAATTCAGATTTACTTCAAGGCCTTAACGAAAAGACTTCTTCTATGTGCCCTGTCCCTTCAGGGCGTAGGTGATCTTAGCCCTCCACATCTCTGTTGCATTTAAATATATGGTTCTGTTAACACTCCGAGCTCTCACGTGGTGTGACGTTATAGAACCACATTACAAATTTACGGACTGCGTTTGCTATTTGGTAACTGTTATCGTTGCTTAGCAAAGTATTATGTTAACACAAGATAAAATCATCTTTGATGGTAGACGCTTTTATGCTAACGTCTCTGTAACCTCTCTGAAGATGGCTCATGTGAGCCGAAAGCTTAGAACCAACTTAATAAAAAATTATCTAAATGTTGAAGAATTTTGTCTTTATTTTCACCTGAAATTAAAGCCAAAATACGATGTTTAGAACAACTCATGATTAAACATAATAGATATTCATTGTCTCTTATATTTAACAGTATATGTTTAGAAGAAACAATATATATAGCAAGTTTATTTTCATTTATGCATGTTTGATTAAATAATTTAGATAATTATGTCTATTCATACTAATCGTCTCATAATCACCAATAAGTTTCATGGTATGGTGATTAAAATTAGAAAGAAAGACACTATGTATTTTCATTGTTTTTATAGTCCCAAGTACTTTTAATCTTATTCAAGATCATCTTCAGTGGGTGGTTGATAAGACGTAGTTAATGTAGTTGTCAGTTATGAATATCCTGTGGTTTAATCGTTACGACTTTTGAGCATATAAGTAAGAACGTGACGCCGATGTGTAAATTACATGGTACAAGAAAGGTAACTTAACTTTATGATCTATTTTTTATGGTACATTTGCTTCCTTTAAATTCTGCAAAAGTTTTTTTTTTATGATTTATTGATCGATTCGTTTTTTACGGCTCATTAATTTTTTCTCTTATTTCAGTCAACAGATACTTTTAGATTGTAAGAATATTTGGAAAATAATAATTATTTACTGACACATGTCCTACTAATCAACCCATATCTCTGGCGAAGAAGTGTTAAGTCCTACCTTTCCCAAGGGTATTTGCGCGTAAGTGAATATAACGAACCCGACTGGAATTGAAACTCGACACTTCTATTCCCAATTTCGAGCATTACCCCACCCTCACATCCAAGTTTACAGCACCTGGTATTCCCAAACGGTCACCTATCTAGATACTGACCAGGCTCGACGTTGCTTAACATACGAGAACCAGCCTTTCAACGTGATACAGCCGAAAGTATCCGAAAGGGTCTCGTTCATCACCAATTCTGTAAATCTGTATTCTCGGTCCTCGTTCTATATTTGTGTTAAAGTGACATTGGCGATAAGCATCCAGTCGCATCCTAGCAGGTGGCAATGGAGAATTACCCTGTCAACTCAGAGGTAAATTAAGAATGGCAGTCAACAATTTGGTAACGCTACATAAGTGCTAGTCGTGAGAAGGTTAACGTTTAGACAGTTCAGGAAATCAACGGGAAAGAGAGAAGGGGTTGGGTTTTGTTTCCGAATACTGATGCTCCCCCACACGAGAATTTCCAACGAGTAAATAAGAAAAGATCAATCCTACTTCCTCTCCCACGGTTAGCTATTGTCTGATCCGGAATTCCCTGTCAGACTTGTAAAGCATACTCTGTGTTATCTTAGATTTGGGGAGATATAACTATGAAAAAAAGAAAAGGAAAACTTATTTAAAATGTATCTTGTATCACACAAATACTTGCTGTAAAAACCCGTATTAAATTCAGTTCTTACACCTTCGTGAGTAGAAACATTTGAAAATAAGTTTTTTTAAATTAAAAGTCTCACAAATAATACAGTAAGATATATATATATATATATATATATATATATATATATACATACTTGCTAGAGTCCTGTTGGGGAAACAACGAAAATAATACGGCCTAAAAGGTCAGCGGGTCTCTGCAAGCATATACATTTTTATTTAGTCTCGACAAACATTTAACTATTATTAACCTAATTGATGGGTATAGTATATCGTACACACACCTATATATATATATATATATAGTCTTATTTTAGTATCCAAGAAAAAAAAGATATATACCTTTCGTTGTTTCTGTATCTGGGTATTTCATGTGTATACACATTTTCTGGTCGAACACACAATGGGGAAAAGACAGCAAAGTTTATTCTTAGATATATAAAAATGGATATGTGTGTGAGGGGGGGGGGGCGTGTTTGTGTGTCTCCAGTCTAAGGAACCCTACTCCTCTGAAACCCTTTATCCGATTTCAACCAAAATTGTATCATTTGTCGATCATGACCTGAATCTTTGATGTACGCAATTTTTTTTTTCAAATCGATTTACAGGGTACGCCAGAAATCACCGACACCCTTAGATTTTACGAACTCTTCTCCAAGACGCCTTATGCGAATTCAACTAAAATATCGTAACTTGTAGATCAAATTCCGAACCTTTGATGTACACAGTTTTTTTTTGTTTTTTTTACCACCCACCCGAGTATATTTTCCAGGCTCTCGACAAGAATGGTGAAGCCCGAACCGTTGCCTTGGATATCTCTAAAGCGTTCGACAGAGTATGGCATGCCGGCCTTCTACGGAAACTGCAAAGCTACGGCATAACTGGACTTTTGTTGGACCTAATCCAGTCATTCCTCTCTAACCGCACACTGAAGGTGGTATTAAACGGACATGGCTCCCAGAACTATCCTACAAACGCGAGTGTCCCCCAAGGCTCTATCCTAGGTCCTACGCTCTTTCTAATCTACATCAATGATCTCCTCGATGCCATAACATCCCAAGTAGGCATGTACGCCGATGACACCACAGTTTACTCTCGCCTCGATCAAAAATCTGGTGTTGGTGACAAGGCGAACCTCGCCACCGAGCTTGAAAAGGACCTCCAATCCGTGGTGGATTGGGGTAAGAAATGGCTCGAAAAATTCAATTCTTCCAAAACGAAGCTGCTGCCAATTAACCACCACAGACAACCGCACCTCCCTCCCATTATCATGGAACAGGCTTACCTCCCAGAGAGTAAAACACTACGCCTGCTTGGCCTCACACTCTCAGCGGACCTCAAGTGGAATGACTACGTCGAATCCATTGCTAAATCCGCTGCTATGAAAGTTGGCTCTCTGTGTAGGGCCCAGAAATTCTTTCCGTCTGAATCTATCCTGCACATATATAAATCTACCGTCCGCCCTTGTATTGAATACTGCTGCCACATCTGGTCGGGTGCCCCTGCTATTCTCCTCCGGGTTCTTGACAAAATACAGCGGAGAATCTGTAATGTGATCGATGCCGACTTGGCTGATCGCCTGCAGTCACTCTCTCACCGGCGTAATGTGGCTTCACTCTGCCTCTTCTATAAATACTTTCATCTGATGAACTTAAATCACTGGTACCCCCTAGATGTGAATTTGCACGAGATACTAGATTCGCAACTAGGTCTCACCCTTTTACAGTGAAACCGATGAAATGTAACCGCAATTTCTACTCCAACTGCTTCTTTTCTCGCACTTCCTGCCTGCGGAATTCCCTTCCGCATGATTGCTTCCCCGACAGCTACAACCTCCAGGAGTTTAAATGTAAGGTCAATAGACACCTCCTAACACACTAACTCGCACCCATTCTCTCCAACACTCTCCCTATGTACATCCTAACTCGTCTGTCACCTTCCTCCTGACATTTCCTATACCCAACCGCTCTATGTAACCCTCTGCGCTATAGTGGCAGTGGAATGCCTTGCTTGGGGTGATATGATTAAAAAAAAAAAAGAACCAATGTACAGGGTTCGTCAACAATTAACGACAAACATAATTTCGGGTGATCTTTTGCGCACTTTTATGAATTTCTCGAAGACGCCTCTTAACAACCTTTACCCTTCCCAAACTTGCTCTGCCGTTCATTTGCTCAAGTCCATCAAGTATGTCAGATGTTGCTTCCACCCTGAATTCGTATATATATATAGTGCGTGTGTGTGAAAAGGAGAGAGAGAGAGGGAGAGGGGCAGAGCGGTTAGCAAGCTCTCTTTCCGAATATGAGAACCTGATCCGGATTTTATGATTATCGTGTTGTCGGGGGAAGGTAATGAATTCTTGTTACCTGACCGTTGGGGGTAGGCATTCCTAGCGCCGTTTGAAAAGTGCTTAAAAACCATATCACACGTTTACCCCAGCATTGTGAGTGAAAGCTCTTTCTTTCTTTCTTTCTCATTCTGTCAGTATAAACAACGGGTAGAACTCTGTTGGTGTTGAACAAACATAAATTTGCCTAAGCAGGCGTCTGCAACAGGGATTGTCTAAACACCCGAGAAGAAAGGTGCACATAAAACGAGTGGCCGGGCATTATCATTATGTATAACAAGGAATCCTTTAAAATTAAGGGATTGGTGTGTTGTTGTAAAATATGTGCCACGAGTAATTTTATATATATATATATATATATATATATATATATATATACACTTTTAATGTTAATTTCTCGTGGATTTGTAATTAAAAACTCGCTCTTCAATATCAAGCATTAACAAAGGCTACAGGAGTAACCGTAAATTTTGCCATTTGAAAAGGATCTTTTTTGCGCTTCCATAGGCCAACTTAATTTTTTAAAATGTATAAAAACACACTAAGAATAATTTTGACATCACCCATCGAGGAACATGTTTGATAAAGTGAAAAAAGGTTTTTCACGTGACGCGTTTGTACTTCAACTTCAGTAGACGAAGTTTGATTATATGAATGCGACTACACATGCGCACGAAAGACAGCATTTTAAATTTAGAAATGTTATACAGTATATGATAATCATTTAATATTAATGAGTCTACTGGATATAAAAAACGAGATCGCTATTTAATATTGTTTTAATTAAAGAAAGGATATCCCCAATAACATATTGACCCTTTGTTGCATATTAGTTACAATTGTAACCAATATGCAACATGTGCTAATAAGATAATCCTCTCTATTATAATAAAGACCGCTGTGTGTGTGGTTAGAACGTTCGCTTTCTGGTCATAGATCCCGGCCAATGATCGATTTGTTATGAAAGTGACTTCTTGATATTATCGGGCTGGAGGGGGCAATCCTAGCGTGCAGCATCTTTGCCTGAAAACCATACTACTGGTTGACTCTTGTGAGTGAAAGTGGGTAGATGGCTCCCTTTGGGGTGTCGTCGATGATTGTTCTAACTCGAAGTCACAAATCATCGTGACCGAAGGTTAGTGTCCTGGCCTTGTTCAGACTATTGTACACGCTAGATAACGCACTCTCTTCCAGAAACTGCAACTATGGTCTGCTAAGCATAGTTGTAAAAAACCACAGTTGGGCTGTGTGGGTGTTGAACAAAGAGGTAGACGAGTATCCTCGAATACGAGTGACCAGCCATTATACTTATAATCAGAACGAGACAGTTGACATTTCTCGATTTTCTATTGAGGAAAGATTTGGAAAATTTGACTGTCATAGGAGAAAAGCGAAAGGAACATACAGAAACAGAATTTGTGTGAATGGATCGCAGAACAAAGAATGGCAGGAATAAACATTACTAAGGGTTACAAAAGATAGGAAGTTACTCATTTTCTGAAAGAACACAAAAGAAAAAAGAGAAGGAACAATGAAAAGGATGAAGAAGAGGAACAATGAAAAGGATGAAAAGACGAAAATGAAAAGAGGAAAAAGATGAGGGAGAGGAGGAAGAAGATTCTCAAAGTACTGCTATATATTGATACGGATTATAATATTTGGAAAAATATATTTAAAGACTCACGTGTGAAAACAAGTCTATAATAAGACTTAATAAAATATTTCCTTTTGACTGTTTGAGAAAATGTATTTAATAGCAAATCCACGTATTTATTAATAAATCTGTTTAATTTATTTATTAATAAATATATTGCTTTTTCTCAGTTAACTTTAAAATACGATTTATATTTTAATTTCTTAATTTTATTTTTTATGGTAACCGAAGGCAGAGAAATGTATACATTAAAAAAAGAAAAAAATAATATGAAAGCTTGTTTGGCACTTCCAAAATTGCCTGACTCGGCACTTGGGGGTGCGTGTAACACGGGTTAAGAATTCCTGATTTATTATTTAATTTTTCTGGAATTTCAAGAACATCAGCTGCAATCAAAATGAATGTTTCGGGGTCGATAATCTAAGACGTGAATCCCAGGGGCTTTCAAACCCCCAACCCATCTCCACATACTTTTCTGATACACTGACACGCCCAAATTCTCTGCGATCTTTTAAATACTCTCCAGATACGTATCAGTTCTTCGTCTGAGCACTTGGATCAGAAGAGAAGGCCCTTTTCTTAATGCTCTCTAAGATCCCGGATATCAATTCAGAAATCCTTAAGTTACACCCCACTCACCATCCAAAGAGAAAACCTTTAATTCCGACAACAAACTGTCTGAAAAACGTCTCTGGGGATTTCCAAAGGTGGACATGTCCTTGACACACATTCTTCGAAATTTCTTTCTCGAATTTTCACAAATATTTCTCGTTTTTATTCCTTCCGACTCCATTTTCTTTTCTTTTCTACGCGAGTTCTTTTAAATGAACCCTTCCTATTACTGGCCTCTGTCGCTGCTTTTTTGTTTTTTCTGGTTTGGCAATTGTAAGCCTGTCATTGCCCACTCAAACAACACCAGGTACTTGCTGAGTCCCGAAAGGTTACTGAAGAGGGGAGAGGAGCAATTAAGAGAAAGTGATTGAAACAGAAAAAAAAAAGGATAAAAAATGGTGATGGAATTAGGGACTACAGATGAAGGATCATTGCAGAACAAAATTAAAATAGAATAATAAATGTGTATATGTATGTGATGATTGATCTGTGGAAGTGAATATGAACAGACCTAAATATTGGTCGACATAGAAATATGCACTGTTCTGTGTAAGTAAGAGATACATAATAAATGATCTGTGGAAGTGAATATGAATAGACCTACATATTGGTCGACATAGAAATATGCACCATTCTGTGTAAGTAAGAGATACATAATAAATGATCTGTGGAAGTGAATGTGAACAGACCTACATATTGGTCGACATAGAAATATGCACCATTCTGTGTAAGTAAGAGATACATAATAAATGATCTGTGGAAGTGAATATGAATAGACCTACATATTGGTCGACATAGAAATATGCACCATTCTGTGTAAGTAAAAGATACATAATAAATGATCTGTGGAAGTGAATGTGAACAGACCTACATATTGGTCGACATAGAAATATGCACCATTCTGTGTAAGTAAGAGATACATAATAAATGATCTGTGGAAGTGAATATGAATAGACCTACATATTGGTCGACATAGAAATATGCACCATTCTGTGTAAGTAAAAGATACATAATAAATGATCTGTGGAAGTGAATGTGAACAGACCTACATATTGGTCGACATAGAAATATGCACCATTCTGTGTAAGTAAGAGATACATAATAAATGATCTGTGGAAGTGAATATGAATAGACCTACATATTGGTCGACATAGAAATATGCACCATTCTGTGTAAGTAAGAGATACATAATAAATGATCTGTGGAAGTGAATGTGAACAGACCTACATATTGGTCGACATAGAAATATGCACTGTTCTGTGTAAGTAAGAGATACATAATAAATGATCTGTGGAAGTGAATGTGAACAGACCTACATATTGGTCGACATAGAAATATGCACCATTCTGTGTAAGTAAGAGATACATAATAAATGATCTGTGGAAGTGAATATGAATAGACCTACATATTGGTCGACATAGAAATATGCACCATTCTGTGTAAGTAAGAGATACATAATAAATGATCTGTGGAAGTGAATGTGAACAGACCTACATATTGGTCGACATAGAAATATGCACCATTCTGTGTAAGTAAAAGATACATAATAAATGAATAAAAATTAAGGAAAGAAAGGGAGAATAAATGAAAATAAAAGCAAACGAAATGGAATTTTTGGATGACAGAAGAAAGATAGAGATAATATGAATGAAATCTGGAACAAGAAAACAACATGGAAACAGAAAGAAAGCGAAGAAAACAGTGCAATAGATCGAAAGAAAAAATGAAAGAACGAAAGAAACCAAAATAAAGTACGAAATGGGGTCAAAAGAGAATAAAGGATGAATAAAGAAAAGACGTAAATTTTAAAAAAATTGTAAAAAAGTAAAAACTGGATAAAAAGCAAAAAAGTTAGGAAACAAAAAGCTAATAGCAAAATAAAGAAAAGATCAAAAACAGAACATAGAAAAAATAAGAAAGAAAGAAAGAAGAAAAAAAGAAAGAAAATCAAAGAGGAAAAAAGAAAAAACGAATGAATAAAGAAAAGAGGGAATAAAAAATCGAAAAAATATTGGAATAAAAGAAACACAAATGAACAAAAAGAAAGAAAAAATAGACAAAGAGACATAAAAAATGAGAAAGAAAGATCAAGAGAACCAGAGGAATGAAGAATGAATAAAGAAAATTTTTAAACAATTAAAACAAAAAGACTGTGATAAAAGAAACAAAGCGAAAGAAAGAAACGAAAGAAGACAAAAGAAAGAAACAAAGAAGTGAATAAAGAGAAATTGAAAAATATAAGAGAAAAAAAGAACAAAAAATTCAATAAAAGTGAAATATTTAAAAATAAGCTGAAGAAATGAAAAAAGAACGATAAGATAAAGGCCAAAGGAGAGAGAGAAAAAAAAAAGAAAAGCTGATGAAGGTAAAAGAAAGAAAACAGTGAGTAATGAAAAATTAGAAAATATAGGAGAATGAAAGAAGGAAGTAAAGAAAGAACGAACTGTGGAATGAAAATAAGAGACTATTTTAAAAGTAATAACCGAAATGTGAAGGAAAAGATAAGATGAAGACCAAAAGAAAGGACAGAAATAAGAAAGAAAAAGAAAGAAAGAAAGAAATGAAGAATTTAAAATTGAAAGGATCAGTGTAAAATATTATACTACTGGAAATAGAAAGATGTAAAAACTAACGTTAAACATGACAGGATAAACGAAAAATGCTAATAAAAAAGGACAGTCATTTTAGTAGAGAGAAGTAATATTTTATTCAAGATATGGTTTTCTTTCTTTAAAAAAAAGAATTAGAACAAAAATGGCATCATCATTCTGTAATTTTCAGTTTCACAACTCTCACTATCCGACCCCAACTAGCCTACAATCTGCCTTTTATCTCTGCAGCCATTTTCTTTGACCACACCCTCATGCACTTTTTTCTTCTTTCCTCATGACAAACAGCATCACTTTCCTCATCTTCTCATTTACTCTCTATTTATTTCTCTCTCTTTCCCTCTCTCACTCGCATCTAATACAACCTGTTGACAACTATCGACAAATGAATAAAAAAAAATAAGAGAATACACAATACAATACAATACAATAAAACTAACAAACACGATAAAAATAGAGTTAAATAGGGTGTGAGAGATATGGAAGGCGTTAAAGGAAAGAAAAAAAGGACAGTCTCCTGTCAAACGAACTCTGGTTCGGACAAACACAGGAAATGAAATACACACTGAAAGAGAAAAAAATAATAAAACTATGCCTGGAGTGAAGGTTTATTGTTTAGACTATTGGTTTGGAGACCAGAGGTTCTAAAGTTCATTTCACGCTAACTTAGCGCCACCTCCGTTCAATCTCGTCGTCTTGTTCTCCGATCAGAACGGAGACAAGGTCAATCTATACTTAAGATTCCTTTACTAATGTTTTACCTCGTAAAAAGGCACAAGAGTCATTTAAGGTAGAGTGTTACCGATTTTGTTGTATGAAAATAAGGGAATTATGTAAAAAGTGCAAATTATGTGGATATATATATACGAAAGAAGACTGTTAACCTAAAACTTGAATAGGTTAAGATTGTAATGTCCTATCTTTGTATATCTGCTAAACTTCTTTCCTGTCCGCATACAGGCAGTTTGTTCCCAGTACGATTGCTTAATTACTATGTCTTTCCCGAATATATCAAGGTTGCCGAGCGTCTCTACTCCAACAGCTTCTTTTCTCGCACTTCCCGCCTGTGGAATTCCCTTCCACATGCCTGCTTCCTCGACGGCTACAATCTCCAGGAGTTTAAGTGTACAGTCAATAGACACCTCCTAACACACTAACTTGCATCTATTCTTTCAAACACTCTCACCATCTAACCAACCCTCATTCTCGGTACCCTTATCCGTCTATCACCCGCCGTCTGGCATTTCCTGTAGCTAACTTTCCTTTCCCCATCACTCTCTATGTAACCCCCTGCGCTACAGTGGCAGTGGAATGCCTTGCTCGGGGTGAAACGAAAAAAAAGCCCTTGAAATGTACTTTGTCGAATGCCTTTGCGTAGTCTATGAAACACAGGTACACGTCTTTGTTTATTTGTTCTGTCCTTTCTGATAACATTTTAAACATAAATGTCACGTTCTTTGAGCCGGTGTCTTTGACGGAACCGCACTGTTCTGTCTATAGCCCGATTCTGCTGTGCGCTCTGTTCATTAGAATACGGTTTATCAGTTTTGTTATGTGGCTCATTAAGCTGATTGTTCAGCGAAGTTCACATTCCTTTGCACTTGGTTTCTTAGGTAGTGCTATGAAAATTGATCTGCTTAGATCCTTTTGTATATTTCCATCAACTAGAGTAACTATTTCTTCTTTTTGTCTGAAAACCACATCGATTTATATTGTTTAATCAAATTTTATGCCGCTAAGATCTTCAAGATTAATAAGGTATCTGTTGAGCTTCCTTCTTCCTCGGGTGATGGTGCCGTCTATTGCTCAGAAGTTCGGCCCATAGTATTCTCAGCTTCATTCTGCAGAATAACATTTCGTTTCCTTCAAGTATCTTCTTCATCTGTGGGGAGATTGTCCAGCCCTCACAGACATATAGGAAGACTGATAAGAAAGTATTTACAATACTACAAAAGAAAAATATCGATTCAACCGAGGAAAGGATATTATCAAGAAATTAAGGTTCATGATGATTGTTTAAAGCAGTTTTACGGTTAAAATCAAACAAAGAAAAAATTAGTAAACTCTTATGCAATATCTTCTTCTATGGGCCATGTCCCTTCAAAACATAAGTGACCATGGCTTTCCACGTCTCCCTATCCCTGGTAACTGTTAGCACGCTTTCTCCTGTTAACCCACCCAAACCCCGATCTGCTATCCACCAGCTCAGGCCCTTCAAATATGTTATCTGCTGCATTCCCCTGCTCTTTTTCCCTCTATCTGATCTGTGAGTATCAGATTATCTAAGCATTTCTTCCTCATCAGATGTCCCAAGAACTTCAGCTGTCTCTTCCTGATGCTCAGTATTAATTTCCTTTTCGTTTCCATCCTTCCTAAAACCTCATCATTGCTCACATGCTTGATCCATGATGTCCGCAGCATCCTTCTTTAGGACCATATTTTAATTACCTCAAGTTTTTTCTTCCTCTTTGATGATATTGTCCAACATTCACTACCATAATGAAGAACAGACATCGCATAGCAATCCAGTACTCTCTATATTGTTTCTAGCGAATTTTTTCTGTCTCTTAATACTCGGCTCAGCTTCTGGAATGTATCCTTAGTCATGCCAATTCGCCTTCGCATCTCAGTGTCGCACTTTTTGTCTTCCGTTAGAACACTTCCCAAGGACTTAAATTTTTGTACCTGGTTGTTTTTAGTATCCCCAACCTGTAATTGGCATTTTGGGCTCCTCCATTTGCTGATGACCATACATTCGGTTTTCTGTTAGTTTATGTGTAGTCCTTTCTTTCGACTTTCTTATCAGTCTTCCTTTATGTCTGTGAAGGCTGGACAATCTCCCCACAGATGAAGATACTTGAAGGAAACGAAACGTGATTCTACAGAATGATGCTGAAAATACTATGGGCCGAACTTCTGAGCAACGCCGAAGTTTTAAAGAAAATCTGAACAAAAAGGAAGCATACTTAAACTCAGTAAGAAATAGTTTACATTTCTAAGGTACATAATGAGGAACGACAGCTTGGAAAATTTGTTACTCACAAGTCAGTTTGAAGTCAAGAGAGACAAGAAAGCTGTGCATAACATACCTAGCGAACTTGAGAAAATGGATGACGAAATTATAACAAAAATAAAAAAAGATATTATTAAGAGCTACAAAAGACAAGGCCTGAAAGAACACGGCACAAAGAAGGCGGCGGTGGCTGAAGTTCATATTTATCAGAGAGAAGTGCAGCATTTTTCTCAACGTCTTTTACTTTATTTTCTTTCTCCCAAAACGTCTTCCTAGTTTAGGATAATTACGAACATTACCTTTGTCTTTAAACTTACTAAATAACATTCATTAGATTTTTACTTGGTATATTCATCCATTTTCGTCTTTGATAACACGCGTAAGCATAAGATTCTAACTTTACCATCTGCTTTACAATTTCAGCACGTTCCTCCTTAGAAGACATCTTGAATTCTGCACAGTAACTGTGAACAAAATAAATAAATAAAGCAAAATGTTAAAATTAAAAAGTGTGAGAAGAGTCAATAATGTGACACGATAACTAGGCGTATATTAAGGTGAATTTGTAAAATATGTATTATAATAGATTAAGAATAGAAAATGGTTAAGAATAGAAAAATAGTTTAAAAATATGTATTTCGTTTAACAAAAGTACTAAGTGAAAAAGAAAAGGAAAAAAATAAATAAATAAACGCTTTTTCTTTTATAAGTAAATTTGTGGAAGAAAAAAAGGGCATCAGATTACTGTTAAATCCTACCAGTCTTCAATAAAATATTTGACTACGTGATTTGATGT
>JBBBDQ010001732.1:102500-417500 GCA_037127315.1 Ascarosepion bandense
GTCAGCTGAACCGGGCATGCCTCGATGACATACATTCCTTCTCTTTCTCTTGAGCTATTTTCCTTTATCTTTTCTTCTTCGTCCTCACCATTATTGCCGTCAACAAAAAGAAGAGGAAAACAACAACAAAAATAAAACACTTCAACTGACGCCTAAAAATTAACGTCGATAAGTACAATTTTGCTTTATCGCTTTACCTTCCTTTTCACTTTCTCACCGGCCATAAAAAGAAGGAAAGAAAGACAGACTTTATGACTACCCTTTTAATCATTGCATACATACATTCGCTACCTACTACAAACTTTGGGTTGATTTAACTACGTATCACACTTTCTCTTTGAACATTTACACATTTAATAATTTTCACTTCCTACAAAATTGATGTTATTCTGTTCACAAATAAATTTCCGCTTAAACATACAAACGAAATACTTTTATTCTTCCAACCTTCTGATGAAGATAATTCATCAGTTGTGGAGAGTTCGGTTATGCTTGGTACAAGGCCAATTTAATAAACATGATTAATCTCCCTAATTCAGTACACTGAAGACATTTGGGTTTAAGATGGATATGAGACAAAATTTCAGAATTTCGATGAGTTCAACAACTTAGCACACCCTTTTTTGAACACACCCGTTTTCAAGTAATCAAAATTATTGGAACACGTGACTGACAGGTGTTTCTTGTTAGATCGGTTGCTTAAACATTAAATAGTTTTGAATGGCTATTCTTGGTTTCACCTGTAAAGTGTGCTTTTTTTTTTGTTAAAAATGTTACGAGAGAGAAGAAAAGCAAACCATTTTTAAGATAAGAAAAGAAGGAAAATCGATCAAAGCCATAGGATAAACATTGGACATAACCAAAACAAGAATTTGTAATGTCATGGAAAAAAAATGACTGGTGTACTGAGCAACAGACATAGAACAGTTCGGTCAAAAAGAACAACAGCAGGTGATGACAGAAACATTGTGAGAACTGTGAAGAAAAAACCCAAAACAACAGTTGTTGACATCACCAACAATCTCTACAGCAGTGCTACTCAGTGTGGTACGCGTACCGTCAGCGGTACGCGAGCCATCGTCTGTCGGAACGTGGAGATTTTCAAGAAAAGAAAGAAAAAAGTTTAGTCATATGCATATTTTAAATACGTCTTAAATTAATATTTTGTTTTACTGTTTGTATATTTTTTAGAAGATTAATGTCTTTTATTAAATTCAAATTGCTTACGAAGTATTAATATTAAATTTAAATATTTTTTTCTGAATTTTTAAAAAGATATACCCTCGAAACCATTGGCCATAACTAATATGGCACAAATATGGTACCGGTCAATGGCACACTGAGAAGACTTGTTACATCAATGATGACTGCCCTTAGAATGAACAAGATATCATGTCCTCATGTTTATTACAGATAGTCTCAAAATGTCCCTGAAATAGTCAGTCAGTCAGTTAAGTGCCATACGTGATACACGCTTGGGCGATCATGTCTCGAAAGAGATATGACTGACTGGGCAGAAGATTATCCCGCAGTAGGTTGCCATTGCTTTCTGCGGTAGACTGGTTGCCGGCCAAGGCTATAGAACCCAATCTGTCCTGTTATTTAACCCATAACTGGAAGGAATAGACGGATTAATACCTTTCCCAAGGGTATTTGCGCGTAAGTGAATACAGTGGATTCAAGTGGAATTCGAACTCGGCTCTCCGATTTCGCGTTCCGAGCCGATATCCACTGGACCACAACGCACATGAAATAGTACATATATCAAAAAAAATATTCCGGGGCTCACAGTCCCCGCTTCTTACTCGGCTGGATTGGTTTGCTTTGCTTGCCGGTCACTAGCACATTGAAAAAAACTACCGGTCAGCTACATCAGATAGTTTGAGAAGCGCTGCTCTACAGGGCAGGAGTGAAGGTTTCAAAATTAACCGTTTGAAGAAGGCTTCGAGAGCATAAATATAAAGGCCATACTAAAAGACGCAAACTACTTCATCAGCAGTCAGAACTGGAAGTCCAAATTGAAATTTACAAGGAAGTACAGAGATGAACGATAAAAGTTTCTAAGAAAGTACAATGTACTGATGAGTCTATAATTAATCCCTAGCAAATTGATTGAAAGAATAAAGTGTGGAGAAAGAAAGGAGTTTCTTATAATTCAAATACTAGTTCATCTGTAAAACATGGCGGAGGCTTTGTTTTCGCTTTGGCTTGCGTGGCTACTCTTGAAACGGTCATTTATAATTATTGAGATGTAACTCATGAGGGTAGCAGCTGAATAAATTCAGAAGTCTGCAGAAATATTTTGTCTGCCAGTTTGAAGAGAAATGCATCCAAATTCATCAGGAGAAAGTTCGTCATGCAGCAAAACAATGACAAAAAATACTGCCAACGCAACAAAGCAGGGAGAAAAAATGGAGTTTCATACTAGCCGAGTCAATCACTGGAACTTAACCGAATAGGCATGTATTTTATCTCCTGAAGAGGAAATTTAAAAAAGAAACTTTCTGGAACAAACAAGAACTGAAAGAGAATTTGTGAGAAGCCTGGAAAACATCACAAATGAAATATGCAACATTTTGGTGTTGTCCGTGGTTTGCAGGGTTATGCAACTAAATATTAAATGTTGTTTACTTTAAAATTATCTATTATTTTACTTTGTTTTCGAGGATATATATATATATATATATATATATATATTTCATTTTTAAACGAGTTAAAACGAAACCTAGGTTTTTATTATGAGTGGTGTCTTCAGGCGATTTTTAAAATCACCTGAAGACACCAATCATGGTAAAAATCCAGGTCGCGTTATAACTCGTTTAAAAATAAAAAAAATATTCAAAAGTTCTACACTATAATTGTATTGGACACTTTTTAATACGGATGTACACTGGTTTAACCTTATTATGACCAACAACTAAGTATTAAACCTTCAATATATATATATATATATATATATATATATATATATATCGGAATCCGACAAAATGAATAAGTAAAGAACAAATGGGGAAAAGTGTGTCTTTAACATGTTTCACTCTAACAAGCTTCTTCAGTGATTATTTCAAGACGAATGATTTAAAAAATCTTTTTTTTTTCATTTTTTATACTGTTTAAATTTATAAAAAAGATATTTTAATCATTCGTCTTTAAAGAATCTCTGAAGAAGTTTGTTACAGTGAAACATGTTAGATTATAGACACTTCTTTCTTATTTGTTATTTACTTATATATATATATATATATATATATATATATATATATATAATGTGTGTGTGTGTTCAAACAAGTTCGTTAAGTACAACAGGCTTTTCTTTGTTGCTGGATTAGTTTCATTAAATTAGTGTTAAACTTTTAACAAAACTTTTGTTAATTCGTACTAGTTCTTTTTAAATTCCAAACTTTCGACAGATTTCCGGAATAATCTGGGAAGACATTAGTTGAAATTTAATATCCATGTGTAAGCATGAATCTCTGGTATGATTTTGAATTTTAAATTTTTAATATTTGCTTTGTTATCTGAGGGTGATTTTATCTTTTAAGTTGTGAAACTCTGTGGTGTCTCATGACCGTGACTGGGTGTACCTAGTAAGTCCTTATCTGAATGTGTGTTATGATGAGGATATTAGGCTGTGGTGATACCGACCGAGCAAAAGCGAGAGACCGGATGTTTGCTCTATAACGACCAGAAAGCAAATGAACAGGTGTATTTGCGCAGATGTTCCGGTTGAAAAATATCAAATTTCCATTTCGCGAGCCTACGCGAATTTTATTTACCAGTTAATGGGAAGCCCAGAATCAAATACAAGTGTGAAATCCCAAAACGAGCTGCTTTTGATCCAAAAAGCAGATATAAAAAGCCGAAACAAAAAGCACCCAGCAGACAGATCAGACAGAGACCAAGGAGAAGAGTGTAATTAATATCCCCTTGACTTAAGTCAAGCGTTTAACTACGCTTGCCTCTTTCCTTCTCCTCTGTCTCAAAAGTACTGACTGACCTAGGGAACGACTACTTTAAAGACATAGCTCACATACCTCGCTCCTCACGTCCCTAACACTAATTATCTTTTTCAGCATTATATATGCCATGAACATTTAACCTCCGTTGGACTTATATTCAAGTATTATTTTAATTGTAAAAACATTAATTGCTATGTGTATATATAAATGTTATTTTCAACTCAATTTGCTTTTCTTGATTTTATAATCATTTTTGACTTATAGTGGGCTATCTACCACAAGGCCAAATTCCGTTAACCTGCAACGGTATACAATTACCCTTCACTACAACGGGAAAATAATAAATAAGAAGCCCCTATAGGGCATTGTGTATTACTACCTCTTCGTTAATTTGATGTCGTGATGCTCTACTAATCAATAAACAAATAAGAGCTCGAAAAAAAGAGTCAAAGGCCGCAAACCTCCACCAAGACAATAACGACAATATCTCAGCGGTTAGAAAGAGATGATTATTAAAATGAGAAAGAATAACTACAATGAACTTGGCCGCTCTCAAGAGTGAAAATAAAAAAAGATGAACTCGACCGCTCTCAAAATTAAATGCGCACTTAAAATAAAACAGAAGTGGGTAAGACACTATCTAAAATTATCTAATGGGTAATTCAGTATTTGACATTAGAAAAGCAAAAATTAAATTTTATTAAGAAAGCCTGAAAAATAACTCAGAAACTTTACCTGTACCAGATCGAACCCAGAATCTAATCAGTTCTTGTCAGTCATGAAGTCAATCATCCCTGAAAGATTCACCCGAATTCATCTAGCGTATCTTAAGATATCTCATACACTATTTACTACACTATATACAATATTTGAGATATCTTGATACACTATTTACATTACTTACATTATTATCCAATAACCTGAAGATGGCTCGAGCGTACAACGGCCGAAACCTCGTTGTGAATATAACAAAAAAAGATGAGGAAAACAGTCTGTACAATGTAAATACCTCGTCTCAGAAGTATAGACAAATATTAAGCATACTTTAATATATATTTTTATATTAATACATAAAAATATGGCTGATTTGAATCATTCTTGATTTCGTTCGAATAAAACTTGTAAATTGCATTTTGAGGATGGTGCCTTTGACGTGGCTTGCTGCAGTGAAAAGGTAAATATTATCTAAGACATACATTTAAGGATGCACGATAACATTTAGTCTTGCAAAGAGAGAAGCCATGTCGATAGAAATCTTTCCACTATTTAGACTCCATTTTCTTTGTCATATAAAAGGAGGCCGCGGGGACCACGGACAGACAGACAAACAAAGAAAGTGACCGAATACAATACTTTCGTCTAAAGGAGGCGGTAATAATAACCCTGAGAAATTCTTTGAGTCAGAAAGGTGCAAGAGTTTGTGGAATTTTTCAAACCGATTCAGGCAAAAACTTACTATTGAGGTCTGAACTAGCAATGATTTGAAAGTTGAAAAAGATCACAATCATACCAGTTGTCATTGATGCTCTTGGTGTGGCAACTGACAAGATGAAGATATGAATAGAGATTGGCTGTGCAGTGGAATTTTTTGCAGAACCAATACCCACAAGAAACTGCAAGAATATTCAGGGAAATGATGAACACTTAGTGCATGATACCTAAATTTCCTTGTTGTGATCCGCTGTCCATACATCAATTACCAGATATTACGGTTTTATCTGAGAAAATACTGAAATAAATAAATAACAATAGTAATAATATAAATAAAAAAAAATTGGTTGCCACAAAAGGTACTTCATTTTGTGCAGAATTGTGACAGAGAGAGAGCCCTTCCCAAGTGGATTTATTAATCAACAGTTCCAAAAGATTGAGAAGAGTCCGACGAGAGATCGGCAGAGACGAGAGAGATCGGTAAATCGGCACAGCAGACGAGGCAGAACGCGGCGAAAACTATTGGGTGAATCGGCTGGTCTAGTCTGTTGGTTGTCATGCGTCAAAGAGTCCGATCCAAACAAAGAGACAGAGAGAGCCTGTACGAATCCAAATAACTGTCAACAAGGCCGAGAAGAGAAACTGCTATGTCGTTGTTTATAGACGAAGATCCACGAAATTACCTCTCTTAGATTAGTTGGATTTATATCGGACTGAGTTCTCTCTCTCTCTCTCTCTCTCTCTCTCTCTCTCTCTCTCTCTCTCTCTCTCAAACGAGTGAATCTCGTTAACACACTTTGTATTCGTGTAATTTCTTTACTAGTGGCATAAAAGCAGGTTTTAAAAGACTCTTTGTACATCTCATACTTTTGCGATCGGACCGTCCGGAAACTGCTATTCGGATCAAAAACTCACAACGTGGCGAATAGTGGTGGTTCCTTCAGCTCAACGGAGGAGGACTGAGTGGTTTTCATTTTTATCGGTTAGAACCACCGGAGAGACCGGACATAGCTGCCGGTGGCAGGGCTTCCACGTTAAAGAATGAAGAGTTCACCATCCTCTAGAATTTCAGCTCCTGAATAATAATAAGATCCAGGCAAATAATTGTGAAAAATAAAGCTGTAAACATGTTTTCGGATACACGTGATAAGCTAAGGCGACAAAAATGCATCTATGAAAATGTCTAAAAACAAAGTAAATCCAATGCGACAGAAATCAGTAGAATGTAACATCTCATGATAACAATATAACCTGTTTTGCTAGGGCATTGGGAGTTATATCGAAAAGAGAAAATAACTATGTGGATGAAATTCCTGGAAGCTCTAAAAGATGTGAATTGCAAAAAATCATACGCATGGATACTTAGCACATCTTGTTAAAAAATAAAATGAAATAAGAAGCAATGGCAACACCAAAGCATGGACACCATTCACAGAAACCTCTACTTTGTGTCTAGTGAAATATAAAAGATATTCTCCACCATTAATTACTGGAATATGGAAGAAGCATCACTGCAGACAGGTGAACACAGAATTACGTCGAAAGTGCCTGCATTAGTGCAAAAAGAAAAATTACACTATTTACATTATTTACATTATTATCCAATAACCTGAAGATGGATCGAGCGTACAACGGCCGAAACCTCGTCGTGAATATAACAAAAAAGACAAGGAAAACAGTCTGTACAATGTAAATACCTCGTCTCAGAAATATAGACAAATATTAAGCATATTTTGTTACATATTTTTATATCACTACACAAAAATATGGCTGATTTGAATCATTCTTGATTTCGTTCAAATAAAATTTGTAAATTGCATTTTGAGAATGGTGCCTTTGACGTGTCTTGCTGCAGTGAAAAGGTAAATATTATTTAAGTAAGACATACTTTTAAGGGTGCACGATAACATTTAGACTTGCAAAGAGAGAAGCCATGTCGATAGAAATCTTTCCACTATTTTGACTCCATTTTCTTTTTCATATAAGAAGCCGCGGGGACCTTTCAGCATAAGATTTAAACAAAAGTAAGTAAATTCAAACAAACATGGGTAAAGCTCTCTTACACTGTTGAATATTTGCTAAGGGAACCCTAACAAAATCTCTTTATTGATCTACGGCCCACCCTTAAAAATGCGTAGAATATATATGGCTCCCAATGATCCTTGGTAGAACTTGCAAAGGATTCCTTGAAAAACAAGTTCAGCTAATTCCTGTTATATATACACTTTTTTTTTATGTCTCAGAAATAAGGATACAACAGGGTTAGGATAAGGTGTAGAGGTGAGTAACGGTTTTGCTTCATATCGCTCGCGGTATGATAATGCAGTAAGTATATAAAATGCACTTAAAATATCTTGAGTTGCATCCAACTGTGTCCACAGTATACGATGCCTGTATTGCAATACAAATTTAAGCACTCACACATGTTTATATATGCAATGTATACATATATACAAGATATATGTATATTTGTACTGGTACAGGTAAAGATAATGATAATAAAACTTACGTGTTTATAATTATGTAATATAATTATAGAAGGTAGGAAGATGCATTTATCCATAAAATATAAACGTTTACAATGAGGTATGCATTATGCCACATTTTATCATGCAAGTCAATGTTTTTTTGCGTTTTTTGTTTTTTGCAATAAAATAAATTTTAATTTTGTCTTTATTTATATTATCTTAGATGACGCGTTTCATCCTTTGAGTGACTTTATCAAGATAAATTTAAGAATTTTATTCTTTTAAACAAGTATTTATATGCAAAAGCGTAAATATTGTTTTTGTTTTGTTTGTTTGTTTTTTTGTTTTTTTGTGTCTTTTTTTTGTTTGTTTGTTTTTTGTTTGTTTGTTTTTTGGGGTTTTTTGGGTTTTTTTTTTTCAAAAATTTTAATTTTAAGAATTTATTCATCAGGTTAACCGAAAAGTCAGGCAAGCTATGGAGGGCGAGAAGTGACACAATTCAATGTCTAATAAACAAAAGTAAATAATGTTATTGATTTTTTAAAAATATTTATTTATCTATCTCTTTCAACCTGTTGACATGTCTTTTTTTTTTCAATCTGATTATTTCAACATGCTCATCTTATCTGTTCAGATCTTTTTCACTCTGCTCATCTCTCTCTCCCCATATCCCTCGAACTATTCAAATTTATTTATTACGGCCTCTCTTCAATAATTTGTGGGAAGTAGAAAATCTTTTATTACAGTTTTTAAAAAATCGTGCAAAACGTACATATAAATATATACAAAAATATATAAAACGATTGTGGATAAGGGCAATGATCCCACATAGACTGTACTCACAACAAATTTGAAAACAGCAAAAAAAAAATAAAAAACAAAAAAAAAACGGCGAATCAGTTATCACTTTTCGTGTTACAAAATACGAAGCTTGGCCCAGGATAGAAAATTACTGGCCAGAAGAATTGTGGGCCTGAAATTCTGACAGTGATGGATTGCCTTTGTCTAAGTTTTGGATATAAAACCAAAATGACTCCAAGTCTCCAAGAGAGCCGTAAAATTTTGAAGAGTCGAAAAGCACCCATATTCCTTCGAGAGGCTAGTCTACACGTGGCGAAACACTAAGCCAACGTGCGTGCATACGTTCTCCTGAAGATCTTCCTCCCGATCCCATATAGAATCGATGTTACCACGTCTGTCTCGCTCGTATAAAGCGAATATAAAAAGAAATCATCCTTTGTTGATACAGTCAATGAAGTGGAAAATTTGCTCTTCAAAGCAAATCGAGGACAAAAACACATAAATATGGCACAAGAACTAAAAACTATTGAAAACTGTTCAGCCTGTTTTTTTTTTGTTTCTTTGTTGTTATATTTGTTGAGACATCACATGACTAGTAACTCTTTCCCCTTAATATTCTACCTCTTTGTTTTATATATTTATATCTGTATTTGTACACACTTTTAAAGAATCCGTTTTTAAACTCCTAATCTCCTCTTCAGTTAGTTTACATCTTTTAAACTATATCTCTACTTACACGCTCTCAAATTTTATTTAGCAAGTTAATGTTTTCCTAATATAATTAGTATTAACTAATTAATATAATTAGTATTAACCAACACTGATAAGATTTTCAGGGTATAATTATATTTACATGATAAATATATCGTATTAGTTTCACCTTACAATATTTATTCTTTAAAAAAATAAATATTTATAATAAATTGTTAGGTTTTATTATGCAAATAAAAACAGATTTTTAAATACACTAGCGTAAAAGAGTGCTAGATTGCTACGTGATGTCAGTTCTTCAATACGGCAGTGAATGCTGGACAATATCATCGAAAATGAGGACAAAACTGGAAGCGGCCGAAATGTGGTTCTACAGAAGGATGCTACGGATATCGTGGACTGAGCATACAAGCAACGACGAGGTGTTAGAAAGAATGGCAACAAAAAGGAAATTGATGCTGAGCATCAGGAAGAGACAACTGAAGTTCCTGGGACATGCAATGAGGAAGGAGAGCCTGGAGAACCTGATACTGACTGGTCAGATAGAAGGAAGGGGAGACAGAGGAAGGCAGCGGATAATATATTTGCAGGGCCTGATCAGGTGGATGGCGGAACGGGGGTTGCCAGGAGCAACAGGAGCAAACATACTAAGAGCCACAAGGGATAGGGAGACGTGGAGAGCCATGATCACCTACGTCCTGAAGGGACAGGGCACATAGAAGAAGAAGAAGAAGAAGTGTGCAAATGTTTGGAGAAAACTACGTGAAATGATTATACACCTTGTGTGCTTTTATCAGTAAAGTCTATGTACCTTAGGGATTAGAAAATATGTTTTTGCAATTACCTAAGTACCCTGTCACAGAGATAGCTTGAGGCTGACAAAAGTCCATACAACGCAATTGGACCAATGAAGGATCTAAGAATATAAACTCATGATAATAGGCTGCTGCAAAAAGAGGGAAAAAATGTGTTGGTAAAAAGCAACCACAGGAAAGTATTCCAAACAGGCACGCCAAATTCACTCGTCTTGTCCTAATCTCCGAAACGATATTCTCACGCGAACGATGGCTTGAATAGCAACGACCCACCTCAAAATGAGCATAACACGTTTTATGCACTCGACCTGGCTACCACTAAGCCAGTGATTGCTCAGCACAGTAAATATAAACGGCTACACGTGACACCAATTCTGTTTACCATGAAGTGCTGTCCGATTCTCCATCTGATCAACGCTCGCCAATTCGCCGTCGCCACACTCCCTTACAAAACATAACACCCGACTCTGGCCCGTTTGGGTCGCCGAGGCAAGTCACTGCTACATAGGCTAATTTATAAGTAGGAATTGTTCGATTTTATCATGAATGTTAGATACCTCGGCAAGCCATTGTAGTTGAGCTTTCTCTGTGGTACTGAAACCATGACTAAACTTTCTACTGAAATAAAAATGAAGGCTGTGACTTTGAAGGGAGAGATGATCAAGGAGAGATAGGTAGGTAGCTGAGAATTTCTAGAAACTCTGATCAAATCATTCAAAAGATGTTTGCTACTATTGGAAGTATTTAAGTGCCAAAAAAACCGGAAGAACATAAAAGTTAGGCAAAAGAGTTGAGAGAAAAACTGCGAGAGTTTCGGTAGACAATCCAAAATTAACAGCCAGACAAACGAGCAGTGAATATCGATGGTCCCGTTAATACAGTACGCATAAAATTACGAAAAATCAATTTGAACATGCGTGTCAGTCAATTAAATGTCATACGTGATACACGCTTGGGCGATCATGTCTCTTTCGGTACATGACTGACGGGGTAGAAGATTTTCCCGCAGGAGGTTGCACTTACTTTCTGCGGTAGACTGGTTGCCAGCCAAGGATACAGAACCCAGTTTGTCATCTTATTTAACCCATAACGAGGGAAAGAAGCGGGTTAGTATCTATCCCAAGGGTATTTGTGCGTAAGTTAATGCAGAGAATTCAAATGGGTTTCGAACTCGGCTCCCTAATTTATTATTTCAAGCCGATATTCAGTTGTATAGCAGCAATAAAAATCTAAACTTATTTATAAATGGAACTGTGTGTGTGTGTGTGTGTGTGTGTGTGTGTGTGTGTGTGTATTCGTTACCTATAGACTACGAAACGGCTGAACCAATTTTCTTGAAAATTTACACAGTTGTACTATAAGCGTCAGCAAGTGTTCTTAGCTAGGTTTTATGTCAATGTACCCCCGATAAATATCGAAAATCGATAATCGAAAAAATTGGGTTATAGAAGGAGTGGTCCGATTTTAATCAAATTTGATACACTCATAGACAGACATAAGAAACGATATTCAGAAGTTTCAAGGTTGCAGTTCTTAAAATAGTGCAGAAAAAAAGAATATATATATATAAGGCAAGATGTTTGTGTGTGTGTGTGTGTGTGTTTATCTGCCTGTATGTCTGTATTTTTTCAGCCCTTTTAGTTTTTACTTCAGGTTTGGCTCTGAGTAGGTTTAATTGTAGTTCTTAGTCTCAGCTATGATACCATTTACTCCGTGGACTTATTTAGCCTTCCAAATTCAGTTTACGACGAAAAACACTCATTTGATATCGATACCAGGAAATCAAAATTTGACTTACATCCATTCATTTTTCTTTCAGTCTACGGTTTCGCTTTAACTGTAAACAACTATTGCTTTTTAGTCTTTCGTGCCAACGTCCAAAGATTCTGAGCTCCAGGACCATGGATTAGTTTTAAAGCTTTCGTTACACCCGAGCAACGCCGGGCTATACTGCTAGTCATAAATAATCAAAAGAACATTGGAACAGAAGATTGACGTAGTCAAAAGAACATGTAACAAGGGGTGCTGAAAAGTGGCAAGAAAGTATTTTTAGTGATGAGTTCAAAATAGCGCTACATTCCAAAACAAGGGACTTGTAATAGGACCAGTGGTGGGTAAGAAACCTGGTAAAAAATGGATGGAACCTAAACAGCAAAAACTATTATTTATACTATCTACATTGTTCGGACTCTTGTCCTCGTCTTTGCTGTCATATTCACGGCGTTTTGGCCATTGTGCGCTCCAACCTTCTTCAGTGGATTGGAATTTTGACCTGAACTCTTTATTTCGCTTACTACAATATTTAATCTCAGAAATATGGACAACTAGCAAAAAGTATATTTAGTATATTTGTTTACTCCGGTTTAATCTTCTGCCAGACTACGAAGTTGGAGAAAATTCTCAGAATGACGGTACGCGTTGGCACAAATTTCTAATCAAAATATAAATGAACCATTGTTGGGAGAACTGGAAAAAAGTGCGAACAAATTTCTACATCAATACTGGAAAGAGAGATAAGAGCTAAATAACAGAAATTGTTTTAAAAGAAATATTTTTAATAACATTCAACTGACAACAGTTCCAGCTCCTCGGTCAATGAATTCCGAAAGTTTCTTTATAGAGAAACAGCTAAATGTTACTATTAACAATAGAGATCAGGAGAACAGATACTAAAATTTGATTCCATCCCTATGGCCAGGAAATGAACACAAGATTAAGTAGCACTGGCTGCTCAGTCAATGAATCCCCAAAGTTTCCTTATAATGAAACGGCTAATAGTGCCATTACTATTACTTGGGATAGATTTTTTTCCTATAGATTTTCGAATATTACTTTTCATTCTCAAATTCTTATTTAGGTGTCATGTACCACATATTTTCAGCTTTGACAGAAGATTAGATTTAGTAATTTTATTTATTTCGTGTTCGTTAATCCGATTATTTGCTAAATTATAAGCTTAATGAAATATTCATGCTAAAACGATCTTAAATATGGTGTATTTTTTCTCTATTCTAATGTGACAAAGTCGAGAATTAAAATAGGTCTACAGGCAATCCCGTGAAATAATTGCTCAAGACCCCTCGACATCCACTTTTGGGACTGTCTCAGGCACCACGTAATGACCCCAACCCCTTCCAAAGGAAAGGTACTGCCTGGAAGAATTGGCCCTCTTTGTTGATTTAAGATGGCATGATCTATGTTGACATATCTCTAATTTGCATTTAGATACATTGTATTTATTTTAAATATTTTCAAATGAATTGTTCACCAATATTACATATGCTCCATTATTGTACATAATTAAGTTACAATAAAATTTGTATTTTATATGAATACTACCTTTTCAGTATTGACCAGTATATATAATTGTCGAGTCAACGCACATGGCCTGAAGATTCCATTTAAACATGAAAATGTCTGCCGTTGCTCGGTTTTAACTCCAATATTCAGACAAACGCACATATATATGAGTTAAATATATGGATTGAAATCCGACAAGATGAATAGAATAAGTAAAGAACAAGTAGGAAAAATGAGTCCTTAATCCAACATGTTTCACTTTAAAAATCTTCTTTAGGGATAAAAACATTGATAAGCTTGTTAAAGTGACACATATTAGATTAAAGACACTTTTTCCTACCTGTTCTTTACTTATTATATATATATATATATATATATATATATATATATATATATATATATATATATAAAAGATTTTAGATTATTACAATGGGTAATACATGTTTCACCGCGTTCTGATATTATCGCAGCTCGTCAGACTTAAAACAGGGATCAATATAAAAATAGAGAAATATTTATTATTTTAACTTTAACATTACAACATGTTAAGTCACTACTACAAAATTGTACATTTTTCTTCGATATTGAAAAAGCAATCTCTCATCAAGAAGTTAACATCATAGTTAACTACCCGATGAAACATTGTTTTTCAATGCCGAAATAAAATATGCAATTTCGTAGAAGTTACTTACATGTGCTAATGTAAAAGCTGAATAATATATATATAATATATATATATAATATAATTTACATATATATATATATATATATATATATATATATATTAAGTCGATTGTTTTTATTATATACATGAACTTAATGTTTACCGTCCTAAACATAGAATATCTTTGTCTATATTTCCGAGTTGAGGTAGTATTTACATCATTTTGACTATTGTCCTCATCTTGGTTGCCATTTATATGACGTTTCGGCCGTTTACGCTCATACCTTCTTCAGGTGCTAGAAATTTCAAACCGAATCCCTTATTACAATCACTGGGACGTATCATTCTCACTCCTTATATGAAGCCTCTTTTGGTAGTCATGATTTATCTCCCTCTAACCGGACTCTCTGATTTACTTGTTCACTACTGCTGTAGCCTGGTCTTGAACTCCAACTCTCTGGGTCAAGTTACTGGAAATAATCACCATCTATATTCTTAACGACACATGGCCCAATGGATATAGACATTGGTTAGTCCCAGGTTATTATCCTTTAATATCACAATTGCAGGACAGATCACCTGTTGAGAATGCGTCGAACTCGTATCGAACATATCATCCTGTTTGGGGAACTCGCCAATGGCAAACGAAACGACGCTTCAAGAATCAATTGAAAACCTCACTGACACAGGCCAACATTGATTCTGAGAGAAAGGAAACCATTGCTGCAAATCGCCTTCCCTGACGTAGGACCACCCGAAGGGTAACAAGAGGGGGGGCATCGAGATGATAGATTTCAACCGTCAACTTACAGATGATATGCGACATGCTTTCAGAAGTGCCTGACTCATCCATCAGCGTCCACGACTCTTCAGGAGTAGGCTGGGCTTTCACAGCTATCTCCATCCCCACCACCAGAGGTGAGAAAGTGAATAAAGAGGGAGGAAATGATGCGAGCGTTTGCTGATATGATATGACATATATATATATATATATATATATATATATATATATATATATATAAGCTTAAAACACTTAAATAACCCTAATTTACTTAAGAAAATAGGTGAATTGATGGCCACATGCTGCCATACAAAAAGAAAACGTACTCATACTCAGATTAACATAGATTCCCCTATGCTTTTTGTGTGTTTTTCGGCATATATATTTAATAATAATAATTACGAATTACCCACCACTGACAACATTGCCCAAAATTTAATTATTTTTATTTCCATGTAATCTTTGTCTATTTGAAATATGCTCTTTATAAATAAAAAAAAAATAGTACCAAAACATTGTAAAATGTAACTTCCACGAACAGCGAGAGAACTTAAATTCAAATCTCTTCAACGGTCAATTTGTAATATGCGCCTGATGATTGCGTAGTGTATGAAATTCCGAGTCGTGCTATCGTCATAGAATATGTATATTTATTAATATATAATTAATAGCTTTTTTATACTATATTAAGCACTGCTTTATTAAAAACTGAATATTTTTATATATGCGCGTATAGTTGATTATATATGATTATATGTATATTTATTAATATATATATATATATATTAGAATATAGAAAAAGAAAATCAACCAAACACAAATAAGACCACTACCACAAAAATCAAACTATGCACAATATAAACAAGAAAAACCGAAACCTAACGGCAAACCAGCCTTGACGAGTAAGAACAGCAGAACTGTGTCCCCATGAAACTTCAAAGTTGACATGAACCTGCTCAGTTAAAGTGATAAACTCTTTCTACTTCTCTCTCTCTCTCTCTCTCTCTCTCTCTATATATATATATATATATATATATATATATAGTTCATGTACTTAGCTCTTTTTAAAAACCGTTTCTCTTCTTTGTAGATTCTTGGAAGGTTTTTCAACACGAGTATAGATATAATCTCATTTATATATATGTATATATTCAGCCGCACTGAAGAGCTGTGATACAGCGAAACGGGCCTGTCTGCGGATGGTTTATCTATATATATATATACTAACAATATACCCCGGCGTTGCTCGGGTGTAATGAAAGGTTTAAAACTAATCCATGGTCCTGGAGCTCAAACACTTTGGACGTTGGCACGAAAGACTAAAAAGCAATAGTTGTTTCCAGTTAAAGCGAAACCGTAGACTGAAAGAAAAATGAATGGATGTAAGTCAAATTTTGATTTCCTGGTATCGATATCAAATAAGTTTTTTTCGTCGTAAACTGAATTTTGAAGGCTAAATAAATCCTCTGTGTAAATGGTGTCATGGCTCAGACTAAGAACTACAGTTATATCTACTTAGAGCCAAACCCGAAGCAAAAACTAAAATAAAAGGGCTGAAAAAAATACACACGTGCAGGCAGATAAGCAGACAAACATCTTGCCTTTTATATATATATATTATCTATTTTCTGCACTATTGTAAGAACTGCAACCTTGAAACTACTGAATATTGTTTCTTATGTCTTTGTCTTTGAGTATATCAAATTTGATTAAAATCAGACCACTCCTTCGATAACCCGATTTTTTTGATTATCGATTTTCGATATTTATCGGAGGTACCCCTGCACAAAACCTAGCTAAGAACACTCGCAGACGCTTATAGTACAACCATGTAAATTTTCAAGAAAATCGGTTCAGCCGTTTCGGAGTTATAGGTAACGGACACACACACACACACACAGACAAAGTTCTATTTATAAATAAGTTTATATATATATATATATATATATATATATATATATATATATATATATTGTTGGACTTTTTGCGTATATTGTATACTGTGCTGACACCCATGAGCCAACCCATTTTATAGTTCACCAATAGAAGCCTTAACCATTCAGGAAGCTTAAAATATTCAATGCGACGGGTATAAAAGGCGGCCATAGTTTTCCGAGTATTGGAGATCAAATCCGATTCAAGAGAGTGTCTGATTCGGGAGTGATAATCTTTGAGGTTAATTCATTGAACAGATTACGTGCTGTGACTATACTCAATATCCATAATCTATGACGGACATGGTCAACAGAGGTGAAGAGGATACTCTATATTTATGAACGTTACTAATTTTACCAACATATATACACACACTACCGGTCATAGTTATTAGGTCACCCAATTGTTTTTAAAGAAAATTATGTATTTCATATTATTTTTAGTATTTATTGCCAAGTGGATAATTCTAAATGAAAATAAAATGGTTCTTTTGTTATTATTACTTTGCAAAAATTTTCAAGACAAGGAAGCAAAAATGAACTCGTCCGAATCATCCTAAATTTTCTTCATTCTTTTATTGATGAAACTGCAATATAGGTAATTAATTAAATATAAATTCATTTGATGCACATGCTATTGTACAATATTAACAAAAGAACCATTCTATTTTCATTTTCAATTATTCACTTGACAATAAATACTAAAAAAATTATTAAATATATCATTTTTTTCTAAAACACTGGGGTGGCCTAATAATTATGGCCAGTAGTCTATATATAAGAAAGATTAAGGCAGACACGTTATATCATGTTAAATCGGAAGTGTAGGCCTATTTCAGGCGAACCATCATCGGCTTCCGTCATTATTGTACAAAGGATTTTACACGAATCTTTGTACAGAGAAGACGGAAGCTAATGATGGTTCGCCTGAAATAGGCCCACACTTCCGATTTAACATGAAATAACGTGTCTGCCTTAATTTTTCTTATATTTGCTCTCTATATATTTATATACATATATATTTAGAGCTCACTCAGAGAGTTATCCTACCACTGTATGTACAAGATATTCCTTTGGATGCTTCTATACCTACACTGCATGCTGATATATATATATATATATATATATATATATATAATGTGAAGGTTTGCTGGAAAAACACAGTTTGATCAGATTTGGGGTAATGAGTTGTGCAGAGAAATGCCCTTCACTGTGGTGTAATGCTTGTCTAGTATTCCCTCATAATTGTGAAAAATTTTGAGTGTTCCGCAATACTGTCTTCGTGTCAGTCAGTCTAAGTCAGTTTTGAGATATAGCGACGTTGAAAGAGACAGGCGGAGGCTTTAAAGGAAAACAACACATACACATATAGATATAGGTGTAAAGCGGTTGCTATGTTTTTTTTACCCACATTCGGTCCATGCCATTTACTCGTCTGAGATTGGGTAATAAATCACTACTGTTCTTGTATATGACAATTTAGCAATCGCAGTCGCCTTTGAATCTTTCGGCTCTGAAGCAGCACTTTCATATGTGTGTGATGATTGGTTAATTTTTAGCCAGTGACATACTTTTTTATGTAAAACCAGTTTTTCCCGCGCTTCATTTTGAGCCACCCTTTCTTCGTTAAATACGGTTATTTTTCGCAAGTTAGACAGTAGACGAACAGGCTGCTAAACGACTCCACGTAAGTCTCTCTACTCAAACATTCCTTAACGCACACACAGACACAGAACTTTGCTTTCTCTTTGAACATTTTCGCAAAGAAATTCTTTTGAACTCTTGACCAAAATTTGTGTTACTTATAATTACATTCAAAATAATTGTATTCTTCATGTTATTCATTCTTACATGAAAATCTTTCTAGCAATTATTTTTCAGCGCAAGAAAAAAAGTTTCTTGATTTAATCGACTTTGGTCAACAAGTAGTCAAAGGGGAACAATTTTTTCCTCTTTCTTTGTGTATACTACTATTACATGCTTTGTTTAATGCTGTATTTATTTAAATATATACTTTTATTTATTGGTTGCAAATTGGAGTTTTTGTCTTTATTTTTATTGAATCGTATGTTGGACGACACGTAATATAAATCGTAAATGACCCCTAAATCCTCTACAGGTGTTTATAAATATAAATAATCAATATGGATATTCGCACTTACTCGTATATGATATTATTAGAGAAAAATATACCCCTTCTGGTAGACAAAGATAAATGTTTAATAAATAAACAGGGCGTCTACCTAAACACGAATATCTACTAAAAATAACGTTTAAATAATAAAATTAATGGCAGTTGTTCTGATGAGCTTTCATCTTTCATGTCTCGATTGCATGAATTTAAACGTGCTGTTAGATTGGTAATTAAGTCTCACTGTTTTACTGTTGAACTAGGTCGATGCAACCGTATGTTCTATTCTAATAGTTTCTTTTCTCATACTTCTCACCTCTGGAACACCATTCCGATTTATTGCCTCTGTAGGGAGCGTCGACTATGTTTGAAAAATGATCTTGTACCAAACACAACTGAAATCCCCACATTTAAAAGATCAGACGGGAGAAAAAACATAGAAAAAAACGATTTCTTTCTGGTAATAAGTGTACGATTTATTTGAGAATTAATATCAATTTTTGTTATTTATGAAATAATGTTTGCTTGAAAGTTCTTCATGAAGCTTTTTTGAATAAATGTGTTTTAAAGTTGAGTTTTAATTTTTGGTGTGTGTACAATTGCAGTAGGCGAAAGGATATGTTTCTCTTTCTTTTTCTTATTTTGTTGCCGACAAGTGAATGAGGAAAGAGGAGAAACAAATAATGCAGTGTGCAAGAGAGTGTAAAAATGCATATCGTCTGAACTTGGCCTCTCGTTAGACGAAAGCAACTTTCTGTTGTCTTTATTTCTTTTTGGTCATTACATAAGAAGTAATGAACACAGCGCAAAAGAGAAGGTGAAAAGTTAAGAAAATGCCTGTCCCCGGACTGCCGTTGGGTGGACGACCAGTAGCTCTCTACGAGAAAGGTAAAAATCACGCGTATTTATACGTTTGTGGAAAACAGAATTGGAATAAGTTTTAAGATTTTTTTCTTCTTCCTGATTGGTTAATAAATGAGAGATTGTGTTAATTTTGTTTTTAAAGACGTCAGCACATTCAGTGAGTCAATTATTTTTGTGAATATCTGTTGTGGCGAAGTGGATGAAGGCTCGGGACGAGAAATCGGAGAGCCGAGTTCGAATTCCAGTTGAATACGTTGCATTCACATACACGAAAATACACATGGGAAAGGTATGAATTTGTCAGTTCACCCTTCAGCTATGAGTTAAATAGCAAGACAGATTGGGTTCTATAGCCTTGGTTGGCAACCAGTCTACTGCAGAAAATAATGACAACCTCCTGCGGGAATATTTTTCTGCCTAGTCAGTCATGTCTATTTCGAGACATGATCGCCCAAGCACTTAATTGGAGTAGATAGACTTAACTATCGCCCGGTTCACACTCCACCCACATCTATTGAACAGGTGAAGAGGCTCATCCCTTGTTTCCTGTTTAGGATACGGTTTCCGGTTTTCTCTTTTCTAATCTTCTCACTCTTATGTAGCCCCCTGGACATCAGTGGCGTTACTGCCTTGCTTGGGGTGATATGATTAAAAAAAAAAAAACTTATCACGTATGGCACTTAAATTATTGACTGACTTTCTATTGTTGAATTCATAAATATATATGCTTTTTTTACTGGCTTATAAAAAATGATAGGGTGTGTTAGCTCAGATTTTCTGTGCAATCAAATATTACAAAATCTGACATTCTCGAAGATTTTAAATGTAAGCTCAACAATGTCTCACTAACTATCTCACTAACTCGCATCCATTCTCTCAAACTCTTTTTTTCCATCTGCTCCACCCCCATCCTCGGTATTCTCATCCGTCTATTACCCTCCTCCTGACATTTCCTATAACTAACCCCACTTTCTCATCACTTTCCCCTACGTAACCCCCTGAGCAACAGTGGCAGTAGAATGCCTTGCTTGGGGTGAAATGATTAAAAAAAAACACTTCCCTACAAAGTTCAAATATTTAAATGCAACGTTGATCATAATCTTGTGTCTTCCTAAAACCTGTTCTTTGTGTATCCATTTTTTTACTTCTCCCTAAAACCTCATTCACTTGCGCACTCCACGTTACACTTAGCCTCCAATTTGCATTATAATCTAGCTCCTGATGACATGATTAATATATCTATATACATATATCATGCCAATGATTTAAAACAGTGGAAAACGAACCAGCAATTTCTCCCTTTTTAAAAATTTTGTAAATCTCAAACGTTATTTCACCGAATTCCTTTTTTGCTTGCACTGGGGAATGGATGACAAAATCTTGCAGCATCAGCTTTACACGGGTGTAACAAAATGGCGTCTCTCTAATGGGAATCATTAATAAAGTAGAGCGAATCAGAGGACGAATAATAAAAATGTGGGTATGCCTGTGCACACAACGAACGTAAGAGTTATGATTTGCCGATATAAATCATTGACGTTCTTTTTTCACCAGAAGAACCATCACAAAGCAGGATATTAAAATGCCCACAGCCAATCAGAACCCAACATTTTCAATATCAAAATGCCCGGAGCCAATCAGCACCCATGATTTTCAATATCAAAACGCTGAAGGCTAATAGGAACCCGCCATTTTTAATAACAGAACATTGAGAACCAATCACAACTCTCCAGCCTCAATATCAGAAAAATGCAGCCAGAGGGCATAGATTGAAACAACTTCGTCTTAAAGGTAAACATTTTCATGTACCAGAACATATTTGTTTTATTATTAATTATGCTTTCTTCTGTGAATTTTCGAGAACAATCGTTTCTTGAATCTGCGGCTGTCATCCCCTCAGGAACGGATAGCAACAATGATCATGAAACACAAGAGATTTTCAGCGGATAAAATGTCGAGAAGTGGCCTAATCCAAGAATCTGCAAGTTCTCTTTTGGAAAATCTATTTTCTGTCTTCAATTCGTTGCTTGTCAATAATCTTTTCAGTAAGTATGCCCTTAAGTGCTGAAATACGCTGAGGTAAACATTGACTAGGATTCAAACAGGAACACCAATTGTGAAACATTGTCATATTTTCTGCCATCTGTCTACCTCCAGCAAATCGAGGAGGGGCAAAATCATGCTGAAAAAAGATAAATTTGAATAAATCTATAGTGTTATTAATACAAGCAAAAGTACGCTGGGAGTTATGAGCCAATGATTCAGAGAACTTGATATTACAAAAGTAGAGGTTCGTTAGGATATTCATCTAAATTCTAAAACATGTGATGGAGAAAAGATTAATTTGTGCCCTATACCTGACAAAGTCAACAGGGGTAAAACGATTAAAGAGAATTTTGTGAGAATATTAGCGATTTAATTGAAAGACAATTCAAAACAATAGATATAAACGTCAATAAGTATATTTGTTTTATTCAAAACAAGAGGTAAAACGATTAAATAGAGTTATAGGGGATATCTTATCTATTCTTTTTCTAGTTGTAGGTTAACGGAATTTGGCTTTGTGGTAGATAGCCCACTATAAGTCATAAAATGATTATAAATCAAGAAAAGCAATTTGAGTTGAAAATAACATTTATATATAAACACATACCAAATAATGTTTTACAATTAAAGCAATACTTGAATATAGGTCCAACGTAAGTTAAAATGTTCATGGCAAATAATAAGCTGAAAGAGAATTAAGGCTTAGGAATGTGGGGAGCGTGTAAGTGAGAAATGTCTTTGAAGATAGGGGAGAAGGAAAGAGGCAGGCGTAGTAGCCACTTGACTTAGGTCAAAGGGATATTGATTACACTCTTCTTCTCGTGGTCTGCCTCTCTGCTGGGGTCTGTCTGTATCCGCTTTTTATATCTACTTTTTGGATCAAAGCAGCTCGTTTGGAATTTCACACTTGTTTTGATTCTGGGCTTCCCATTGGCTGATAGATAAAATTCGCGTAGGCTTGCAAAATGGAAATTTAATATTTGATTATTTTTTATTTTTCAACCGGAACATCTGCGTGGATTCAGGGGCGCACGGACGACTTTTGGTCATTTGCCTTTTTGTCGTGAGATAGCAAACATCCGGTCCATCGCTTTTGCTCGGTCGGTATCACCACAGAGTTTTGTTCGGATATTAATCCAAAACGTGTGATGGGAAGTATGTTTTGAGATCAATTTATGTCCTATACCTGACAAAGGTAATAAGGCATATTGATGCTAAGTATTGGTTAACAAGCTAATCTCACTTGTCAGGCACTGTGATAGTAGTTGAGGATATGACGAAGTTCTACTATGTAACGAGTCCCTTTAGAACATGGAAGATCACAGATCTCCACAACTTTCTAGCTTTCTACAATTATTGTTCAAACTGTTGTTCTTTTCTTTGTTGTCCTAATTACGACGTTTCGGCCGCTCTACGCTCCGGTCTTTTTCAGTTGATATATATTGAAATTTCGAACCGAATACCTTATTTATGAATCAAAGCGTTGGTTGAAGTAATCGAGTGACCTGACCCAAAGAGTTGTGAGTTCAATACTTGGTCACAGCAGAGGTGGATAAAAACTTGAACTACTAAAGGGAAATAACTGAAACTGAGATATCCAGAAAAGCATGGTTTGTGGAACTAGAACAATCAACCTCAGTGGACGAAATACAGGGTTTCGTTCAAAATTCCAACATATATCACCTGAAGAAGACCAGGGGGTACAACGACCGAAACGGCTTGAATATGACAATAAAGATGAGGACAATAGTTTGAACACCTCAGAAATGTAGACAGATAATCTTATATTTCATAGCGCTTAGCAATATATCTGCTCTTTTTACTATCTCTTACCCTCATTGTTTTGCCATCCATTTACACGAGACCGTTAGGTAGGTTACTAGACGTTTCCCCGCTCTCTCTCTCTCTCTCTCTTACCGTCAATATATCCTGTGTCAAATTTTCCAACCATTCTTTTCTCAGTATGTGTTCTAGAAATTCCAGTTATCTGATTTTAAGTGTAAGATATATTCTTGTTCCTGTTTTCCTTAAAAACGTCAACGTTACCCACATATTCCTTTTACGGTATTCCCAGCATTCTACTGTAGAGCTACATTTTTGTTGCCTCTTCATCTGTAAGAAGATTTTACAGCATTATATTAAATAGCAGTCCAGCACTTTTTTATTTGTTTCTAAGGATATTTTCCTGTTTTTTAATACTTAGCTTAGGTTTTGGAAGACACATACTTCATTTGGCTTTTAGGCATTCATTGTTACATTTGTCATCTTTTAAAAGCCTTCCCGGATATTTGACCTTCTGTACTCGTTTTATTTGTGATCAATTGCTGTGTATTTTGGTGCAATGGATATCGGCTTGGAATGAGAAACAGAGAGCTGAGTTCGAATTCCAGTTGAATTCGTTTCAATGACTTGTGTGCAACTTCCTATGGGAAAGGTATGAATCCAACCATTCTCCTTCCAGTTATAGCAGGACAGATTGTGTTCTATAGCCTTGGTTGGCAACCAGTCTGTCACAGAAAGAAATGGGAACCTACTGCAAGAAAATCTGCTTAGACAGTCATGGATCAAAATATATATGATCGCCTAAGTGTGTATCACATATGGTACTTAACTGACTGACTGATCTCCAATGCATAGTTTGCATCTTGGGTTCTTTCTCTTACTGTCAAACACACATTTTGTTTGGTTTTATTCTTCTTGCTTTTCATTACAATCTTTTTTACAATATCAATTTTGTGTCCATCATAACAGTGTCAATTATCTATCTTAGAAAGTTAAAACTGTACCCAGTGATAATAAATACTGGTAGGACATCTGCCTTTCTTAGGACACAATTAAGTGCCATACATGATACACACATGGGCGATCATGTCTCTTTCAAGACATGACTGACTGGGCAGAAGATTATCCTGTAGTAGGTTGCCATTATTTTCTGCAGTAGACTGGTTGCTAGCCAAGGCTATAGAACCCAATCTGCCTTTAATTAACCCATAACTGAAAGGAAGAGACGGATTTCACTGTAAAGTTCATAAACACACTAAAAAACATGTTTATGCTAAGCAATAATTAACAAACTAACTACACAAGATTTCACTACTCAGTTACAATGTTCCTTTGTGAGTAAATTACAAATCTCTTCCTGCACCATATCTAGCTGATAATCATGCTAGAAGGCTTCTTCAGGCAAAATAAAGTTAAGCAAATTTTAGTTGCTGTCTGATTTAAATATGGGAGTGGCAGAAACTATAAATTTTCTCTCCCCACCCCCAACACGAGATGATGGATGTTGTTCAGATAAAATTTGTGTGGCTATTTACTTGTGTATTGACCACTATGATATATGAACAATTTGGAACAATTTTATTCACCTTTTATAAATTTTGGGTTTAATATAAACTAAAGAATTGAAAACCTTGTGGGTATTACTGACAGAAACGTTGCCAAAAGCAGTCATAGATAATTTGTCTGGCTTGTTGAAAAGTCTTATGATGCACTTGGGATGATAAAGCTAATATACAATGACTTACACATACAAACTCATGTATATGTGTATGTGTGTATATATATATATATATATATATATGTTTGTATGTGTAAGTTATATATATATATATATATATATATATATACACACACACACACACAGGAGGTTTTTTTTTTGGTTTTTTTTTAATCGTATCACCCCAAGCAAGCCAGTAACACCACTGATGTGCAAGGGGCTTCATAATAGTGAAAAGATTGGAAAAGATAAAGCCGGAAACCACATCCTAAACAGGGAACAAGGGATGAGCCTCTTACTCTAAAAATGTACTTACTTTTTTATTAAGTCAGTTTTTTGTTTAATAGTATATCAACACCTTATGGGTCATTTAATATTGAAATTTAATTTTCTTGGGAAATTTGAAGTAATAAAAATATGATGTTATTTTGCTTTCACAGTTGAATACATGGTACATGATACTCAGGTTTTGTGCATATACATGTTTGTATGGACATGATTACTAGAGAGGTTGAGATGTGTGTTTTATGTTATAATTTTGTTGTTGAAGTTATATTTTAGAATACAGTTTGATTTCTTTCAGAAATTGTAAGGTTAACGTTATGAAAGAATTCTTTTTTGTTACTTACTACAGTTTGTTATTACGTGTTTTATCGTCTATATCTAAACTTATTTATGAACGGAACTTTGTCTCCCTGTGTGTATGTCTCCCTGTGTGTATGTGTATCTGTGTGTGTGTGTGTGTGTGTGTGTCCGTTATCTATAGACTCCAAAATGTCTGACTTCATATGCTGATCATTTAATGATAATATGTTTTGAAGATTTATAGTTGTGTTTTCATCTCCAGCTATGGCAGCAGAAAAAAAATTTAACTGAAATCAATGATGCAACAGTTTTAATGAAGGGCATTGAAAAGAATGTAGTGGAGCGAAAATAATTGCTATACATTATTCCACATGCTGAAGGTTAAGAACTTATTTTTATTTAAATAACTGTTCTGTTTAAACTTAAAACCATTGAACAAATTTAAGTTTACTTAAAGAAGAACTTGAATATGATGGTAATTCAATATACGAGGGTCATTCAATAAATAAGGTGAATTTTTTAGTATAAGGACTTTTAATACAGATAGAAGCATACTTTTTTTTTATTTTTCAGTGTAGTCTCTCAGCAGTGTCACACACTTTTCCCATCTGTGCACAGGTTTTCATGTTTCCTCAGCGTAAAAATCTTTGGACTGATGTCTCAGCCAATCGCTCACAGCACTTTTGATTTCATTGTCACTTCCAAACTTTGTGCCTCTCATGAACGCTTTCAAGGGACCAAACAGGTGAATGTCTGAAGGGGCAAGGTCTGAGCTGTAAGGGGGATGAGGGAGCAGTTCCTAACCCAGTTCATTGATGGTCTGCACCGTTTGGCACCCACCGGCAGCTGACCTTTGAGTAGGCAAGGTCATCATGGACAATTTTGTGTGCTGTCCCAACAGATAGGCTCATTCCTTGCAATGTCATCCACTGTCACCCTTCTGTCAGACTGAATGAGGTCATTGACTGATTCGATCACCTCAGGAGACCTCACTTCTGTAGGCCTCCCAGGTCTGTCTTCATCCTCAACACTGCTCCGTCCTTCTTTAAAAAATTTAGCCCACTTGTAGACATCTTTTTGGCTGAAACATGTGGCACCATACACAGTTGACATTCTTTTATGAATTTCAACTGGTTTACACCTATCAGCAACCAAAAACTTGATAACTGACCTCTGTTCAATCCTGAAGCATGCTTCTTGGTCAGCTATCTTTGTTAATCTCTAAAACTCTCAAAGATTTTTTTCAATCTGCAAAAAAGTTTAACTCCATTTGAAAAAGAAGTAAAGGAAAAAAATTTAAAAAAGAGTAAGCTTCTATCTGTATTAGAAGTCCTTATATCGAAAAATTCACATTATTTATTGAATGACCCTCATATGTAATGCGTGGAGACAATAAATAGACTTGCCTAGACAAGAACATGGTAAATTGTCCATATGTTTACATAGGTATCAGCCACTATGATATACTACTTTAAGACCCTACTCCCACAAGATTTAATGGCTATAGTGAGTTTGTTTCTTATTGCTAATTCTATGATTGTAGTCCTGTGCCAGACGAGGTTGATAAGCATAATAGAAGGGGTCTTGATGTGAAGTAATGATTAACAAGCTAACCTCATTGAAGTGAATTTGTTTCATTACTGTAGTGAACTTGTGACTTAATTTACACTCTACACCTGTAATCATGTGTTGGATAAAGATGATAAGTGTACTTGAAGGAACTTTGATGAAAAAGTAATGGTTAACAAGCTAATTTTACTAGATTTCACAACTTCAGGCTGATCAAATGTAAATCTCCTTCACAAATTCCTCCTGTATTTAGACTCTCTTCAGAGTTTCATCTCCCTGATTCTTGCCCACCTACTTAGCTGCCATTGCCTACTGGAATCACTTCTTCCAGCTACAATGTAGCCACACGTCAGACCAGAACAGGCGGCTTTTCACCTCAGCTCGTAATAAGTGTAAAAAGATACTTAATGAAGCTAAGATGTTTGCTGCCAGAATGAAGCAACGCATAGCATCCTCTAAGTTTGGCGCCAAAGACTACTGGCGTCTCTGTAAAAGCGTGCTTAACAAGAATAAGTCCTCAATACCCCCACTAATCAAGGAATTTGAGGTCCTCACCTCTTCAGCGGACAAGGCCAAATGCTTTGCTAGTAGATTCTCGACCAATTCGAGACTGGATTCGTCTGGAGTTTATACACCTGACTTCCCACCTAGAACTGAGACTCAATTGACTGACGTCCACATCACGACCTCGCTGATTTCTAACATAATCTCAAAACTTGAACCTCACAAAGTGAGTGGTGGGGACGAAATCCCAATCATAGTATTGAAGAAATGTGCCCCTGAACTCTCCTCTGTCCTTTCTAAGCTCTACAGTTTCTGCCTATCTTCTTCCTGCTTTCCTGCCTGTTGGAAGTCTTCTTCTGTAGTTCCTATAAATTCTCCCATTAACCTCTTAAGTGTTTCCCTTTAATCATGGTCATCTTTCACATTGTTCTTAAACCAAATTTCTGTTTTAAGGGCAGGCTTCTTGCTTTTGGTATACTCATTATATAAAAGATGCTTAGGGATACTGCAATTTCCATTACTTGCTATAATAGCTAGTCCATCTATACAATGTTGGATGATCATATCTTCAATAATCTGAGTGTTTCTTTTTTCAGCCCTAATATGAATCTTCCAATGTATACCAAAAATATGTTTGTAACACTACTAGCAAAAATACTTGAACTGTAACATTGAAATGCCTTCATTCTTTCATCTTTTTATCTTCATCATTGATTCTGAATAACTTAATCCTTTTTCAAATTCTATTTTTGTTTATATTCTAGATTTGTTTATTTAAATAATAATAATAATAATAATCAAATACCACAAAAACAGACTGTGCTTTCTTATTGACATAGCAGTCCCTGAAGATTGAAATATATCTTTGAAGATTTAAAAAAAAAAATATCTATCAAAATACAAGGATTTTGAAGTGGAAATCTTAAAATTGTGGCACATGAGGACATCAGTAATTCCAGTTGTAATTGGAGCACTCAGGTTGATTGGAAAAGCTTCTAACAGACTTATTTAACAGATTCCTGGTATCCGAAGCCTTAAAGAAATGCAAAAAATTGTACTCACAACTACAGTTCACACATGATGAAGATCTTTTATGCAAAATGTGTGATCTTAATTTTTTTTTTTTTTTTTTTTTTTTTAACTAAAAATTTGATCAGTGAAAAATCTCAAAGCTATTTTTGACCTTGGGTCCCTGGTTGGGAGCCAGAAGTAAATGTGTATACAACAGGAAAAACATAATAATACTAAAGAAACCTATTTTCCTGAAAAATTGTTTCAAGAGAAAGTGTTTTATTTCAATTTGCATAGAAATGACTTCAAATTATTTCTACCTTCTAAATTTATAGGCAAAATCACACAGATGCATGCTAGAATTTCTTCCTAGTCAATAAGATAGGCCACTTCCCAGTCTTTTCTGACTCAGATTCAGTTTTTCTTGTCTTGATCCTCATGGGTATGACGATAAAGTACATCTGGCAGCAAGGCTTCTGACTGAGAGATTGGAGGTTTTGAGGAACGTAGAACAACCCCTTAACTGTTGTTGTTCCCAGGTCCACCTGCACCCAGGCTATTAGCACCTGTTAGATTCGCAACTATGGGCAAATAGTTGTGAATCACCCCGCTAACAAAAAATCAACAGTACATTTTTCTAATAAAGTCACAATTAATGTAACACTAAAAAAAATATAAAAATACATTTTCATAATGAAATTATTAACAATACATTTTTTTTTTTCAATCATATTACCCCAGGCAAGGCGGTAAGACCACTGGTGTGCAGGGGGCTACGTAAGAGTGAAAAGATTGGAAAAGAGAAAGCCGGAAACCACATCCCAAACAGGGAAGGGAACAAGGGATGAGCCTCTACACCTATTCAATAGATGTGGGTGGAGTGTGAAATGGGCGATAGTTCAGTCTATCTACTCCAATTGAAAAAAAAAATAAGGAAAAGTGAAAAGAATGGAAAAGAGAAAGCCGGAAACCACATCCTAAACAGGAAACAAGGGATGAGCCTCTACACCTGTTCAGTAGACGTGGGTGGAGTGTGAACCGGGCGATAGTTCAGTCTATCTACTCCAATTGAAAAAAAGAAAAATAAGGAAAAGTGAGAAGATTGGAAAAGAGAAAGCCGGAAACTACATCCTAAACAAGGAACAAGGGATTAGCCTCTATACCTGTTCAATAGACATGGGTGGAGTGTGAACCGGGCGATAGTTCAGTCTATCTACTCCAATTAAGTCTATCTACTCCAATTAAATTTTATGATCTACAAACATTTTTACTTTAAAAGTATAAAATTATTTACAAAATATTTAAATTTTGGCATTAAATAATTTGTGGAGGTTGATATAACACTATACAAAATCAACCTACAAACATTCTTGTTTTAAAACCAGAACACTGTGATTACTTTGTAATTGTCTATATTTCTGAGATGAGGTAGTATTTATATTATTCGGACTATTGTCCTCATCATTCTCGCCATCTGTACGACATTTCGGCTGTTTTATGCTCCGACCTTCTTCAGATGCTAGGAATTTCAAACCAAATCACTGGTGTATATGAATTCCATTCCTTGCCTAATGCCTCTTTGGGAAGTAATGAGTTATCTCCCTCTAACCCTGTAAGTTACTTGTTCACCACTTGTTCACCCCTGTAGCCTGGTATTAAACTCACAACTCTTTGGGTCAAGTCACAGGAACTAACCAACATCTATATCCACTGGGCCATGTGTATTTAAGAACAACTGAATTTTTGGGACTTATAAACCTACAAATGGCAAGAAAGATGAGGACAATAATCTGAATAATGTAAATACTGTGATTACTTGTCTGTATCTTTTTTGTGTGTTAATACTTTTCTTCACAGAAAGTAATGGCAACCTACTGTAGGAAAATTTTCTTGAAAGAGACATGATCACACTTTTGGCACTTATACTCTAATACATAGTTTATGTACTATTTGTCTTGTTACTGTTGCCTTGCCTTGCATATATTGCTTGTTTGCTTAATATTATTTTTGTTGTTTTCTTTCTCTTGTTATTGTTTATTGTAAACTTTGTCAATTCTGTTTGTTGGGCATTTCTGCCAATTGCATCTAAACAATAAGACTTTATAAATTTCAACCGGCATTTGTGAACGAATGCCAAATGTTTCTTTATAAGGGAATGGCTAATATTACCATTCCTATACCAATAATACTTCAAACAATATTTATGATTCGGTGCTGATAGCAGATACAGAAAAGAAATTACAAAATCTCTTCCAGGAAGTAGTTAAAGAAAGCAGAAAGAAAAGAATGTAAACTCCAAGAAAACTGAATGCATGGTAATCAGAGGAGCCCAAAATGCCAATTACAAGTTGGTGATACTCAAATCAAACAGGTGCAAAAATTTATATACCTGGGAAGTGTTCTAAAAGAGGGTAGAATGTGCAATATGGAGATCCGAAGGCATATTGGTATGGTGAAGGAGGCATTCTAGATGCTCAGTAGTGTATTAAGAAACAGAAAAATTTCACTGAAAACAAAGAAGAGGGTACTGGATTGTTATGTGATGTTTGTCCTTCTCTATGGCAGCAAATACTGGGCAACCTCATCAAAGATGAAGGAAAGCAGCTGAAATGTGGTTCTACAGAAGGATGCTGAGGATGACATGTATGGAACATAATGGCAACAACAAGATTTTAGAGAGGATTAACAATAGGATACTTAACATAAGGAAAAGACAGCTGAAGTTTTTGGGACATGTAATGAGGAAGGAATAGGATGTGCGTTGTGGTACAGTGGATATCGGCTCGGAACGAGAAATCGGGGAGCCGAGTTCGAATTCCAGTTGAATCCATTGTATTCACTTACGCGCAAATACCCTTGGGAAAGGTATTAATCCGTCTCTTCCTTCCAGTTATGAGTTAAATAGCAGGACAGATTGGGTTCTATAGCCTTGGTCGGCAACCAGTCTACTGCAGAAAGCAATGGCAACCTACTGCAGGATAATCTTCTGCCCAGTCAGTCGTGCCTCTTTCGAGACGTGATCGCCCAAGCGTGTATCACGTATGGCACTTTAACTGACTGAATGAGGAAGGAGATCTTGGAGAATTTGATGCTCATTGGATGGAGAGTTGGGAAGAGAATCAAATGAAAACAATGCATGACTTACTTGATAAACTCGAGCAGATGGATGGTGGAACAGAGATTGAGTGAGATAACAGAAGAAGGGGTATAAAAACGACAAGAGATAGGCGGATGGGGAATGTCATGATTGCCTATGGCCTGAAGGGACGCAACACATAGAAGAAGAAGAAAATTATTAAAATAAATTAATAATCCTTTTTTATTGGATTGGTTAACATTATTAACAGGAAGTGAGCAGTAGAAAGGGCATTGGTGTTTGGGTGGAAATTGGTGACTTATAATTCACTACACTCTTCCAAGATCAGTCTGTACCTCTGCTAAATTGGAATTATATTCATGTAGAAAAAAAAAGCTTCAGTCATGTATGGATTTAGGAAATTAAACAAAAATGGCTCAACGTCTGCACTGTTTAATATATTTATATTATTATTATCATTATTATTTTTGTGGTAGTAGTAATAGTAGTCCTCTTCCTTCTTCTCAAATAGGCATCGTGGTTTTTGCTATTGAACATTGCATTCTTGATCTTCTTCATGTGCCATGTCCTTTCCGGATGCAGTAGATCATGGACTTCCACTTGGCTCTGTCACTTGTTGTTCCCAATATTTTTCCTTTTGTTATCTCTCCTAAACCCCGCTCCACCATCCAATTGCTCAAGCCTGTCAAATATGTCTTGGGCTGCTTTCTCTGTTCTCTCATTACTTCTATCCATCCTGTGAGTATTAGATTCTCCAGGCCCTATTTCCTCATTACGTGTCCCAGGAACCTCAGCTACCTCTTCCTGATGTTAAGTATGAGTTTTCTTCTCATTTGCGTTCTCTTCAAAACTTGGGTTGTTCCTTTTGTGATTACATCACAAAGAACTGTTTGATAACACATTTTTTATCCTGCGTTAAAACACTTTTTAGATATTTAAATTTTTGTGCTTGCTTGATTTTGTCATCTCCAATTTGTAGTCCATATCTTGAGTTATTCTTTTGCGATTATATCACAAAAGCCTGTTTAATGTGACATTTTCTCTCGTGTGTTTAAACAGTTGTTAGATATTTAAATTTTTTTACTTACTTGATTTTGGCATCCCCAATTTGTAGTCCATATCTTGGGTCGTTCTTTTTGTGATTATATCACAAAGAACTGCTTTGTGTCACATTTTTTAACCACTGTTAAAACACTTTTTACATATTTAAATTGGCTTACAGCCATATCACATTGAATACACTGGTTCTCGCTTGATCACGAAAGTTAAGCAACATTGAGCCTGGTCATTACTTAGATGGGTGACCACTTGGGAATACCAGGTGCTGTAAGTGTTTAGTGACAGATGTGCATTGTGGTGCAGTGAATGTTGGCTCAGAGGGAGAAATCGGTGAGCCAAGTTCGAATTCCAGTTGAATACCCTGCATTCACTTGGGCGCTGGTACCTTTGGGAAAGGTATTAATCCGTCCCTTCCCTCCAGTTATGGGTTAAATAACAGGGTAGGACTTGGGGACCCTGCCCTTAAAAACGAATCTTGGTACTCGAAAAGAAAAAGTATTACTAGACACAAAACTTTTATAAAAACAAGAATAAATTGTTGAAAGAAAAAGTATTACCAGCAATAAATAAATAAAATTTAGTTGGCAATAAATGACCCACCGAGGTTGATATGCCATAAAACGAAAACAACCAACCAACATATTTAAATTCATTTACTTGCTTTATTTTAGCATCAATTTGCAATTCCCATATTGAACTCTTCTTTTTACTGTTAATCATACATTGTCTTTTCACAATTGATGTTTAGTCCTTTCTTCTCACTTCCTGAGTTCCTGTGTTTTCCTTTTTATATCTGCTACCAACAATGTGTCATCTGCATATCTTATGTTGTTAAGATTGTGGCTATCAGTAATGAATTCTGGTATGAATTCTAATTCTTTCAGAATCACTTCAGATTGAATAACTCTGGTGAGACGACACATCCTTGTCTTACAATTTTTTCTGTTTCTATATATTTACTGAAGGTAGAAAGTTCTTCAACGAGTGTTGTCCAAGAAATATTGGATATTTTAATTTGTTGCACATGTTTGCAGATAGCCATATCCTGCTGAAACACCTGTTCTCATCCAATCACCAAAGTTAAGCAATGTTGACTTTGGCCAGTACTCAGACAAGTGACTACTGGGGATACAAGTGTATTGTAAGCTGCATAACAGGTTTAGCAAGCCACTGATGGATAAAATCTCACTACATATACTAACAATATGCAGAGATGTTTGGACCTACCTGAATTTTGGTGAATGAGGTGAGTGCAGATGCTAAGAGATTCATTGATTTTTTTTTTCTTTATTTATTTTTCTGTGACATGTTTTTTGAAGATTTGGGTTATCATGGTTCTCCACAGCATCCTGTCTTTTACTGCTCTCTCCAATATTTTATACTTTGTGACCTCTATTTGCCTTTGTCGCATTTGCTGTTTCATTCTGTTGCTAAAATTCTCTTGCTTCTTTTCTATGTCCCTATGATTGTTTAGTTTGCTAAGCTTACTTTCCTCAATCCAGTCTTCCAAACATTTCAGCTGCCTTCCTCAAATTAACCTAAACTTAGAACTATTTCTGGAAAACATTGACTTAAGAATATTTTACCTTTAAACTTTAAACTTTTTTAATACTACAATTCACTCAGTATAGATCTATGGTCAAATCATGCTGAAAATGTCTGGGTTTGTTCATCTGCCAAAGAATGGGGAACCACTTAGAAAACACTGGGTTCTGTAAGCAAACTTCTACAATCCAAAATGGGTTTCAGATTCATATCACCTACAAAGGATTGATAAGTCATGAAAACCAAATCAATCAATTGCTAAATACAAGGCTCGAGAGCCACCATCTAGAGGGTTACAGAGTAAGAAACACAGTTAATAAGGATATGTGGGAAAGATAATAGTTAACACTATACTTGAACAGGTTAAGATTAAGATTAAGACTATTCAGTTTCACAAAGCAGCAGTTTGTGTAAAGAAGTTGCTAATGTGGAACTTATATCTCAACAGTTGAATATAAAGAGAATGAGGGTCATTTGCTACAATGTGAGGGGCATGGTGAGTCTTAGCCTTGATGGTTAGAATTTGCGGATCTAAAGAATGTAGTTCATCTGAACACTTTCTATAGGAATACAAAACAAAGAAATGGAAACATAGTGAAAATTGATATCAAAAGCAAAATTAAAAGAAAGTGTAAGTCTTCTTAAATAGCCGGCATTTCAAACAAATTTCTTTGGAATTCTTATTCCTCTTGTATAATTTATCTTTTGTATTCTCAGAATTCATTGCTCAAGCCACATTATTTTTACTTCAAATCTGTCCTTCATCTGTATTCTCTGCCATGCTGCTCTGTAATGTAGACATTACCTATCAGCCTGGACTCATTTCTTTGTTTCTAAAATCATTAAATGGTAATGGCAGCTATTTTCAGTACTAGGTCAGTTGCATACCAGACATTTGTATACTGGACATTTGCATCCCAAGACAAATGTGTCCCTGGATAATTGCATACCTCAGATAACTTTTGGAAGCCTTCAAAAGCAATTACTATAAATTTTGGAAAAAGCATAGGTAGTAATCACACATTTTTAAAGAAGAAATAGAAAGAATAAAATTCTTAAAAATTACAAGTTTATTTTTGTTATAAATGCAATGACAATTTAACAATGTTTCATTTTTTTTTAAAAAATGAAAATTATTGCAGTTTCAAAAATTAATCAAGAATTATGTATGTTGTGAGAAATTTATCTTATTTTCTGACAGTTTTTTTCTAATGGCACCATGATTCTCTTATTTGAAGTTTTATTTTTGATAACAGAATTATGTTAACTATTTTTATGCTTCTTGGTAATATGGTAAGTTCTTGGTAATATGGTAAGTTCTTGGTAATATAGTAAGTTTGAAAAATTACCAGAGGTGTCTATCTGATCATTCAACTGTGCATAAAATACTTTTGTCATATCTGGTCAGGCACTCCTGCTGTTCATCTCAGGGTCCTCGACAGGCTCCAAAAGAGAATCTGTAATGTGATCGGTCCTGACCTGGCAGCTCGACTCCAGCCGCTTTCTTACCAGTAGGATATTGCTTCTCTCTGTTTTTTCTACAAATATTTCATGGCTCCTGCTTTGATTAACTTAGATCACTGGTGCCCCCTCCACAAGAATTTACTTGAGCAACCAGACTGGCAACAAGGTCTCACCCTTTTACAGTTAAATCTACCAAATGCAGCCAACAATTCTACTTCAGTAGCTTCTTTTCTCACACTTCCCACCTGTGGAACTACCTTCCATATACTTGTTTTCCTGAAGGCTAAAACCTCCAGGAATTCAAATGCAATGTCAGTTCCCATCTCTTATCCACTTGACTCCAGTAGATCACCTCATGTATCTTGTTCTTTTCCTTTCTCTCTACCTTCGCAACTGTCTTCACAGCTGTGTTCCCATCTTTCTCTTGCCCTTTCTCTGACACCCCCAGAACTTGTTCATCTTTCTCTTCACTCCTGCCTAAACTTTTACTTTCTTATGTAGTCCCCTGCACATCAGTGGCAGTACCACCTTGCTTGAGGTGAAACAAAAAAAAAATATCCCCAGTCTATAATGTTTGAAGAAGGATGATCCATTTACTCAGTCATTTTAACCCTTGATTTTCTTCAAAATATAGGAATCTCACCCTATACAACAAACAACTGCGAACAATTTAGTTCAATACCTAAACATCTGTTACTCCACACAACTTTGCCAAATCTTTTGTGAAGGTTTTTAACTTCACTGTTGTCTCTTGCAAATCTTTCAGATCATCCAGTTTCTTTGAATTACACTTAATATCCATTTTAGTTGTTGCTTCTGTTGAAATTCTTCAAGTGATATGGTTTCTATTATTTGGTGCAGTTCTTTGTATGTAATTCTATAACAGCCCACAATGTTTTTCTTTTCGAGTTACATGTGCTATCCATTTTGATTGTTGCTGCTGTTGAAAGTCCTTAAGTGATACGATTTCTTTTCTTTTGTTTTTTTAATAATCATTTCACCTCCAGCAAAGCAGTGCTGCCACTGGTGTGCAGAGGGCTACATAAAAGGAGAGCGAAGAGAAACAGGAACTGATTACGGGGGTGTTGAAGAATAGATAAGAGAAGGATGGGAATACTGGTATGAAGAGTGCTATGTGAGAGCAGAGTGAAAAGTAAGGAGAAAAAGATAAAAAGGATCTCGGGGAAAGGATAAGAGAAAGACTGGAGTCAGTGAGATAAGAGATGACAATTGATGTTGCACTTAAACTCTTGGAGATTGTAGCTGTCAGGGAAGCAAGTATACAGAAGAGAGTTCCACAGGCAAGAAGTACAAGAAAAGAACTGGTGGCTACATTTGACTATTTTGACTGTAAAAGGGTGGGAACTAGTTGCCAGTCTAGTAGCTCAAGTAAATTCATGTAGAGGGGCACCAGGAAGCTAAGCTCATTGAAGAAGAAAACCGTGAAATTATTTGTAGAAGAGACACAGGGGAGCCACATCTCATTGGTGAGAAAGTGACTTGAGTTGAGCTGCAAGTTTGGGATCGGTTTCATTGCAGATTCTCCTTTGGATTTTGTCAAAAACTATGAGATGAATAACAAGGGCACCTGAACAGATATGACAACAGTATTCCATGCATGAGTGGATGGTAGATTGTATCTCTGCAAGATGGATTTGGGTGAGAAAAACCTCCTGGCCCATCACAGTGACCTGATTTTCTAAGCTATTCAATGTAGTCATTTGATATGAGGTCGGCTGTGTAAGTGAGGTAGAGGAGGCACAGTATTGCTTTCAGGGAGACTAGCATAATGCATGCTGATAGTGGGTAGGAGAGATTGTCTATGGTGGGTAAAGGATAACAGCTTCATTTTGGAAGCATTAAAATTTACGAGCCATTTCTTACCCAAGTCCACCAAAGATTGGAGGTTCTTTTCAAGATCAGCAATGAGGTTAGCTTTGTCCACCTTTGCAGATTTTTTATTGATGCATGAGTAGATGGTGGTGTCATCAGCGTAGGTGCCTACTTGGGGTCTGATTACATCAGCGAGATTGTTGATGATGTTCAGAAAAAGCATAGGACCTAGGATGGAGCCTTGAAGGACACTCTAATTTGTATGATAGGATCTGGAAGAGTTCCCCATTCAATACAACCTTGATTATGCTATTAAACAGGAATGACTGAATAAATAAAACAAGCGCCCAGTTATATCATAGCCCTGCAGCTTGCACAGAAAGTCATTATGGGAGATTCTGTCAAATGCTTTGGAGATATCCAGGACAACAGCCCAAGCTTTACCATTCTTATCGAGAGTCTGGTATATGTAATCAGTGATGGTTGTTAGCACATTTTGTCAGAGAATAGGCTGGGAGATGTTTAAGTACAGTTCTTTGTTTGTCATCCTGTAATGCAATTCCATAACATTCAAGGTAACACTGCTCTCTCAAAGACCAACAGACTTCATTGAATTGAAGAATTTTTTAAACATTAATCTGAGTATGCAGTTTTACACATCCAGCATTTTATGTATTTCTGAACGAGTTTGTCACTATACATCAATTCCTAATGAAAGTCATGAACTGATGAAACTATTTAAGAATATGACTTGAGATTTTATGTTTGTACAGACAAGCTAGGGATACTAAAATCAAGCAGGTACAGAAATTTAAATACCTGGCAAGTGTAGAAGTCAAAAAAACTTACCTTTCAACATGGCTGTCTCCTTTTGTCTCCCTGTAGGAAGGTGAACATTCAAGAGTGTGAGACTCACCTTCCTGATGTTTCCAACTAGTGTCCAGTTGGCAAACAAAAATAAACAGGGCTGTAACTGAATACATGTCCCTATGTGGCCCAAAGACAAATGGTGGATATTGTGCTGAATATTCATGGAGCTCAATGTACACACTGAAATTATCAGCCAATTACTGCTTACGGAATAGACTTGCCTGTAACAGAATGGAATCTCCCAGGTTATTATTTAAACCACCTATCAATTTGCCCTAGTGGGTTTTTTTGGTCTGTCAAACCCAACTTCTATTCTAGTTGAGTACTGGCTGTTTCTTCCACAAGATTTGTACAGCAAGTTTTCTATCAGAAAATGGAAAGTGCAACAGTGAGATCCGAAAACAAATTGGAATGGCCAAGGATACATTCCAGAAACTGAATAGAATATTGAGGGACAGGAAAATTTCACTGGAAACAAAGAAGAGAGCAATACTGGATTGTTATGTGATGTCTGTTCTTTAATATGACAGTGAATGCTGGACAATCTCACCAAAAGATAAAGGGAAAATTTGAAGCAAATTTGTTTCTACAGAAGAATGTTGAGGATACCATAGACTGAACGCACGGTTTTGAAGAAGATAGAAACAAAAAGAAACTAATACTTAACATAAGGAAAAGACAGATGAAGGACATGTAATGAGGAAGGAGGGCTTGAAGAATCTGATACTCACAGGTCAGACAGAGGGAAAGAGAGACAGGAGAAAGCAATGCATAACATACTTGAGAAAATGGGTGGGAGAGCAAAATTTTGGGAAGGGTAACAGGAGAAAGCATATGAAGAGCTTCTAGGGATAGGGTGATGTGGAAGGCCTATGTTTTGATGGGAAATGACAAATGGAGCAAAAGAAAACAAGGTATCATATTAAGCACAGGGGAAATGCTGAAATGTCTTTGCCTAACCAACTTCTCGTAGTTAACAACCTCAGACATTTTTTAAGGACATCTTGGACAGGCTGACCATTTTCAGCTTTCCCCCTTCTTAATTTACTTTCTTTTGTTTATCTTTTTTTTGCATATATAATATTATTATTCTTTTTTTATGTGCCCTGTCCTTTAAGGACGATCATGGGTTTCCACATCTCCCTATCCCTGGTGGCTCTTAGCACACTTTCCCCTGTCACATCACACAACCCTTGTTCCGTCATCCACCTGATCAGGTCCTTCAAATATGTTATCCGCTGCTTTCTTCTTTCTTTTTGCCCTCTATCTAACCTGTTAGTATCAGGTTCTCTAAGCCCTCCTTCCTCATTGCATGTCCCAGGAACTTTAGCTGTCTCTTTCTGATGCTCAGTATTAATTTCCTTTTCGTTTCCATCATTTCCAAAACCTCATCATTGCTCACATGCTTGATTCATGATATTCACAGCATAGGCATTTTAAAACATCAGAGTACTGAAAAACATAAAGAGAGGTCTGAAGCAACAGAAATCTGGTTTTATAGAGGGATGCTGAGGATACCGAGCACAAGAGTAATGACACGTGTTAGAGAGGATGCTAAGAAGAAGAAAACATATTTATCATCAGGAAGAGACAACTGAAGTTTCTGGGACGTGTAATGAGGAAGGGAGGTTTGGAGAATTTGATACTCACAGTACAGATAGAGGAAAAGAGAGACATAGGAAAGCAGCATGAGATATATTTGAAGGTCTTAAGCAAATGAACGGCAAAGCGAGGCTTAGGAGAGATACCAAGAGAAAAAATATTAAGAACAGGTTCAAGTGGAAGTCTAAGATCGCCTACGTCCTGAAGGGACACGGCACATGAAGAAGAAGTAGAATGACAAGTAGCCTTGGAAAACATTTCCATCAGCATATTCTTTAGACATTTGGGAATAATCTATAATAAAGAATATACTAGAATTTTGTAGAGATTTTCACAACTAAGTAGCCATGAAACCCCATTAACTCAGAAAGCACTTCATATCAAAATGGCTGCCTCTTCATGTTTGACAATCGAAGACAGTCAAGCTAATATATTTCACTGAGTATTTTAAGATGCTTTTCAGGAGCATCCCAAACAACATTAGAATTGCTTTCATCATTAAGATCACTTGACAAAACAACCCTTTTTTCTTTGTAATCCGAGAACATGGTTCTGCTCCTTGACATTATTTCAGCATTTGGCACACTTTCGAAATTGAAAACCCTATTCAAACAGTCATTTAGCCTCTGTTCACTGAGATGCATATTTGTTTTCAGCAATTTTAAATTCCTTGAATGAGAGCTTGCTTCCCGAAACTTGTCTTTGAATACATCTGTAGTGTCTTGGTGTGATGGATTTGTAAACACTTGAATATTGTTTACTTGCCATTGTTATTTTTCTCTGATCAATTCTCTTCAAAACAAAGTATGAAACATACTTTCTCTATCTGCAGAACCTCAAGCAAACTCTAGTAAACTTAATCAACATGAGAAAGATTTGCAAGGAAATTAGCTGTGTTATCATAGAATATGGTAATGCTTTGGAAGGATGTCACAAATTGGGTTAATAAACTACAAATAATTCATTAAATAGAGCTTGATACAAAGACACAAATACATGTGTGTATATATATATATATATATAAAATATGGCAAAAATACATTTATTTTTTCATTTCATATATATTTTCAACATCATTTATAATGTTGCACAACAATTGAAGATGTCAATATTTTTCATTAAACCATAATTATATTGTTCATCTGAATATGTCTACCAATATCTTTTTGTAAGTTATCTTTCTACTGTATTGATAGATACATTACAAATGTGTAATTTCCCTATCTATATATATATACATATTGCTACATTAGAACATGTAAAAATCTACTAAAACTACTACAAAATTGTACATTTTGTTTCAACATTGAAAGAACGTCTCATCAGGCAGTTAACAATTTGCAATTTTATTTAAAAATTTGATTTAATGAAAACAACACTTCCATTTTCATTTTTGAAAAAAATTTTGTATAAGGTAAAAGGGTTTAATAAAAAAAAGAAAGAGAGAAGAAAAGAGAAGAAAAGAAGATGAGAAATCAAGACAAGGAAAGAGAGTCAAAAAGAAAGCATATGAAAAACCTTTACTACCGAGAGAATAGAGAAGAAAAACATGTAAGAAACAAATTACACTGATAGAAAAGAAATAGAAAGTGAAAAATAAAAAAATGAGAAGATGTTGAGAAGGGAAAACCAATAAAAACAGCTAAGGAAGAAAATTCAAATAAAATGTACAATTTTGTAGTAGTTTTTTACATGTTCTAATATAACAATTAATCATAAATATTCATTGCTCTATTTTCTAGATAAAATTTTACTGCTTTAAATGAATGTTTTGAACATTGCAATTTTATTTTTCATTCTTCTTCATTTTGGATACATATATATATATATATATATATATATATAGATAGATAGATAGATATATATATATGAGAAATTGTAGGAGGATTTGGAATATAAAGTTAGTAATTCATCGATTTTTATTCAACCTCAACAGAATGCAGAAAACACTGAATGGCCATTTTGTCCTATATTTGGGACTCATCAGCAGTGCGCATCCACTACCAAGAATTGAAACCTAGACAGTTGCGTTATTAAGTGGATGTCATACCAACTGTACCACAGGCTCCGGTGACGAAGAGGTAATGAATTAAACTCGATATACTACCGCTCATTCATATATTCCATGGTAGAACTCTGCTGAGCTCCTTTTAACCATAGGACTGTGCCTCCCAGAGCCACAACTACTATCACCAAGCCACTCACACTGGAGCATTAGAAGCCAATTCAAGCAATGATATAGATGAAAAATTGTAGGAGGACTTGAAATATTATGTAAGTAACTCATCGAGTTTCATTCAACCCCAACAGAATGCAGAAAGCACTGGACAGCCGTTTCGAAGAGGTAATGAATTAAACTCGATATAGCGACGCTCATTCACATATACCGTGGTGGAACTCTGCTGAACTTCTTTTACCCATAGATGAGAAATTGTTTCTCATCTATATCGTTGCTTGAATCGGCTTCTAATGCTCCAGTGTGAGCGGCTTCATGATAGTAGTCGTGGCTCTGAGAGGCACAGTCCTATGGCTAATAGCTACTACCTCCAGGAGCTTAAATGCAATGCCAACTGTCATCTCTTATCTCCTTCACTTCCATTCTTTCTTTGACACCTCCTGTCTTGTTCTCCCTTTCCACTACACTTTCATGTGGCTTTGTTCACACCAGTGTTTTCATACTTTTCTTACCCATTCTATGACACTCCCCTCCCCGTGACCTGTTCCTCTTTCTCTTCACTCTCCTCTTATGTAACTCCCTGCCCACCAGTGGCAGTAATGCTTTGCTTGGGGCAAAACGATTATTAAAAAAAGTTTACTTTTGCTAGATCACTTTATTTCCTGTTAATTTAACCATGCCAATTCTTTTAACATTTCTAAATCACTTGTCTCCTTCCAATGCAAAACAGAAACACTTACAAATATAGACATTTTTCTTTTAGTCCTTCCATAAGTATGAAGTGATTTACAAATTTCTCTTTTTGCAAACGTTTCATATACGTAACCGTGAAAACTTCTCCTTTTACTGGGTAGACATGCATATGGCTGCTAATGTTTTTTTTTAATTTATAATCTTCAAGGTCCTGAGTATGACGGTAAACTGCATCCGGCAGCAAGGCCTCTGATTGGGAGGTTGTGAAGAGCATGGAACCACCTCTTTATTGCTGTTGTTTCCAGGTCCACTCTGACCCAGAGTGGTAGCACATGTTAGGGTCTCAGCTATGGGCAAATAGTTAACCCCCAAAGTGGTGTCAAAATATTATGAATGCATAAAAAATATATGCATTTTTTAAAGAAAAATATTACCAATAATACATTTTTGAAAAAAAAGTTATTACCATAACCCATTTTTGAAGGGAAAAAATTATTCTGAGCAAAAAATTTTTGAATACAAAACTAGAAGACATATTCAGTTTTCTAAAATACAGAATAAAAAAAATTTAATCAAAATCTGACTAAATCAACCTTTTCACTATAATCAAACATTATTAAAAAATTACCTTAAAATCCCAGCTTTTTGGGCATTAGATAACCCACAGATGTTGATATGCCATTAAACAAAAGTCAAAAAAATATCATCTTCAACATGGAAGTAAGAAGAATTGTGGGTATTCTTAAGCTTCATATACAGACTTATCCTCAACAATTCACTTTGTGATCTACATTGTTACTTTCTTGCTGATTGTATGCATCAGTTTTGTTTCGGTTTTGTATTTTGGTGTTTGTTTTGATAAATAACTTTATTTCTTATTTTAACCATATCACTTCCTGCAACATCTCTAAATTCCTCAAACATAGATTCATTTTTATACAAAGTAAAAAACCTTTCTCAAGAAGTCCAGTAAGAAGCTGGTGTTTCGCGAAACTACTAAGTTAAAACAATGGGATCATTTTTTATAAATGACAGATCCAGTATTAATATAAGGTCAAAATGACATACATTTTTTGCTGGTATCAGATATGCGTTTCCAAAGAACTATATTATTGGCTTGTATAACATAAACAAGTTTCAAGGAAGAGTATATTACTAGTTTTATTCTATCTCGTTAATGTTTTTTCCTATGCTTAATCAATACACTTTTCAGTATTACTATTATTTCATTACTAATTTGATTCCATCTTATTACTGTTGCTTTTTATCCCAATGCACTCAGTCAATACAGTCAGTTAAATGTCATACATGATACATCTCGAAAGTGATATGACTAACTGGGCAAAAGATTTTACTACAGTAGGTGGCCATTACTTTCTGCAGTAGACCGGTTGCCAACCAAGGCTAAAGAACTGAATCTGTCATGCTATTTAGCCCATAGCTGTAGGGAGATGTGATGAATTATACTTTCCCCAGGGTATTTGTGAGTAAGTGAATGCAATGAATTCAACCAGAATTTGAACTCGACTCTCCCTGGGTCAATGCACTCTTCATTATTACTATAATTTTTTTTATTTTAATCATCTTACCCCAAGCAAGGTATTCTACTACCACTGTTGTGCAGGGGGTAACATAGGGCAAAGTGATGAGAAAGAGGGGTTAGTTATAAGAAATTTTTTATTACTAGTTTTATTTCATCTTATTATTGTTGCATTTTATTGCACCATTTTTAGTCAGTACACTCTTCATTATTATTATTATTATTTAATTATTAATTTCATCCCATCTTATTTTTAATTTTCACTTGTTATCATAAAACTATAGAATAATAAAGAATTAGCTTCCAACTGAACTTGAACTCATATCCTATGGCTAAAAAGTCTTTCACAAATGTTGCTCTAATTACTTTATATTAATATTAAATCCACTACTTTCTTTAGCGTACATTTATCTGAAATCAAGTTTTGATAATAATTAATGGAAAATAACTGACAATAGGAAAATTCAAGATAATATTATCAGTAATAACATTAGTGTATGCAAAACAAGTGAAATAAAAATGAAAAAAATAATAGTTGTAAATTAAAAATTCATTTAATAATAAATTTCAAGATAATATGACTCTGAAGAATAATGTTTTTAAGAATGACATTGAACATGAAAAGATTTGATAAACAAACTGAAACTGCAAATTTCAAACAAGGAAGAAAGAATTAGCGAAAGGCTTAGCGTCACTTTCTCCAAGGACAAAAATCTTGAGCTTCGGAATTGGAATTACAAATTTAGAAATATTCATTTTTATGGAATTCTTTTGCATCTGATTTGCATGCTGTCAGCAAAATGCTACGAGTGGACAATAAAATTTCAGGTTTTATTTGTTTAAATTTTTTTTGGAGTGTTGTCATTGCATTATTATTACCAGTGTCAAGGGTATTTCCAATCTCTTCCACTATATAAATGTTTTTCTTGGAGTTTCTGATCTAACTGACACTTGTTGCTAAATGGAATATAATCTGCCAGAGTGAATAAAAATCTTCAGATTTTAAAATGGAAAAGGATCTGAATAGGGGGTGTAGAGGGAGGGTGAGCCTATCAAACTTTTCTCTGCCACCTGCAGTGGCAGTTGTCACATAGAAACTGTGCCTCTGTAATAGAAGAGTGTAAGAGCAGGTGTCCATTGGCTCTGGGCACGAAACAGTAGGAGAATAAAATTCAGTGTTACCATAGTGATTCATTGATAACAAAGAATTAAAGAAGGGGGTTGTGGGGGGGTTCAGAAAAAAGACAAAAAAAATTCTACTTACTCACTCAACTTTTAATGACTGTCATGCAGTTGAAAGAGAGAGGGGGACAATTAAAAGATTTACATTTGTTATGAATTGAAGAATAAATGTGGAAATAAGAAAAAAAAAATAAACACACCTGCAATGAATTATTAGAGAATCTTTCCCTTGGAAAAAAATAGGCTCTTTAAACAGAAAGCAAGCTATTCTGAACACTTGAAAAGAGAAGGGAAGCAAAAACACAGAAAAGAAGGCAGGGAGGGTATGCTGAGATTATGAAGAAAAAGAAGAAAAGGATAGAAAAAGAAGAGTAATATGAAAAGATGGAAGTAAGATAGAGAGAGTAAAGGAAATCAGGGAGGGTAGAGAGAGGAGAGATAGAAGGAAGATGTGAGTGAGGGGGCAGCATGAAGCAAATAAAGACTAAGAGAAAGCAAGAAAGAAAGAGAAGATAGGTTAGAAAAAGAGGAAGGAAGGAAGGAAGGAGGGAAGGAAGGAAGGAAAAGAGATGGAGAGTATAAAAGAGTATAACAGAAGAATACAGAAGAGAGAGGGAGAAGGGTGAAAGTATTTTGGAGAAAGAGAGGTAAAGAAATGAACAGGAGTAAAGAGAGGATGATTGAAACAGACAAGAGAGAGTGAGAGGAAAGGGGGAAAAGATGGTTTGATGAAAGAGAGGTGAAGAAATGAAGAAAAAAAGAAAATGGAAAAAGATGATAGAGAAGAAAGAGTTATTGGGTAAAAGAAGCAGATAGTTTTAAGGGAGGGGTAAAGAAATGAAGAAAAGAAAGAGGATGGAAAGAGGAAAGAATAACAAAGATAGAGAAGAGAGAGTGAAAAGGAAAGAAATAGTCTGGAGAAAGAGTGAGATAAAGAAATGAAGAGAAAAAAGAAAAAGAGAGGATGATAGAAAAGAACTTCTGAGACAGAAATTGTGAATAAAAGAGGAGAGAGAATCAGATAGTAACGGAAGGAAGATAAGAAATGGGATGGAGAGGAAGAAACGAGATTAGGATAAAAAAGGCGAGAAAGGGAAGCAGACTATTTGAAGGACATGAGGTAAAAAAACGAGGAAAAGGAAGGCAGATAAAAGATAAGACAGAGTGAAAGAGAAGCTGATACTTTAGAGAAAGAAAGGTAAAAAAAGGGGGATGAAAAGAAAGGTGGAAATGATAGAAAAGAATTGAGATCAGAGGGAGAAAGAAAGAAGTAAATAAAAAAAAAAAACAAGAGATAGAATCAGAAAGACAGTAAGGAAAAGAGAGAGAGAGAGAAGATAACTAGTAATATTTATTTTTATTTAAAAAAAAAAAAAAAAAGGAAAAAAAACTTGCAAAACAGTTGAAAAAGATGAATTTGCTTTTACCCAGAAAAAACTTCTGTTTATTTATTTATAAAATTTATTTATAAAATTTTGAGTGTTAATGCTGCTTCTAAATTAGATATTTATACAATTCATATAAGAATAGATAGCAAATAGCTTCTTGGAAGATTTTTATCATACCAGATATACATATATGTATGTATGTGTTTGTGTGCATATGCATGAATAAATAAATATTTATAAGCTGTGTGTATATATATATATATATATATATATATATATATATATATATTTTAAGGACGTGAAAGAACAGGTAGATTAAAACCCACTGTTTATGCATATACTTTTATAAAGATTGCTCAATACAAAGTAGAGCTTAATATTATAATTTTGTTGTTACAATAGTTTATAAAAGCATATTATCACTACACAAAAAAGTTCATATTTCAGAACATTACTGTTCTTCAGGTGATATTTCAGAATAAATGGTGAAAATTATTTATTTTTCATTTATTTTTAAGTAATCTGGCAAGGCAGACAAACATATCCTCGCTGCTGATCTTGAGAAGGACCTCCACTCAGTGATGGACTGGAGTAAAAAGTGGCTTGTAAATTTCAATGATTCTAAAATAAAACTGCTATCTGTCAACCTTCACAGGCAATCTCTCCTGCCCCACATAAGCATGGACCAAGCAAGTCTCCTTGAAAGCAATATACTGCACCTCCTCGGCCTTACTCTATCTTCCAACCTAAAGTGGAATCATTACATTGAGTCAATAGCTAAATCCACTGCTAGGAAAGTTGATTCACTGATTCAGGTCAGAAAGTTTTTCCGCCTGAATCCATCTTGCACATATACAAATCAACCATCCAACCATGCATAGAATACTGTTGTCATATCTGGTCAGGTGCCACCTGCTGTTCATCTCAGTGTTTTCTACAGGCTCTATAGGAAGCTCGACTCCAGCTCGACTCCAGGCCCTTTCTCACCAGCGGGATGTGGCTTCCCTCTGTCTATTCTACAAATATTTTCATGGCTTCTGCTCTGATGAACTTAGGTCACTGGTGTCCTCTCCTCAAGAATTTACTTGTGCAACCAGACTGGCAATTAGGCCCCACCCATTTATAGTTAGATCAACCAAATGCAGCTAGCAATTCTACACCAGCAGCTTCTTTTCTCGCACTTCCTGCCTGTGGAACTTCTTTTTGTATACTTGCTTTCCTGAAGACTACAACCTCCAGGAATTTAAATGCAATGTCAATTCCCAATCTCTTATCCACTTGACTCCAGTCCTTTCTACATCACCCCATGTATCTTGTTCTTTTCCTTTCACTCTACATTTGCAACTGTCTTCACACCTGTGTTCCCATCCTTCTCTTGCCCTTTCTCTGACACCTCCTGTAACTGGTTTGTCTTTCTCTTCATTCTCCTCCTGCCTAAGCATTTACTCTTATGTAGCCCTCTGCACATCAGTGGCAGTACCACCTTGCTTGGGGTAAAACTATTAAAAAAATGGTTCTCAACATTTAATTTAAAATATCACTTGAAGAAGAACAGTATTTTTATGTAGTGATATAATGCTATTATAAACCATTGTAATAACAAAATTAGAATATATATATATATAAATCCCGGTAAAGAGGACCCAAGGTTTTATGATTTTGAGTTCTCTGGCATTTACTTTTTTTCAAAATAGTGCTCCTTACAATAAATATTGTAGAGCATAATATAATCATATAATTATGAATTAACAATACATTGCAACACTGGAATAATTAAATGAAAATCATTTTCACAACTAATACCAAACATTGCCTGAAGATGTGATAGAAATCTCAAAACAGAAAATTCCATGTCACAATGTATTGTTAATTCGTAATTATATATATATATATATATATATATATATATATATATATATATATATGTTTATATATTGTATATTTAGGTAACAATCCCTTTTTTATGCAAATTTTAAAAAAATGACAGACAAAGTACTGTGGTTAAATTTTTATATAATCTCTTATGTGATGTTATAATTTTTTGCATAATAATTTCTACATAAATTGTATAAAAAAAATAGACAGAATATTTTCTTTACCCAAGCACTTTCAGCTATACTTTTAGCCATTACGAAGGATGAATATATTTTACTTTTAACTGACTATATAGATTGTTTTATACATCCATCTAGTGTTATAGGGTTGTTTATTTTCCAAACATTGTCAGCAAATTGTCGCCATGTTCATAGTTGATATTACTGAAAATTGGTTTTTCTTTTTTTTTTTTTACTAATAATGCTTCCAAAAATCACATGAACAATTATATAAAATACCTCAGCACAGCACTTGTCTGTCATTTTTAACAAAACTTGTGTATATATATATATATATATATATATATCGCTCATTCAGTAAAATGAATTGGAGCACTCAAGCTATTGGGCGCGTAATATGATATGCACTAAAAAGACTGCCTTCTTCCACCAAACGCCTCATGGCCCAGGGGCAGAGTCACCGACTGACGCCAATTCGGTCAGGTTTCGAGCCTGGGTTAGGGAGCAATTGGAGTCTAACCATACTGATGAGCTGTGATATGGCAAAACAGATCTGTCTGCGGATGACAATATATATATATATATATATATATATATATATATATAATCCCTATACTTTCATGTTAATTGTTCTAATGAACTTACCTCTATGATACCTAGACTTTATGAATTTAAGAGCAGTACTAGATTGACAGCTATGTCACATCATTTTACAGTTGAAGTGGCTAAATTATCATATTTCTTGCTTGTGAAACTCTTTTCTGATTTCTTGCTTCCCTGTCAAAATTGTTCTTCAAAAATTTAAATACCATGTCAATCATTATCTTCTGTCTTCTTAAATCTTGCTTTTTTATTGTTTTCTCTTCTTAATAGTATACATACTCAGCAACCTTTGTCTCTTAATTGTCTTGCTTGGGATGAAATGATTAAAAACATATATTCAAATATTTGTCTATATTTCTGAGATGAAGTAGTATTTATGGTAAATTTTTGTTTTGAGACCCGAAGGCTAATATCCCTTCAAATTTCAAAGCCGGAAATGGCTGACAAAAAGAGTGAGAAGTCCAATTTTTTTCTAGTCATTAACATCAAAAAAGGTAGGTTTCTGCAATATGTAATTGTTGATTTGAGTTCAGCATATACATTTGCATGGAAATAAGACTATTTTGGAAAAAATTGAAGGGATTTTAGCCTTCGGATCTCAAAAGGGAAATTTATCATATTTACAATATTTACATTATTCGGACTATTGACTTCATCTTTGTTGCCATTTATACAACATTTTGGCCATTGTATGTTCCCACCCTTTTTCAGGTGCTAGGAATTAATAATTGTAATAGAGGGTTTGGTTCAAAATTCTTAACACCTGAAGAAGGCCAGAGTGTACAATGACCAAAACTTCATACAAATGGCAACAAAGATGAGGACAATAGTTTGAATGATGTAAATATTATATATTCAAATGTTGTGCAGTCCAAGTCATGATAATATCTGAAAACAAAAATGATAAAATATTTGCTATCTGAAGACACCATTCATGTTGCCTGAGTTCACTTGGATCCCACAGGTGGCAGCTTAATATTCATCATCCTTCGATCAACCAATGGTTGCTCGGAAATCCATAGAAAATCCCACCCAGCACAATACAGTCAGTCATGGCTGTACTCAGATCCTGGTGCTGTGAGCAGACATAATGGACTTCTTTCGATGGCTCATACAGACAGAGATCTAGGTGTTTTATATATGGGAAACCATTGAAAGGAAGATTGCCAATCTAGGCTAAAGATTTCTTCCAAGCCATCAGATGAATAAAATATTTTCCTGTTGTAGGTTGCCAATTCTTTCTGTGATAGACTGGTTGCTAACCAAGGCTATACAACCAAGTCAGCCCTGTTATTTTTCCACAGCTGGTAGGAGAAGAGATGGATTCATATCTTTCTCAAGAGCATTAGCATATAAGTGAATGTAATGAATTCGACTGGAATTTGAACTCTATTCTCCGATTTCTTAATGCAAGCCACTATCCATTAATCCACTATATCATGGGTGCTTAATGCTTCCTAAAAATCACCCAAAATGACCAAATATTAGAATTTATAATGAAATCACATCTTGGCTGAACCAAGAACTTTTCAGCATCCTCCACACCACATATATGTCTTAGATTACATGATTCAGGTGTATGCAAAAATAAAAATAAAAATATATTACAGAAGATGCCTGTGACTCAGGAACCAAAATGAATAGAAGCCACAAACCACTGAAACACAATGTATAAAAAATATTACAAAACTTTTCATTCATTATGCTGAAGCATATGCAGGTACAGGTTTTAACAAAAGAATCATATCTGTTCTTCTTTGATTATAACATATTTTAAAGGAAAAGCAAAAAGCTTACCAAAATAAACATATAATCTCCAGATTCTGAGTCTAGATTTTTCTTTTAAATATTTCTTCCTTCTGTTCTGTTACGAGGGTCAGTCAAAAAGTAAAGTCAGTTCATTAATTAACAATGGCTTTAATAGAAGAAGCAAACAGATCTCACCAAAATGAACACAAAAGTTTGAGACTTCCAAATCAGCTTCTCAAATTACCCTCTTGCTTTCTCTGTTACAGTATTCCCCATTTGAATGAATGCACGAAAGAAAGTTCTTGTCTGTTATTTGTCCATGTGTGATTTGGCACTTTCACCTTAACAACACTGGAGAAATGCTCTCCTCTAAGTGATATCTGTGTCATGCAGCTCCAGAAATCTTGAGCAGCAATCACGCTTTGCTCTGTCAGTATTCTGGGAACCACTTTGAAGAGGAGTCAAGAAATTGTACTATAGTTCAGGCATTGCCTTGGCATACCTGAAAGATTTCACATAGTTTTAAAACAATGACTTCTCAATCAGTTTTAATAAGAAAATCATCCTGTCTGGCTTTGTTCTCATTCCCAGCAATAGTAGACATGACACAAAGATCAGTTTCACATTTCTGCCTAGGAATGCCATTAACTCTACTGACCTATCTCTTATGTTTACATCAAATGCAGACTATCGATAAACATTTATTAAATTCATGTGGATATTTGCAGAAATGGTCCATCCCCAAAACAAAGATTATATACAAATACTTTCACAGCTTCTGCTCTGAAGAACTTAGCTCACTGGTGCCTCCTATATATAAACTTATTCAAGCCACAAGATCAGCAACTAGGTCCCACCCTTTTACTGTGAAACCAATAAATTGTAAATGCAAATTCTACTCCAGCAGCTTCTTTTCTTGCAATTCCTACCTGTGGAACTCCTTTCATTTACTTGCTTTCCTAACAGCTACAATCTCCAAGAATTTAAATGTAAAGTCAATAGTCATCTCCTATCTCACTAACCTGCATCCTATCTCTCATGCTCCCTTCTCCGTCCACTCCACTCTCATCAGTATTCTCATCCTTTTCTTACCCACTTCCTGACACCCACTATAACCTGTCACTCTTTCTCATAACTTTCCTCCTATGTAACCCCCTTCAAAACAGTGGCAGTAAAATGCCTTGCTTTGGGCGATATGATTATAAAAAAAAGATTTCTACACTATTATAATGTGGATATAAATTGGGGGATCAATTCCACATTACAATAAATATGTAAACTGATCCCTCACTTTATGGTCACACTCATCCTTCTCTTACCCACTTACTAAAATGCCTTGCTTTGGGCGATATGATTATAAAAAAAATATGGCAACTCTTTGCTTTTCATGTATTTCCAGAAGAGCAGCTATTTTGAGAATATTAAGATAGTTAACTGTCATACTTGCTACACACTTGGGCGACCAAGTCTCTTTCGAGATATGACTAATGAGGCAGAAGATATTCCAACAGTAGGTTGCAACTTTTTTTCTGCAGTGGTTGCCAACCAAGGCTATAGAACCCAATCTATCCTGCTAGTCAACCCATAGCTGAAGTGAGAAGATACGAATTCATACCTTTCCCAAGGGTATTTATGAGTAAGTGAATGAAATGAATTCAACTGTAATTTGAACTCAGCTCTCCAAGAGGATTACAGGTAAGAAAAGAAAAGATAACTCGATAGAGATCTCTCATAGACCTCTCGATACTTTATGGTTATAGCTTCCACCAACACAAAATAAAATAAATAAACCTTAGGATTTCTAAAGGATGCTTTCAAAATTAATTTTTAACATTTTTTGGCTGACACTAGTACCCAGCTAACGGAATGACATTTTTACAATATTTTTCCAACATTGCATAGTAGTTGCAAAATTCTTTTTGGACACTTCCCACAATTTTCCTGCAACTTGACAAGGTAATACTGCAAATACGTTGTCTTGCAAAAATTAGATAGTAGATTCCAGATAGATGTATTTATCATTAGAGTGAGTGATTCTTAACAAGAAAAATAAGAAAAGAAATATTATACCTTCTGTACATGTTGTGAAGGTGATTTTCTAAGCAGCTTAGATGTGGTAGATAGCTAAAAGTATGGGACACCTAGTGAGCATTGAACTCACTTTTCAATCATAATTGATCTAGCGAGACAAGCTTGTCAACCATTACACAATGTTGATGTTCCCGTAAAAATGGTTTTCTAAGCATAGCTTATATGTTGCACCAGGTCAGCAGTGTGGTGCACCCGGTGAGAATAGAATTCTCTACCAAGTCATATTTGATATAGCAAGACAAGTTTGCTTCTTATCACACCACCTTGAGGTGTTCAAAAAAACGATTTTCTAGGCATAGCTTAGATGTGGTACAAAGCTGAGTGTCTAGAGCATCAAGTGAGGATTGAACTCACTATTCAGTTGTAATTGAGACACGCATGCCAACCATTGCACTTTGGTGAATTACCCACATTGTTAAATGAAGAAAGAGTTTTTTGATGTTATAATAGATCAATGCAATATTTTCAGTTACGGCCCTTGACAGAATTACCATAATGTTATGAATAAGCAGACAGTTTTGGGTCATGAAGATAATTGATTACAATGTTGTATATCACCCTTACAAGAAGCACAACATATTTGCAAAATTAAAAAAACTTAGCTTGATAGAAGTCAGAATAGGACTATTGGATGCAGCCGTTTGGGGGCTGGTTGACAGTTGGGCACGGCCGTTTGGGTGCTAGTCAGGAATTTTAACATTAGGAAAAGTTTGTTTATAAATTCAAAACCATTCAATAAATTTGGATTTACTAGCACTAGCAATATTAGTTTATTATGGTAACAATGTTTTCCTGGAGTGGCAATAACATCTGATATTTAACGGGAGCTGGGTAACAGGTATTGATCAGCTTGTATGAGATTTGCGAGCATTAGATCTTAAAAACAAGTTTTAAAACTTTTATTAAAATAAAATTAAGTTCATGAAAATGTATAAACATGCACTAAAAACTGTACACAGCTTTATTTAATTAATTTAGTAATTATGAGCAAGGCTTCTCAAGTACTCGACAGCATCCATGTTTTCAAATCTAAGAACAGTTTCATGTATTCTTCTGTCTACATGTCTATAAATTTTAGTTTTTGTGGTGGTTCATGTATATAGACTGAACAAACAGCTAAATGAGGAGAGAGCTAGTTTTCCTGTTTCTAAATATGTATTTCATCTTTCAATTTATAACAGATATATTGTAATTTTCTCCATACAGACAAATTTATAATTAAAAGAACGTTCTTAAGATTTATAAATAAAATAACATAAATTAAAAAAATTGTTTTGGTGCCAGAACAACCATTGCCAAATAGGCTGGTGCCATATCAGCCATGCCTAAATGGCCACACCCAAACAGCTGAACCAAAATGTATCCTACCTAATAGAAGTGTATTTGCCTATATTTCTGAAATGAAGTAGTATTTATGGTATTTACATTATTTGGACTATTGTCTTCATCTTTGTTGCCATTTGTACAATGTTTCGGCCATTGTATGTTCCATTCTTTTTCAGCTGCTAGGAATATTGAACCAAACCTTTTATTACAATCAATGGGATGTATGAACTCCATCCTTTTGCTAAGAGCCTCTTCTGGTAGTCATGAGTTATCTCCCTCTAACCCTGCAAGTTAATTGTTCACCACTGCTGTAGCCTGGTGTTAAACTCACAACTCTTTGGGTCAAGTCACAGGAACTAACCAACGTTTATATCCACTGGGCCATGTGTCCTTGATAGAAGTGTATGTTGAAAAATCCAGCCCATTGTCTGAAATCTTACCTAAACATCAGAGGATTTTTTTTCAATTCCTTCATTGTTGTACCAATAACATTTTAACAATTTTTGTATTTAGCTTTGATTGTTGCTGTTTCTGTAAACACAAGAATGTTTACAGTATAATATAATGTAAAATTAGGTTTCATGTAGTCGTAACTTTTCCAAAACACCTGTTGCAATACATAAGCGAATGCAGATTTTTAAGTAAAAATAAGGTACAAAGAAAATAATTAAATCATTCAAAATTAACACTTTTGCCTAAATATCTACTGAGAAACACACAAATGTATTCTAAGGCAATATCAACTGCATATTCAAAAAAGATAAGCTAAACAGGACATTTCTACACAACACAAATAACTTAAAAATTACTAAAAATTCTCTCAAGCAAAAATATCTATCAGCAACAACATTCCTGAAATATTCCATTGTAAAAGAATAAAGGATTCTTAGCTTGAAAATCAAGTTTACATAGTATATAAAAGCTTTATTCTGTTGGTTATGTTTGTGTATATACATTCCCTTTCAAAAGTATTGAACTGGCAAGGCCAATTCCTTTGTTTTTGTTGTTCCCTAAAGATATTTGGATTTAAGATCACAAGATGAATATGAGACAAGAGTTCAGAATTTCAGTTTTTATTTCCTGGTATTTACATTTAAATGTCTTGCAAAATATAGGGCATACCAGACTTTTTTTTACCCAACTCATTTTTCAAGTTAGCCAATTTATTAAAACACGTGATGGGCAGTTGTTTCTTGTTACCCAGGTGTTAACTTTTTAGATTGATAATTTAAACATAAAATAACTTGGAACAACTACACTTGGTTTTAACCTTGAGTTTCACATGTAAAGACTATATTTATTGTTAAAAAGGATAAACCAATATAAATATGAAAGAACTGTCTATATGGATGATCTGATACAAAAGGTGTTATGTCTTAAGCTATTTAACAAATCTAAATACAGATGCCAGGAAATAAAAACTAAAAAACTCTGAACTATTGTCTTATATTCATCTTTTGATCTTAAACCCAAATGTCTCTTTGAACAACAAAAAAAACAAATATAATTAGTCATATTGTTCTACATGCTCATATTGAGTGCTATATTTAGGTTTTACTATTTAGGCCAGCATTCTCATATTGATTGCTATGTTTAGCTTTTACTATTTGGGCCAGCATTCTCTTATTGATTGCTATATTTAGCGTTTATTATTTGGGCCAGCATTTTCATATTGATTGCTATATTTAGCTTTTACTATTTGGGCCAGCATTTTCATATTGATTGCTATATTTAGCTTTTACTATTTGGGCCAGCATTTTCATATTGATTGCTATATTTTGCTTTTACTATTTGGGCCAGCATTCTCATGTTGATTGCTATATTTTGCTTTTCCTATTTGGGCCAGCATTCTCTTATTGATTGCTATATTCATAATGTTTTAACCATTTTACCTTTTGGCTTTCTTTGGGTTACTGCCCTTGTATTCTTCGGATTTTGTGTTGAACCCTTTATTTCATTCATTTCACAACATAGCAACCTGATGTCTGTGCTTACGTTCATGATTGACAATTTTTAAAAATGTAATGTGTACTGAAAGTTTGCATCCAACTTTATCTCAACATTATTTAAAAGTTAGTATCACCTGCTAATTCCCTCCCAACTCAAAGCAGATATTTGTCCTGTACTGCATCATCAACTTTAAAGTTTCAGTATCAAAAGTTACCATGAAATAGAATATATATAATTTCAATAAATGATCTCATCCCTCTTTATAATATAGATCAAGCATTGTCAGCCATTATTAATTTTTTACTATTATTGCTTGTAATAGAATACATATAATTTCAATAAATGATCTCATCCCTCTTTATAATATAGATCAAGCATTGTCAGCCATTATTAATTTTTTACTATTATTGCTTGTAATAGAATACATATAATTTCAATAAATGATCTCATCCCTCTTTATAATATAGATCAAGCATTGTCAGCCATTATTAATTTTTTACTATTATTGCTTGTAATAGAATACATTATAATTTCAATAAATGATCTCATCTCTTTATAATATAGATCAAGCATTGTCAGCCATTATTAATTTTTTACTATTATTGCTTGTAATAGAATACATAATTTCATTAAATGATCTCATCCCTCTTTACAATAGCAGATCAAGCATTGTCAGCCATTATTAATTTTTTACTATTATTGCTTGTAATAGAATACATATAATTCAATAAATGATCTCATCTCTTTATAATACAGATCAAGCATTGTCAGCCATTATTAATTTTTTACTATTATTGCTTGTAATAGAATACATATAATTTCAATAAATGATCTCATCCCTCTTTATAATATAGATCAAGCATTGTCAGCCATTATTAATTTTTTACCTATTATTGCTTGTAATAGAATACATATAATTTCAATAAATGATCTCATCCCTCTTTATAATATAGATCAAGCATTGTCAGCCATTATTAATTTTTTACTATTATTGCTTGTAATAGAATACATATAATTTCAATAAAATGATCTCATCCCTCTTTGTAATATAGATCAGAAAGCATTGTCAGCCATTATTAATTTTTTACTATTATTGCTTGTAATAGAATACATATAATTTCAATAAATGATCTCATCCCTCTTTATAATACTAGATCAAGCATTGTCAACCATTATTAATTTTACTATTGTGGCAATGAAGTGCATATAATTTCAATAAATGATCTCATCTCTTTATAATATGAATAATGTCAGCCATTATTAATTTTACTATTATTACTTGTAATAGAATACATATAATTTCAATAAATGATCTCATCCCTCTTTATAATATGAATCAAGCATTGTCAGCCATTATTAATTTTTTATTATTGCTTGTAATAGAATACATATAATTTCAATAATGATCTCATCCCTCTTTATAATATAGATCAAGCATTGTCATACATTTATTAATTTTTACTATTATTGCTTGTAATAGAATACATATAATTTCAATAAATGATCTCATCTCTCTTTATAATATAGATCAGCATTGTCAGCCATTATTAATTTTACTATTGCTTGTAATAGAATACATAATTTCAATAAATGATTTGTCTCTCTTTATAATATAGATCAAGCATTGTCAGCCATTATTAATTTTTTACTATTATTGCTTGTAATAGAATACATATAATTTCAATAAATGATCTCATCTCTCTTTATAATATAGATCAAACATTGTCAGCCATTATTAATTTTTTACTATTATTGCTTGTAATAGAATACATATAATTTCAATAAATGATCTCTTATCTCTCTTTATAATATAGATCAAGCATTGTCAGCCATTATTAATTTTTTACTATTATTGCTTGTAATAGAATACATATAATTTCAATAAATGATCTCATCCCTCTTTATAATATAGGCAGAAGCATTGTCAGCCATTATTAATTTTTGAATGTTATTGCTTAAATCTTAATTTCTCTCTCAGCACAACTATTCAGAATTTTATATTTCTTACATTACAATTTTTGTTGCTTTTTTTTCACAACTGTCAAAGGCTTCATGTTAAATATCATTCTAAACAAAGAATATTAGTGCAAAATGAAACATTGACAACCTTTATTTATCTAATAATTTTTTTATATTATAATAGTGCTGATAACCAAACTTTGCTACACTAAATAGTTGAATATAGATACTTCCTTCACTATGAGAGTAACATCAGCTAATAAGAACAGGAGCCACAGAATGTGTTATACACTTTGCCGCGCTATGATATTCTTTATTATTGTATTATAAGACCATGTGATTAAATCCTTTCTTCACTAATCTTTTGCTGAAGTGTTTTCTTTGGGATATTATTAACCAGAACTATGAGCTAATACAACCATTATAAGAATTAGTTCACAAATCAACTCTTTTAAAAGTCACTAATTTATAGATGTCATCTAAACATGAGGAACCAGCTATAAAAGAGTCATAATCATCATATTTGAGTTTAAAAACCCAATACATTTTGAGTCAACAAATTTTTTGGGTAGAAAATGCTATATTTTTATTTCTCTGAACTACAAGTGGCTCCTTCGTGCACAGTGTAAATGACAAATCATCAAGAACATAAAGTAATATTAGAACTGAAGAATCTGTCAAGTGAAATATATCAAAACATTTTATGCACAAATATTTGAAATATTTTTAATATCTATGGAAAAAGTGAAAAATATCTCTAATGTTATAAAATTACAGAAAATTTCCCTTAAAGAAATTGTTCAAAAGTTATAAGTTGTATGTATGTGTTAACATAGATTTTTCACTTAAATCTGTATTGAAATATAGTTGATGATTATTTGTGACAAAAACTAGATTAGAGTGTTGGTTCATGAATTTGGTAACATTGTAATTGTGAGTTCAATCCCTGAGTCAGGTATTGCAGCCTTAGACTCATTACGTAATGAGGCAAGCAATAACTGAATAGTATGAATAGGAACAAGATAAAATATCTTTAGATATGATTTGGTTGGTTGTTTTGTTTTTATGGCATATCAACCTCGGCGGGTCATTTATTGCCAACTAAATTTTATTTATTTATTGCTGGTAATACCTTTTGCCTTCAACAATTTATTGTTTTTTTTTATATAAGTTTTATGTCTAGTACTTTAAACATGAACAGCAGAATATATATATATATATATATATATATATATATATATATATATGTTTTTTTAATCATTTCACCCCAAGCAAGGCATTCCACTACCACTATTGCGCTTGGGGCTACATATATATATATATATATATATATATATATATATATATATATATTGTTTAATTACTTAATTACTTAGTTTTTGGTCATAATAAAATTAGACCAGTGCATTAAAAGTGTTCAATATGATTATATTGTAGAACTTCTGAATATTTTTCATTTGTGAACAAGTTATTATGTGACCTAGGTTTCTAGCTTGAGTGGTATCTTCAGGTGACTTTCAATAACCATTTACCATTTTGTTTCTTTTTTTTTAAAGAATGCTCATGTAACAGTTTTTCTTTTTTTTTCATGCTCATGTGGCAGGAAATTTTTGAACACGCAATTTTTAAAATTACAAGAAATTATAATGTTTTCATCCATGGTTATATGAACCTAAGAGGTATTTTTAGTATGGTTACACTTAGTCATAATTTCCATTCTTTCATTCATAATCTCTAACTTATTTTCCTGGCACAGTCTACATATTTTGCCACCGTTCTAAGGCTTGGCTGTTTTTACTATACTCCACATTATTTCTGGGTATTTTTCATATTGTGATTTTAATTTTCACACATGGCTAGCCAATTTTGTACAGTTTTTTTTATTTTGAATGTAGACTTGTGATTGAACCACCTGGTCTTAAATGTGTCTTTGGATGACCCCAAATATATTTTATTTTGGTCATTTAAGTCATGTACCTTTGCCTTTGAAGGATGTGCATTGTGGTACTGTGGATATCGATTCGGAACAAGAAACCGGGAAGCCGAGTTCGAATTCCAGTTGAATCCATTGTATTCACGTACGCGCAAATACCCTTGGGAAAGGTATTAATCCGTCTCTTCCTTCCAGTTATGGGTTAAATAGCAGGACAGATTGGGTTCTATAGCCTTGGTCGGCAACCAGTCTACCGCAGAATGCAATGGCAACCTACTGCGGGATAATCTTCTGCCCAGTCAGTCATGTCTATTTCGAGACATGATCGCCCAAGCATGTATCACGTATGGCACTTAACTAACTGACTGACCTTTGCCTTGTAAATGACTTCTTTTGTGTTGCAAAGTCCTTGAAGTGGACATTTATTTTTGTCCCTCCAGTTGCATTCTTTATTAGTCGTCTTGTTTTGTGCAATGCCATCTAAGTTTCTGGCATTTTTTTAAATTTTTTATGAAACTCTCTAAATTACTAGTACAACTATAACTTAGCTTGATTGTGTTTCTGTTGAAAATTTTGTTTAGTTCATTCATAAAGGAAACCTCAGAACATCATCTAAAGAGGTTATAAACTATGATTTATTAAGACAAGTAAATTTTTAGTACCCATCTCATCAGACTGCAAATTATAAATGGTTAGTCAAGCAGCATAACCAAGAAAATAATTTTTGTGGGTGTTATAATTTTTCCAGTTTGTTACACCCAGAAAAATTATTTTCCGAGTCCTGACATTTGACTTCATGTTTTTTTTAATGTTCTGATAAAATTAAACCATTTGTAATTTGCAGTTTGATGGATTGAATACTAAAAATTTACTATTCAAAATAAATTATAGTTTATAACTGCTTTAGATGATATGTTGAGTTTTCTTTTATCTATATCATATTGATCTGGATAACATACATTGGGGTCTCTACATGGATTTATCTCTTAAAGATTTTATATTAGATTTTTTGGGTTATCCTCTCCATTTCCAGATTTTACATTATACATATATATATATATATATATATATATATCCCCCATTGCTCCCAGTGGAGCACAGGCCATAGACAACCTTTAGACATTGATGAGTGGGTTGTCAATGCTTCTGTAACTTGTCTTTTTACAGGTGGGGGTGTTGACAGTTTTAAACTGAATTAGATAAAATAAGCCAAGAGATCTATAAAAATATGTGTAATTTATTAAGGATTGTTAAAGATGTGCGTTGTGGTACAGTGGATATCGGCTCGGGACGAGGAACCGGGGAGCCGAGTTCGAATTCCAGTTGAATCCATTGTATTCACTTACGTGCAAATACCCTTGGAAAAGGTATTAATCCATCTCTTCCTTCCAGTTATGGGTTAAATAGCAGGACAGACTGGGTTCTATAGCCTTGGTCGTCAACCAGTCTACTGCAGAAAGCAATGACAACCTACTGTGGGATAATCTTCTGCCCAGTCAGTCATGTCTTTTTCGAGACATGATCACCCAAGCATGTATCACGTATGGCACTTAACTAACTGACTGACACAAGCTAATTATTGAAAGGACACAAGTGAGTATATTCCTTAGTTCCAAAAAAATAGAAATAAAAAAAAAATACTTTCATTAAATATGACATCAAAATTTCTACCCATCAATAAAAGTAATTTTACATTGCCATAAATTTATACTATTCCACAAATTTGAAGCATGAATTCAGTCAGTCAGTTAAGTGCCATACGTGATACATGCTTGGGCGATCATGTCTCGAAAGAGACATGACTGACTGGGCAGAACATTATCCTACAGTAGGTTGCCATTGCTTTCTGCGGTAGACTGGTTGCCTGCCAAGGCTATAGAACCCAATCTTTCCTGTTATTTAACCCATAGCTGGAGGGAAGAGATGGATTAATACCTTTCCCAAGGGTATTTGCACGTAAGTGAATGCAATGAATTCAACTGGAATTCGAACTCGGCTCTCTGATTTCTCATTCCTAGCCGATATCCATTGGACCACTACTACCGAACGCCCCGTGGCCCAGGGGTAGAGTCACCAACTGACGCCAAATTGGTCAGGTTTCGAGCCTGGGTTGTGTAGCAATCAGAGTCTAACCGTACTGATGAGCTGTGATACAGCGAAACAGATCTGTCTGCGGAAGCATGAATTAAAAAAATCAAAAAGGGCATATTGGATGTACCACAAGGTTCATTCGACAGAGCTGAAATTTCCAAACTAATAGATCTGTATATTCTAAATAAGATCAACAAAACAAATAATCCAAATGGACAACCACGGGTTATATAGAGATGATGGTTTGATGATAGGGTTGAACAACAGAAGAGCAAATGACAAGATAAGAAGCACGAATTTACACAAGATACTAGATTAGCAACTAGGTCCCACCCTTTTACAGTTAAACAAATAAGATGTAACCGTAAATTCTACTCCAACGGCTTCTTTTCTCGTGCTTCCCGCCTGTGGAACTCCCTTCCACAAGTCTGCTTTCCCGACAGTTACAATCTCCAGGTGTTTAAATGTAGGGTCAATAGACACCTCCTATCACACTAACTCCCAACTATTCTCACAACACTCTCATCTACCCAACCCTCATTCTCGGTATCCTCACCCGCCTATCACCCACCCTCTGTTATTTCCTATATTTAATCAGCCTTTCTCCACTCTACGTAGCCCCCTGCACAGTAGTGGCAGTGACATGCCTTGCTCGGGGTGAAACGCTTATAAAAAAAAAAAAAAAAACTCTTCAAGCGTCTCAATTTTGAAATAGAGATCGAAATGAATAAAAAAATGTTCAATATTTAGATGTAGAATTTAATCTACAAACTCTCTGTGTCCCACCATACATTAAACCAAACACAAATTTGAGGTATGCAAACACTTGCAACACTGTAAGTATTCCTTATGCACACATGTTAAACAGATATTGACAGACCTTGGATTTCAACCCAGGAATAGATATTTGGAAAATATCTCTTTATGTATGATTTTTTTTCTTCCCTGAAAAAAATCACCTCCTTTCTTTTCCTAGGAGAGGCTGGAAGAGAGAGGAGGAAGGAAATAATTGCTGGGGTGGCTGAGAGAAGTAGAGAGGTGAAACACAAGGCATTTACTAGATGACATGTTGATATAATAATAATTTAACAATGTCCAGCTGATCCAGCGAGGGGAGAGAATTCTGTTTCTTTCTTCCATGTTTGTCTGTTATTCTTTCCCTTTTCTCTCTCAGAGAAAAAAAGAAAGGAAACGATCAAGGAATAGCAAAATTATTGGCACATTTTTTAAAAAGACCACCCACTTAAGGAGGTAATTGTAATTAACGCTAACATGTGAATGTATAAAATCAAGTAGAGTCAGTATGACGGGAATTGTGTGCAATTGAGCTGAACCAGACAAATGAAGTTGATGTTATATTTTAATGGGAAGACATTCCAATGTCCTTCCCACCTCACGCCATATTGAAACAATTTTAACAAAATCACAACAGATTCGAAAATCAGGAGAAGAGAGATCAAGTCATTAGCAGAGGTATGTCAGACAGACAAAAAATGTGTGAAGTGAAATACACAGATACATCCTTTCTCTCTCTCTCTCTCTCTCTCTCTCACTAATAGCAACAAAAAGCATAGCAGCAAGAGTTTGTTGGCACTCAGGGCCGTAGCTGATGCTAAAAAAAAACACCAGACACAGAGAAAATTGCCCAGATTTATGAGTTGACAATGTGATGACGTCATCAGTGTCATCCATTTCCAGAAACTTAATTTTGTGGATTTTTTCGGCTATTCCAATGGAAATTAGGCACAGAACATGAACAAAAGCAAGAAATCAGGTTCAGACTTTCTGAGTATGACCAGTCTTTTCTGCCAAAATTAATAATTAAACAGATTTTTACTACGTTCATTTGGATGTTTCCTTCGTTTTTCTTTCTTTCTTTCTTTCTTTCTTTCTTCGTGAATTGTTTAGTTTGATTTCTGACGAAGACATTTTTCCTTGCCAAGATTTTCACTATGATTGCACGGATTGGCCTGGACCCGTGCCCGGTAGTCAGATACGGCCATGGTAGTGAGTTCAGATTAGTCTTGGATGCAAGAGAAGTACATGTGTACAAACAGATTTTTTTTTAATCATGTCACCCCAAGAAAGGCATTCCACTGCCACTATAGCACAAGGGGTTACACAGGGTGATAGACAAGTTAGGATGTACATAGGGGGAGAGTTGGAGAGAATGGGAGGGTTAGTGTGTGAGGAGGTGTCTATTGACCTTACATTTAAACTCCTGGAGGTTATAGCCGTCGGGGAAGCAAGCATGTGGAAGGGAATTCCACAGGTGGAAAGTGCGAGAAAAGAAGCTGTTGCAGTAGAAATTCTGGTTACATTTCATCATTTTCACTGTAAAAGGGTGGGACCTAGTTGCCAATCTAGTATCTCATGCAAACTCATACCTAGGGGGCACCAGTGATTTAAGTTCATCAGAGCAGAAGCCATGAAAGTATTTATAGAAGAGGCACAGGGAAGCCACGTCACGCCGGTAAGAAAGTGACTGCAGGCGGTCAGCTAAGTCAGTATCAATCACATTAGAGATTCTTCACTGTATTTTGTCAAGGAGCCCGAGGAGAATAGTAGGGGCACCCAACCAGATGTGGCAACAGTATTCAAAACACGGGCAGATGGTAGATTTGTATAAGTGCAGAATAGATTCAGGCGGAAAGAATTTCCCGGCCCTGCACAGAGAGCCAACATTCATAGCAGCAGATTTAGCAATGGATTCGACGTAATCATTCCACTTGATGTCCGCTGAGAGTGTCAGGCCAAGCAGGCGTAGTGTTTTACTCTCTGGGAGGCAGGCCTGTTCCATGCTAATGGGGGAAGGTGCGGTTGTCTGTGGTAGTTAATTGATAGCAGCTTCGTTTTGGAAGAATTGAATTTTACGAGCCATTTCCTACCCCAATCCACCACAGATTGGAGGTCCTTTTCAAGCTCAGCCGCGAGGTTCGCCTAATCATCAACATCAGATTTTTGATCGAGGCGAGCGTATACTGTGGTATCATCGGCGTACATGTCTACTTGTGAAATCTCTCTCTAATTAGAAAGCGTTTGCTTCTATTTATTATACACAGCCTGACCATTCCATGCCAGCTCTCAATTTTGGAATGCAGACTTAGTTGACCTAGGAGAAGTTTTCAAAGTGAAAAGAAAAATTCTATCTCATAAAAAAGCAGGGATTTGTGTCTATTTTTTTTTTTTTTCTTATATAGATTTATCTTTCACAGTAACAATCGTTTCAACCATTTAATATAAGACTATAATTATTTAGTTTAATTTCTGATGAAGACATTTTTTCTTGCTTGGATTTTCACTATGATTGCACGGATCGGCCTTGACCAAAAAAGCTAGAATGTATTCTATTTTTAATTCTTGTTTTTTTTTGTTTTTTTTACTATTCTTTCTCTCTTGATGTACAGAGAATTACAATATAATCATTAGTCCATATGAACTGGCCTTCATTCCTCACTTGTTACTTTTTTAGTTCTGGCTTGTTTCCCTTATTTCTGTATGTGCACCCAACCACCTCTTGATTTCAATTGTTGAGAAGGCAGCATAAAATTCAACCGTCCCTTTTTTCACAGATCCGTTATTTCCTCTGAGATCAGAAATCACAATGGGGCAAGGGAGGTGAAAGATTTTCAACTGATCATTTGAGATCTCAATCACCTGGGACAAAACAGAAGCAAACAGCTGCAAACTCAGGTGCAAGTAACTTATGACCAGTTAGCGCACGCAACATAATTTGGAAACCAGGAGGGGTTAGGGTGTCATACACTAAATCTAACCATCCTGCTGACACAATTAGACACAACCCTAAAGAAATAGAATACAGGTTATCAAAAAATTTCTCATACAAAACAATTTTCATTGAAAGAAAAAAAGATTATGAAAGGGCCTTAAATAAAAATGGCCATAAAAATAAATTAGAACATAAACCTCAGATAAACAGCCAAATTAAAAATAATGTTAAAAAACGAAACATTATTTGGTTCAACCCACCTTTAATTTAGAAGTAGAATCCAGAATAGGGCAAATTTTTTTTCAAATTAATTAATAAACTCTTTCCTAAAACTCAAAATTACATAAAATATTCAATAGAAATACAGATAAATTAAGTGACAGCTGTACTTGTATTTTATAAAATAATATAATATAATTAATTTATAATAGAATTAATTTATAATTATATAATGCTTTAATAATTATATAATAATTATATATAATAATTATATAGATATATTTTTTTAATCATATCACCCCAAGCAAGGCAGTCCACTGCCACTATAGCGCAGGGGGTTACATAGAAGGATTGGGTATAGCAAATGTCAGGAGGGTGATAGATGCGTTAGGAGGTATGTAGGAAGAGTGTTGGAGGGAATGGGTGAGAGTATGTTAGGCGGTGTCTATTGACCTTACATTTAAACTCCTCGAGGTTGTAGCCATCGGGGAATCAATCATGCAGAAGGGAATTCCACAGGCAGGAAGTGCGAGAAAAGAAGCTGTTGGAGTAGAAATTGCAGTTACATTTCATCGGTTTCACTGTAAAGAGGTGGGACCTAGTTGCCAATCTAGTATCTCATGAAAGTATTTATAGAAGAGGCACAGGGAAGCCACATCACGCCGGTGAGGGAGCGACTGCAGGTGGTCAGCCAAGTCAGTATCGATCACATTACAGATTCTCCGCTGTATTTTGTCAAGAAGCCCGAGGAGGATAGCAGGGGCACGACCAGATGTGGCAGTAGTATTCAATACACGGGCGGATGGTAGATTTATATATGTGCAGGGTAGATTCAGGTGGAAAGAATTTCCAGGCCCTGCACAGAGAGCCGACTTTCATAGCAGTGGATTTAGCAATGGATTCGATGTAGTCATTCCACTTGAGATCCGCTGAGAGTGTCAGGCCGAGCAGGCATAATGTTTTACTCTCTGGGAGGCAGGCCTGTTCCATGCTAATGGGGGGAGGTGCAGTTGTCTGTGGTGGTTGATTGACAGCAGCTTCATTTTGGAGGAATTGAATTTTACAAGCCAGTTCTTACCCCAATCCACCACGGATTGGAGGTCCTTTTCAAGCTCGGCAGTTAGGTTCGCCTTGTCACCATCACCAGATTTTTGATTGAGGTGAGAGTAAACTGTGGTGTCATTGGTGTACATACCTACTTGGGATCTTATGGCATTGGGGAGATCATTGATGTAGATTAGAAAGAGCGTAGGACCTAGGATAGAACCTTGGGGGACACCCACGTGTGTAGGGTAGTTCTGAGAGGCATGTCCATTTAATACCACCTTCAGAGTGTGGTTAGAGAGGAATGACTGGATTAGGTCCAACAAAAGTCCAGTTATGCCGTAGCTTTGCAGCTTCCGTAGAAGCCCGGCATGCCATACTCTGTCTAACACTTTAGAGATGTCCAGGGTGACAGTTCGAGCTTCACCATTCTTGTCGAGAGCCTGGTATATATACTCGGTGATGGTCGTTAGCATATCAGCAGTGGACCTTATGAAGCAGAAGCCATATTGCTTGTCCGAGAGTAGCCTGTGGGCTGTGAGATGTTGAACAACCTCGGCATTGATAATGGCTTTGAACACGTTGCCAAATATCGGAAGAAGGCTGATAGGGCAGTAATTTGCGGGGCCCAAGGGTTCACCAGTGTTCCTAAATATTGGAACCACAGAAGAGGACTTCCAACAGGCAGGAAAGCAGGAGGAAGATAGGCAGAGGTTGTAGAGTTTAGAAAGGACAGAGGAGAGTTCAGGGGCACATTTCTTCAAGACTATGATTGGGATTCCGTCCCTACCGCTCGCTTTGTGCAATGATATATAATTATATCAAATTATATAATTATAATTATATAATAGTCAATATATAATAATTATATAATAATAATGTTATATTTATTATATAATAATTATATATTATTATAATTTTTAATAGAATTAATTTATAATAGAATACAGGTTATCTAAAAATTTCGCATACAAAACAATTTTCATTGAAAGAAAAAAATATTATGAAAGGGCCTTAAATAAAAATGGCCATAAAAATAAATTAGAACATAAACCTCAGATAAACAGCCAAATTAAAAATAATGTTAGAAAATTAAATATTATTTGGTTCAACCCACCTTTAATTTAGAAGTAGAATCCAAAATAGGGCAAATTTTTTTTCAAATTAATAAACTCTTTCCTAAAGCTCAGAATTACATAAAATATTCAATAGAAATACAGATAAATTAAGTTACAGCTGTTCTTGCAATTTATAAAATTACATAATAAAACCAAGAATTTAAAAAATAATGTACAAAATACTGTACAATATTATGAATGAAAAATGTAACTGCAGAGACAAAAAGAGGTGCCCACTTGATAGAGTTTGTAAAACAGGAGTTATTTACAATGCAGAAGTACAGGATACTGATCAGCAGAGAAAAATATACTTATGGTATACTGAAAGAAATTTTAAAAATTGTTGGTATAATCACAAGTTTACATTCAAGCTAGAAAGCCTTAAAATTGTACAAAACTAGCTAATCAGACACGAAGAGAAGTTAGCCATAATATTACTTCCTGAACAAGAAAGGTTATGAAATGTAAGATCCAAAATAATGTCCATATGCATATCAGAAAATATATTTTACGATCATACAAACCTGGATGAAAGTGTTTACAATTCTTGAAAAACTTCTCCCTTATTTTGAACTTTCAGTTATTTTAAACTTCCAGTTGTGTGTTCTGAAAATCCCTGTTGTGTGTTTGAAAAAAAATGTTGGAGAATCAGTCGATATAAAATGCCTGAAGATACCAAAAGGTTGAAACCAAGATAACGTAATTAACTGACTTCCAAAATAAAAAAATATATATCTAAACTTATTTATAACTGGAACTTCACCTGTGTGTTTGTTTGTATGTCTGTATCCGTTACCTATAGACTCCGAAACGGTTGAACCGATTTTTTTGAAAATTTACACAGTTGTATTATAAGCGTCTGCAAGTATTCTTAGTTAGGTTTTGTGTCAAGGTACCCTTGATAAATATCAAAAATTGATAATCGAAAAAAATCAGGTTATAGAAGGAGTGGTCCGATTTTAATCAAATTTGATACGCTCATAGACAAAGACATAAGAAACGATATTCAGAAGTTTCAAGGTTGCAGTTCTTACAATAGTGCAGAAAATTGATAATATATATATATATATATATATATATATATAAAAGGCAAGATGTTTGTGTGTGTCTGTTTATCTGTCTGTATGACCTTTATACAAATCCACAATTTTTATCCGATTCTCACCAAACTTCACACAAATATTCTTTAGGCTGAGTCTGATCTCTAGGACCATGAATTAGTTTTAAAGCTTTCATTACACCCGAGCAACACCAGGCTATACTGCTAGTATGCATATATATACATATTAATAATACATATATTGTTCTATGTCTATGGCACAACTTGGAGTTTCATATGTTATACAATCATCAGGTGCATATTTCAAACTGGGAGTTTAATAGATTTGAATTTAAGTTTACACAATGTTCATGGGAATTAAATCTTATAAAGTTAAGTTACTGCTTTTTTAATAACATGATTAAAAATTGAATTATTCTGCAGTTACATGTGGATAAAAATTTAAAATTAAAATAAAATAAAAATAAAAGATAATAAAATGCAGGGAAAAATCAAAGTGGCAAAAATCATGAGTTTTAAAAATTTAAATATTCAAATATTACACATACATAAAAAATGTAAAGAAAATTAAAATTTTAAATAAAAGAAAGATAAAATAAAAGAAAAATGGAAAGAAAAATTAAGAGGTAAAATTTAAAATTAAGAGATTGCAAACTGATTATATATATCAAAGTTCTCTAAATTTATCCAACCCAATTTGTAATTAAGTCAACACAAGTCCAGTTTAGCTTAACAAGTGAAATCTTACAATATCAATGGGAAATACAATGAGATTATTTGAGTTACACTTTTCTAATGGTATTGATAATATTAGTCACTTCCTTATAAGGAAATATTTGGTATTCATTGACGAAACAGGTAGTGCAGTTCATTATGCTTTTCTTCAGTCCCTGATCATCAGTTTGGGATCAAAGTGGAGAATCAGTTTTTCTCATGTGTAATAGTAATATTAGTCATTTTTCAATTGATTTTTTTTACAGCATTTACATTATTCTAACTATTGTCCACATCTATGGGTCCTGGGTATGACCTTAAACTGCATCCGGCAGCAAGGCCTCTGATTTGGAGGTTGTGAGGAGCATGGAACCACCTCTTATTTGCTGTTGTTCCTGGTTCCACCCTAACCCAGAGTGGTAGCACCCGTTAGGGTCCCAGCTATGGGTAAATAGTTAACCCCTAAACTGGGATCAGAATGCTATAAAAGTATTTACCAACAAAACTTTTTTGAATGAAAAATATTACCAACAAAAGCTTTTTCAAAGGAAAATTATTACCAACAAAACCTTTTTTGAATGAAAAATATAACCAACAAAACCTTTTGTGAATGAAAAATGTTACCAACTTTTTGAAGGAAAAATATATTACCAACAAAACTTAAGTGAATGAAAAATATATTACCAACAAAACTTTTTTGATTGAAAAATATATTACCAACAAATTATTTTTTAAGACTGACCCTTAAATGACCAAAATGGTTGATGGGTCATTAAACTTAAACCAAACCTGCACTACCAGGCAACTCTGCCTCCTCGGAAACTCTGACCACGCTGTAGTCTCCATAAACATATCAATCAGCACTAACTCTACACAAGAAAACCAGACCAGCAGAATATCATACTGCTACCAAAGAGCCGACTGGGACTCGTTCAGGGACTTCCTCTGCGACGTCCCCTGGAACAACGTCTTTGATCTTCCTGTCGAAGACTGTGCCTCCGAAGTCTCCTCTTGGGTTAAGGCTGGCATCAATGCTTTTATCCCTGCCAGAAAATTCCAACTAAAACCAAATTCGTCCCCCTGGTTCTCACCCGCTTGCTCGGCCACTATTGCCCACCGGAACCATTTCTTCCGGCTCTATCGAAGCTGCTCGTCGAACCAAAACAGGCGCCTTTTCACCTCAGCACGGAACAAGTGTAAAAAAGTACTGAACGAAGCCAAGAGGGCGTTTGCTACCAGAATTAGGCAACGCATAGCATCCTCTAAGTTTGGCTCCAAAGATTACTGGCGTCTCTGCAAAAGCGTGCTCAGCAGAAACAAGACTTCAATTCCCCCACTAATCAATGAATTTGAAGTTTTCACCTCCCCAGCCAACAAGGCTGAATGCTTTGCCCATAGATTCTCAACCAATTCGACACTGGACTCGTTAGGAATACCTACACCAGACTTCCCACCCAGAACTAAGGCTCAACTAAATAACGTCCACATTACACCCTCGCTGGTCGCCAAGATAATTGCGCAACTTGACCCACACAAAGCGAGCGGCGGTGACGGAATCCCAGTCATAGTACTGAAGAAATGTGCCCCAGAACTCTCCTCTGTCCTCTCTAAACTCTATAACCTCTGCCTATCTGCTTCCTGCTTTCCTGCCTGTTGGAAGTCCTCCTGCGTAGTTCCTGTATTTAAGAATTCTGGCGAACCCTCAGACCCCGCCAATTACCGTCCTATTAGTCTCCTTCCAATCTTTGGCAAAGTTTTCAAAGCCATTATCAACGCCGAGGTGATTCAGCATCTTATGGCCAATGGGCTTCTCTCTGACAAACAGTATGGGTTTCGCTTCACCAGGTCTACTGCTGATATGCTAACGACCATTACCGAATACATATACCAGGCACTCGACAAGAATGGTGAAGCCCAAACCGTTGCCTTGGATATCTCCAAAGCATTCGACAGGGTCTGGCATGCTGGCCTCTTGTGCAAACTACTGAGCTATGGGATAACTGGACATCTGTTTGACCTCATCCAGTCTTTCCTCTCTAACCGCACATTGAAGGTGGTATTAAATGGGCATGCCTCCCAAAACTACCATACGAACGCGGGCGTCCCTCAAGGTTCTATCCTAGGACCCACACTCTTTCTGATCTACATTAATGATCTCCCCGACACCATTAGATCCCAAGTTGGCATGTATGCCAACGACACAACAATCTACTCCCGCATCAATCAGAAACCAGGTCTGGATGACAAAGTGAACCTCGCTGCCGTACTTGAAAGGGACCTCCAATCCATAGTGGCCTGGGGTAGGAAATGGTTAGTAAATTTCAATGCCTCTAAAACAAAGCTGTTATCAACTAATCACCATAGACAATCGCATCTACCTCTCATTAGCATGGGACAGGCTAGCCTCCCAGAGAGTAAAATACTACGCCTCCTTGGCCTTACACTCTCGGCGGACCTCAAATGGAATAACTATATTGAATCCATTGCCAAATCTGCTGCTATGAAAGTCGGCTCTCTGTGCAGGGCCCGGAAATTTTTCCCACCTGAATCTATTCTGCACATATACAAATCTACCATCCGCCCGTGTATTGAATATTGCTGCCATATCTGGTCAGGTGCCCCTGCTGCTCTCCTTGGGCTTCTTGACAAAATACAAAGGAGGATCTGTAACGTGGTTGATACTGACTTGGCAGACCGGCTGCAGCCGCTCTCTCACCGGCGTGATGTGGCTTCCCTGTGCCTCTTCTACAAGTACTTTCATGACTTCTGCTCCGATGAGCTTAGATCACTGGTGCCGCCTAAGCACGAATTTACATGAGATACTAGATTAGCAACTAGGTCCCACCCTTTTACAGTTAAACAAATAAGATGTAACTGTAAATTCTACTCCAACAGCTTCTTTTCTCGCGCTTCCCGTCTGTGGAACTCCCTTCCACAAGTCTGCTTTCCCGACAGTTACAATCTCCAGGTGTTTAAATGTAGAGTCAATAGACACCTCCTATCACACTAACTCCCAACTATTCTCACAACACTCTCATCTACCCAACCCTCATTCTCGGTATCCTTACCCGCCTATCACCCACCCTCTGTCATTTCCTATATTTAATCAGCCTTTCTCCACTCTACGTAGCCCCCTGCACAGTAGTGGCAGTGACATGCCTTGCTCGGGGTGAAACGCTTATAAAAAAAAGAAAAAAAAAAAACAAACCACATCTATGTTGCCATTTGTATGACATTTTGGCCATCGTACACACTGGCCTTCTTCAGGCACTAGGTATTTCAAACTGAATCCTTTATTACAATCACTGGGGTTTGGTTGAAAATTCCTACCACCTGAAGAAGACCGGAGTGTACAATGGCTGAAACGTCATACAATGGCATAGATGAGGACAATAGTCCAAATAATGTAAATATTGTAAATACTACCTCATCACAGAAATATAGACAAATGATTTTTCTTTTTTTCGTTACAGCTTATCAATATCTTGATGGGGGAAAATAATGTAGATTCATACCCTACCCAAGGGTATTAGTTCTTAAGTGCTTATGCAATAAACTTGACTGTAATTGGAATTTGGCTCTCCATTTCCAAACAGTCACTCATTTAGGTCCTGACCAGGTTCAGTGTTGCTTAACTTTGGTAATTGTATGAGAACATGACACAACCATAAATCTTCTTAAATATTTGGCCTTCAGTAACTGAGCAGCTAGTGCGGAAATTTATCAGTTTTTTTCTCTTGAAACAATTTTTCAGAAAAATAAGCTTCTCAAACCTTTCAATTTTGATAGGGTTGTCCTTCATAACTTTTTGCTTGAAGTAATGTGCAATATCAACAATTGGATTATTTCATTATTTTCTCTTAATATTAAATTTGCTACCTATTTTTGTTGTTGCAGTTGTTGGAAGTCCTTAAGCAATGTAATTTCTGTGATTTGATATAGTTCTTTGTTTGTAATTTTGTAATGCCATCTTTCTATTGAATTATATCTTACCAACTGCAATAATATATATATTTTTTATATTGAGGTATACATTTAAAGGACACTGAAGTCTTTGCAAATACAATTGAGTCAGTCAGGAGAGAAGTGCTAGAAGCAATTTTACTTTGGTCAATTGACAGTTAAAGCTACTATCCCATATCAGTTAAAGCTACTATCCCATATCAGTTAAAGCTACTATCCCATATCAGTTAAAGCTACTATCCCATATCAGTGTAACTAATAATGGATGAAAAGTAAATAGTTGCAAAAAAAAAATCTTATCTAAACATTTATTTAGATGTTTTTATTTTTGCATAACCATTTTATTATTCTTATGGTTAATCAGTATAATTCTGACATTATGAAAATCAGTTAAAACAAATGGATTTATGGCCGCAAGGCCCCTCAAAAATAATTTGAAAAATGCCCTTGGAGAGTTAGCTAGAAAAAAGAAATTAATTTGAACATTATATCAAGACGAGATTAATTGCTTCATTAAATGTGGACAAAACAGAATGAAAAATAACACAAAAATATAAATTCTTTCTTTATCCTCATTTCAAAGTTATACAGTATAACCCGGATATAAGAAACCCGGATATGAGAGAGATTTTCTTTGATCCCAAATTATAGTCTGTGGTAATGTATATAAATTAGACCAAACCCGGATATTAGAGAAACTCGGATATTAGAGAACTTTTATCCGGTCCCGACAACTCTCTTATATCAGGGTTACACTGTATTATACAGAAAATAACAAAAAGGTAAAATAATAAGAATAATGCTAATAACAATAATAAAAAAAATAATAATGAAAATAATAATATTCTTCAAAAAATTATCAAAATACAAGGCTCTTGAAAGAGAAATCTCAAAAACGTGACACATGAGGATATCAATAGTGACTGGATTGACTGGAAAATGGTTCAATAAACTCATTGAACAGATTCCAGATAGCCCATAAAGAAATACAAAATAATCTACTCATGCGTTACAAAGAGCTTTATCTCTGTAAATGTGATCTTTGTTTGTTCTTTGGCATTTTCTGGAGAGGTGTTTAAAAGATTTTCTTCATTTCATTTTTTTTTCTTTTTCTTTTTTTTCAAGGCCAAATAAGTGAACCCATTTCCATACTTGCCTTTTATTTTTTAATTTCATTCTTGCGTTTGACTCTTTAGTTCCATAATTGTGTTTGACTCTTTGGTTCCATATTTGCCTTTTACTCTTTAGTACCATATTTGCCTTTTACTCTTTAGTTCCGTACTCACCTTTTACTCTTTAGTTCCATACTCGCCTTTTACTCTTTAGTTCCATACTTGCCTTTTACTCTTTGGTTCTATACTCACCTTTTACTCTTTGGTTCCATACTCACCTTTTACTCTTTAGTTCCATACTAGCCTTTTACTCTTTAGTTCCATATTTGCCTTTTACTCTTTAGTTCCATACTCACCTTTTACTCTTTAGTTCCGTACTCACCTTTTACTCTTTAGTTCCATACTTGCCTTTTGCTCTTTGGTTCCATACTCACCTTTTAATCTTTAGTTCCATACTCACCTTTTAATCTTTGGTTCCATACTCACCTTTTACTCTTTAGTTCCATACTTTCCTTTTACTTTGTGGTTCCATACTCGCCTTTTACTCTTTAGTTTCCTACATTAAGAAATCATTTCATTATTTCTAACTAATAGAAATATCAATTCTGCTGTCTATTTTAGTTGATTTGGTCATAATTAATAGACTAAGTAACTTTTAGCCATAAAGAATATAATAAATAAAATTTAAATTTACATATTGAACTTTTTTACAACAAAAGTATTTTTCTATGCAAATGTATATGTCAATTGATTTTCAGCGGTTGAATCTTTTTATACTTAGTTTTCCGGTTTGAAATATTTGTAGAACTTTTCATGCAATGGATACAGTGAGAGTTCAGATGCTTCAGTAAATGTCATTATTGACTTTGCAAATTATACTTTTTTAGGAGCAGATGAGTCGTCTGATCTCTCACAGATAACATCCTCTCCTCTTGCATAAAGGAAACTACTTCACTCACATATTTATAGATGAGTTGGAATTTTGAGTTGACAGATTATGATCTGTTATGAATTCTCATATTTATTTACTCTCAAGAGGCATTAACTGAAAGGTTTTTTTGAATTTGCTCAGTGCAATTTTGATGATTTATGTTCTCTTTTATTCAGTTAGTTAAGTGCCATATGTGAAACACACTTGTGCGATCATGTCTCGAAAGATACATGACTGACTGAGCAGAAGATTATCCTGCAGTAGGTTGCCATTAATTTCTGCAGTAGACTGGTTGCCAGCCAAGGCTATAGAACCCAATCTGTCCTGTTATTTAACCCATAACTGGAAGGAAGAGCCGGATTAATACCTTTCCCAAGGGTATTTGCACCTAAGTGAATGTAATGAATTCAGTTGGAATTCAAACTCAACTCCCCGATTTTTCATTCTGAGCTGATATCCACTGCTCCACAATGCACATCCGCACATCTCTTTTATTCAATGTCTACAAAGTTTTTATCATATTTGAGATTTTTTTTTTCATTTTTTTTCTCTGATATTTATGATAATACTAATTTTGTACATTTTTTGACATGCCTGTTGAAGCTATCACATGATAAACATTTTAATTATTAAATTTTAACTAATACTACACATTATATCAGCACAAACTGCATGTCGACTTTCTGGCAAGTAAACCTCAGAGGAAATAACTAATGATAACTATAAAAATATTTATACTATTTACATCATTTAGAATCTTGCCCTCATCATTTTTGGCATATTAACAATGTTTCAGACATTATTTACACTATTTACATTTTTCAGAATCTTGCTCTCATTTTGTTGCCATATTTACAATGTTTTGGCCTTTGTATACTCACCTTCTTTAAGTGATTAGTATTTTGAATAAAACCCTTTATTTCATTCACCAGGGTAGATTGTTCTCATTTCATGAGTCATGCCTCTTCCAGATGTTTCAGTATTGGTCATCTTTAAAATTCTTGTTCACCTCTGCTGTAGCCTTGTAATGAACTCACAACTCATTGGGTCAAGTCACTGGACCAAACTAACATTTTTATCCAGTGGTCCACATGGTAATCCTTGAGGATATCAATGTAAGAATTTGTGGGACTTATAAACCTAATGTCTCAGTAAACATTTTTACCAGAGCTTATATTACAATCTTGTTGTTCCTAATTGTTTTTCTTTGGCACTCAGTATTACTGGCTTTATTTCATTCATTTTTATGCTTGGCTGACTTAAGAGATTTTTGTAGTCTTGCATATGCATTGATTCCTTAGGTTTTCATTTTTTCCATTGGTATTCTCTATCTATTATTTCAGCTTCATCCCACTCCTTTTCCCTTCTTATGTGGTCAGCTATACCCGATTTTTCTATTTCCCTATGTGTTACGTTCTTCCAATCACTTGAAGAAGTTCAGAGCATACTGTGGGGTACAGAACACACATATCAAAAGGGAGAATTTAATGCAGGATATCCCGTCCACAAAATACAAGACAAATTTCAAGAAAAGTCAACTCAATAGGAAATGTATAAATTAGAAAATAGTATATTTAACAACATCTGTACAGAATAAAGAATTTATATATTTTTTGTATACATTGTTTGATAGAAAAAAAATGTCTTTTAGATTTAAGCGAATCTGAGTTGAACAAAAAAAGCGTCTGTGTTTCACTGTTTGTAATTCAACAGAGTAATGTCTGTTTCTTTTTCTTTTTCTGTTTGTTGCTAAGTAGGTGGAAAAGGAAAGGGTTGATCAGTTTAAGATGAAAAGGAGAGTGTGAGTGAGAAATAACTAAAGAGGGGGAAAAGGGTCAAATAGAGATAGTAGTAAGTAGCAATGTGTGTGTGTAAAAAGATTAATCAGTCTACTTAAATAATAAAGTGTGTTCCTTTCCCTTTTTCTGGCCAGCTAGGGATGTAAAAGTTTTATGAAGGTATTCTTGTTGTTGTTGTTTTCCTTTCCTTCTTCTTCTCTTTTGTATTGGTTGAGTCTGTGGCAAACTTGTCTGTTGGTTCCTTGGCAGACATGTCTGTTGGTTTTTTGGCCTCTCTGATCTCTGCACCTTTCTGACTGTGCTGACCGGTCACAGAACATGGTTTACGTAGTGAAATTTCCTATGTGTTTGGCTCCAGCAGGCATTTTCTTTTTTAGGCGTGAAATAAATTTGACTGACATTATATATCAATTTTTTGTATTCTATAGTGCTACAGCCAAAACATTGTGAACAGGCCAATAAATGTAAGGACAACAATCCAAATAATGTAAATAGTGAAAATAATTAAAATACCTGATCTCAGAAATATAGACAAATATGTTTCAGAGATTGTGTACACTTCAGCCTTCTTCAGGAGATATGCACTGGAATTTTGAACTGAACCAAGCCCTTTATTTAATTCTTGGGGGTAAAGTGTTCTAGATCCATGCGCCATGCCTTTTCAGGATAGTTTTTTCTTCACCCCTGCTGTGGCCAATGATTAAACTTAAAACTCTTTAGGTCAAGTCACTTTTGGATTATGTCAGCCAACTTTTTTATACACTGGGTAAGGTGTCTTTGGGGACAAATAAAGGGTTCAATTTAAAATTCCAACATATATCATAAAAAAGGCAGAAGTGTACAACAGCCAAATGTCATGAATATGACAGTAAAGATGAGGACAACTGTCCAAGCAATTTAGATAGTGTAAATAGATACAATCCCTCATTTCAGAAATATAAACAGGTATTGAAGGTGAATATGGCAACAAAAATGAAGACGAAATATTTGTTCACAAAATCTATATTTTAAACATCATTAGCCAAAAAAAATTACCGATATATCTATATAGATATATCATTATATGTCTTTAGCCAGCTGTTCACAATAGCCAACAAACAAGAGTTGTTCAGCTTTTGTTTCAGCCCTGCTTTTTCATAGTCAGTGGTGGTCAGATGATATTGATTGCATATTTAATTGAAGAAAACAACTTCATCTCTTTTCCAACTTATTTGCCTTGCAAACTGTTGTATTACTGAGGTGGCAAGACAATACCCAGAAGTTGTGTGCTAATGGATATTAATACAAATAAGACAAACACCAGAAGACAGAAGAACAAATAGGAGAAGAGAGGAGAGATAAAGCCACAGAGAGCAGAGTCCGATATTAATCGTTAATGACATTCCAAATTTCCAAGCTGCTATTATTCTCTATTTTTATAGCTATCTCGGTTCACAGACCATTCCATTTTTGAGAGTACCCAAGTGGTGTCAGCTGCTCTACAACACAAACAAATTCTGAATCAACCAAAACTCTATAATAGGGGTAAATCATTCTAACTCCAGATGTAATACCTTTTTTTTCCCATGTTTTCACTAAGTCTCAGTTCACACTGTCTGGCTCAGGGACTGATCAACAGAAAATTGATCTATGGGACAAAAACCTAGTAGATTAAAGCATTGATTTGTGAATTTGATGACAAATTAATTGTGAGTTCAAACACTGGGCCAAGCAGTGTGTACTTGGACTTACTGGAAATGTCCAAATAATAACTAAGCAGTTCTAAAAATAAGAACTGGACAAGATATCCATAAAGATAAGCAATGAAATGAGAACAGCTGATCCCTGTAATAATAAAAGGTTCAGTCTTGAATTCCCTGTGGGTTACTCGGATTAATGTACACCAGTTGAAGGCTGTAGAGCACATTTGAAGCACAGTGATAGCCTCAACAATGATGAGGAAAATAGTCCAAATGTCACTCTGTTAAGTGCCATACGTGAAACATGCTTGGGTGATCATGTCTCGAAAGAGACATGACTGACTGGGCAGAAGATTCTCCCATGGTAGTTTGCCATTGCTTTCTGCGGTAGACTGGTTGCCAGCCAAGGCTATAGAACCCAGTCTGTCCTGTTATTTAACCCATAACTGGCAGGAAGAGCCGGATTAATACCTTTCCCAAGGGTATTTGTGCATAAGTGAATGCAATGAATTCAACTGGAATTTGAACTCAGCTCCCCGATTTCTCATTCCGAGCCAATATCCACTGCACCACAACGCACATCCAAATGTAAGTAGATTAAATACTGAATATTTTTTAAAAACATTTTTACCAGTGCCAAATTTACCTTTAGGCTTAGCAGGCTGAAGCCTAGGGACTCAAAATTTAGGGGTCCTCTAGCCAAGTTGTATAATATATTTGACACTGTTATAGGCCTTTCTTACACATGCTGTCATAAGGTATTGTAAACTCTAAATAACTCTTCAGTAATTTTAAAATAACATTGACATCTCATTTTAAACAGACATATTTACGAATATTAAACAAAAATATCTTATAATAATCAAGGGGGTTGCAGTTTGGGGAGTTAGGTGACCAAATGTAAGGGGCGATGTCGTTGCAGAAATTGTCTGATTGACATGACTGGGTTCTCCTACTTGTGTTACATGATACAGAGACCTGTTGCTAGACATAAGGTCTTCCAGCAACCACCCTCTTGATCCAGGGCAGCATTACCTTGTCAAGACACTTGATGTAGGTTGCTCTGTTGAGTCCGATGCCCCGTGGAAAGATGAATGGAAATATAACATTGCCATCACTAGTGATCACTTTAAACATCTTTGTAATCACCATTAGACTCATCCAACTCTTTTTGAATCCTCTGCACTGTCCTCAGATTGATACCCAAAGACTATGAAATGTTTCTACTGGAGTTTTTAGTGTGAATGCCAAGCAATACAGCATACTGTTTCTAACTTTGGGCAAAATGAATTGCATCATGATATTCTTTTACAGAGACAGTGCCCAACTGACACTTGTGATCCTTCTCGGCTTTACTTGAATTAATTTATCACTCTTCCATTTTCCTCTACTTGTGAATTTAGAATTTGTAAAGAACTCACAAGTGAAAAGCTTAGGGCCTCTCTTCCTCTAAATCCTATGTCTATTTTTAGTGATGCCATGTTTTAGGAGACCTTACATAACAAGGACCTTGAATATTTTGAAATATTGATTCTTTGCAATATTTCCAGTTCCTGCAAACATCTTTCCTTTAGAATGTTCTTCACTTTCAGTTTGTGTTTTAAGCCATTGACCAAAAACAAGGCTGTAAATCTTGTAATTCATACTAAAATATAACAAATATTGAAGATTAAAAAAAGTACTAACTCCAGAGGCACTTACATGTGAAAGGAATTCTTGGGAAAGAAGCTTATTTCAGATAAATCTCACTTTAGATATAAAAGTTGTAAGAACAATTCCAGGCACAAATTTTGTAAATGTCATTTTTTCCCAAAATTTATTTACCTTTTTTTTTTGTCATTTTGAATGTTTTTTTTTTTGTTTCATCCAGATTCTTTTCTGGTCATGTGCAGGTAATTCTTTGACAAAGTTGGATCTTCCGGCTCCCCAAAAAAGAAGTGTCAAAATGATGAGTTTTCCATTGATGCTGCTATTATCTTAACAAACTTCACTTCTCATCACTGTTTATTCTCTTAAAAAGCAATGATTTGTGGTGATACCGACCAGCGACGGACCGGATGTTTGCACTCTCACGAACAAAAAGCAAATGACCAAAAGTCGTCCGTGCGCATCCGGTTTCGCGCAGATGTTCCAGTTGAAAAATAAAAATTAATCAAATATTAAATTTCCATTTTGCGAGCCTACACAAATTTTATTCATCAGCCAATGGGAAGCCCAGAATCAAATACAAGTGTTAAATCCCAGACAAGCTGCTGTGATCCAAAAAGCAGATATAAAAAGCCGAGACAGAAAGCACCCAGCAGACAGACCGACGGTGACAGGCGAGAGTAATTAATATCTTCTTGACCAAGTCAAGTGGCTACTATGCTCGTCTCTTCACCTTTCCTTCCTTCTTCCCTGTCTCAAAACTACTTATTGACCTAAGGAGCAACTACATCAAAGACATTGCAAATTTACACACTCCCCACATTCCTAAGACTTAAATCTCTTTCAGCTTATTATTTGCCATGAACATTTTAACCTCCGTTGGACCTATATTCAAGTATTACTTTAATTTTAAAAGCATTAATTGATATGTGTATATATAAATGTTATTTTCAACTCAGTTTGCTTTTCTTGATTTTATAATCATTTTATGACTTATAGTGGGCTATCTACCACAAGGCCAAATTCCGTTAACCTGCAACAATATACAACTACCCTTCTCTAGAATGGACTCCTACTACAACCAGAAAAATAATAGATAAGCAACCCACTATAGATTAAAAATGTAATAGTGAAAGTGAATTTATACATTTTATTTGTTCTTGAGAATTGACAACAAAAATAATAAACAGTATTTATTATTTGTTTATTGAAATGGTTTGTAAAGCATCGGTTAATTGCCAATCAGTTCAGATTTTATAAAATGGTAAATAATTTAAGATTTACTTACAGTTGCTTCATATGTTTTCATAATTTAGTAAATATTTAATAAAACATTGTTTGCATATCTTTTATGAATTGCTAAATGATAAATATTACATCACATTAGTTCTAATTAATTGTATTAGTTTTTAGAATGTTGTAAATATAAAATTATTCTTGTAAATAAATATTTTTGTTGTAAATTCTAAAAAAAAATGTATAAATTCACTTTTATCATATGTTTAGATTTTATTCCAATTCTAATAAGTGCTTTTTAAAACAAACAATTGCTGAGGAGTAAAGGTAATTTTTTTTTTTTTTTTTTAATCATATCACCCCGAGCAAGGCAGTAATGTCACTGATGTGCAGGGGGCTACATAGGAGTGAGAAGATTGGAAAAGAGAAAACTGGAAACCACATCCTAAACAGGAAACAAGGGATAAGCCTCTTCACCTGTTCAATAGATGTGGGTGGAGTGTGAAAATGATAATGGTATCAAGGGAAAAACATCTTTTTGACTCTCCATTTTTTGAAGGCATGAATGTTCAAGTTTGCCAGTTATTTTTACTCCTGTTCAAAAGTATTGATTTTATTCGTATATAACTTGGTTGGTGCAAAATCTCTAGATTTACTTTAGATTAATACATAGACCTGAAAACAGTTAATGAATGAATCAGTTGAAACAGTGTGAAAAAGATAAGAAGCTGGATATTGATGGCCTAAAATCTTAAATTAAAATGTTTTGAAAATTGATATTTTTTTCAAACACCTTTCTATTCTCTTTACTTTCTGTTCTGTTAATTGTATAATCAACAGTATATCATCTTCTATTGAAATTATTGTGGAGTCACCAATTGAGTGCCCCGTGATTGGATGAAAGACAACCAATCACGGGCTACCTTTTTAGATTTTCAACAAACTCTCGACGTGAGCGGGTTTTAAAAACTCCCTTCCTCTTTTGCTTGTTGGGACCTAACAGACAAGACGTCCCTGTCTGCTCTCCGTCATCTAGACCCAGGATATGTGTGAGGATTTGACAGCAACTGAAGCACAGAAGTCATGGCTCTATTTCTGCAACCCAGCCATAAAGACACAGGAAATATAAACTGTTAAAAGGACGCATCTTTCAGATAACTTCCGCAAACCCGACTATTTGCAATAGACTATCCTTTCTTATTTTCTCTCTTTTCCTGTAAATAGAAGTTTATAACGTTTTCATCTGTGTTTGTGTTCCTTTCTTATCGCCGGCGTCACAATATTGTTACCAATTAAAATTGGGAAATTCCCAATACTTCTGCTCATCAATTTCATGTTGAGTAAGCAGTCAAATGAGCTGCCAGCCATTGTTATCTATTCATTCTATAAATGATTACAATACCTAATCTCAGAAATATATAAACTATTTATCTGATTACGACCTCTGATAGAAGAGAATATGACTAAGGACTGCATGTATGCCATTCCAAGTAGCTGTGGAAAGAAATATAAAATAGAAACAGGCCACTCCCTTAAGTTAAGACTACAAGGACATTACAAGGCCGTAACAAAAGAAGAGATAGAAAAATCAGGCGTAGCTGACTACATATGGAGGGAGAAAGGATATCAATGTCCCCTATGCGATAAATTTGAAATAATTGATAGAGAACGCCACTGGAAACTATGTAAACTTAAGGAATCAGTGCATATGTTATGCCACAAAAATTTCCTAATTTCAAATACTATATGAGAACTAGTTATACAAAAATTGCAATGTGAGCTCTGTTAAAAAATGATAACCAAGACATTAGGTTTATAGGTCCAAAACATCCATACACTGATGTCATCAAGGGCACATAACCCAGTGGATATAGGCATTTGTTTGTTCCAGTAACTTAACTCAAAAACCTGGCTAAAGCAGTGGTGAACAAATAACTTAGAGAGTTAAGTTAAATGGAGATAACTACATGTTATCTGAAATAAGAATAATATACCCCAGTGATCAAATTTAAAGGTTTGTATGGAAATTACCAGAAGAAGGCCAGAGTGTGCTGAACAATTAAGGATGTGAGACTCACCTGCACAAGGATGTTTCCAACTAGTGTCCAGTTGGCAGACAAAATAAACAGTGTTTGTAACTCAATACATGTCCCTTTCAGGAATAATCATAGGGTGGATATTGTGCTGATATTTATTGAGCACAACATCCACAATAGAAGCATCAGCCAACCAGAGCCTACAGAATAGACTTGCCTGGATAGCAGAGTGGAATCTCCCAGGCTCTTATATAAACTACCTATTAATTAGGCTGGCAGTTAAACTTAAGCTGCAGTCAAGTACTGTCCATTGCTATTTACTAATTCTACATGTACAATGGTCGAAATGTCATTAACATGGCAATAAAGATGAGGACAACAGTCTGAACAGCATAAATAATGTAAACTAGTTATTTCTTTAGTAAAGTTCTTACAGAATTTTACTTGAACTTCAGAAGTTATTTTTTTTAACATCATATTCTTTTGGATTTTATGATTTCCATAAATCAGTCAGTCACTTAAGTGCTATACGTAATACACACTTGGGCGATCATGTCTCTTTTGAGATATGACTTACTGGGCAGAAGATTATCCTGCAGTAGGTTGCCATTTCTGCAGTAAACTGGTTGCCAGCCAAGGCTATAGCACTGAATCTGTTCTGTTATTTAACCCATAACTGAAGGGAAAAGATGGATTAATACTATATGCAAAGGTATTTGCATATAAGCAAATGTAGGAAATTCAACTGGAATTCGAACTCTACTCTCTAAGTTTTCGTTCTGAGCCAATATCCACTGTATCATAATGCACATCTTTCTATAAATACAAGAACCATTTTCTACACTTGGTCTGCTGATGTTATTTTGTGACAAATTCATACTCTTATGACATTATGGCAATGATATCTGCATTTGATTTCATCATCATTATCATTTAATATTCATTTCTATGCTAGCATGGGTTGGATGGGGGTTTTCTTGATGGCTTCATAATTGAATCATCATGAAATATTGGAGCAAGTTTTACAGCTGTATGCCCTTACTGACACCAACCAGTTTAGGAGACTGGAAATTCAGTACTTTTATTGAGACACCATCTCTAGGAAGACTACCTAACAAGGTTAAAGAGTTCAGCCTACCCTATTCTACACAGAGTAGGTGTAGAAGTTTTTATATCAGAGATTGCCTTTTTCTAGATGCCATCTCAAGCTAAAGACACTTACCCAGCCTAACTTTTTCTTTTTCTCTTAAATGACCCCAGTTTGGGAGATTAACTATTTGCCCTTAGCTAGGACCCTAACAGATGCTACCACCCCAGATCAGGGTGAACCTGGGAAAAACAGCAATTAAGAGAGGGTTCCATGCTCTTCTGAACCTCCGATCTCCTGTTCAGAGGCCTTGCTGCTGGATGTAGTTTATTGTCATATGCAGGTCTAGTTATGTTATTTTGTAAAGAATTCATGTTTTTATCAAGTTTTATACTTCCTATCAATGTGTAAAACTTATTTGTACACTTGGTCTGCTGATGATATTTTGTGGCAAATTCATACTGTTATGAAGTTATATATTTCCCATGAATACTAGCAATCTTCCCTACACTTGATTTGCAGCTGTTATTTTTGACAAAAATCATGTGCTATTTCTGTCACTTTGTGCAGTCTCCAGTATAGATTTCTACATATTACTTTACCTTCATTCCAGAGATGATATGATGAAATCATTTCCCTATATTTGTGACTTAAGATTGGATCCTACAACTCATGTAGAACAAGGGAAAACAATCTCAGAATTCAGACTATGGTTATTTTTTAAAAAGTGACTATTTTATTCTTTAAATCTATGAATATATTGTTTGCCATCTTCTTTTTGCACAGCTGCTAAACAGTTTATTGATATTAATATGATAATTCAATCTTAGAATATGAATATTAGAAAGTGATTTTCTGCTTTAATTGAACAGAGTCAGTATTTAATGGTTTTTCTTTCGAGCAGTTAGATTAGAATCTCTGATGTCTGGCATTACAAAAATGATCAAGAGATATTTGTGCAAGGCAGGATGCCAAATGTTATGAAACAGAAACCATTGCTTGATCATAGAAGCTTTTTGTTATGGTGCCCTATCTATAGAAATGGACTATTCCTCTTTCAAAAAATACTAACCTGAGTGACTTCTGGAGACGCAGCTTAGTGACAGTCTAGAGGCAGTCGAGATGCAGCATAACTATACCGTCCAGATTTAGATTTCTATTTTGCTAATTACTAACACTTATTATTGTATATGTTTTTCTGTTATTATGTTATTCTAAAGCACTGTTTGAACCTACCTTCTTGTTTCCATGGCTTTCTTTCTGGCCCAAACAGGTCACAAGAACTTCGCAACAAAGATTTCGCCATAACAGCACCACAACACTTTTATTACATAGGACAATGGATTTTGGCAAAAGAGATTTTGGTTAGTTGGTTGGTTGTTTTGTTTTTATGGCATATCAATCTCGGCGGGTCATTTATTGCCAACTAAATTTTTATTTATTTATTGCTGGTAATATCTTTTCATTTAACAACAAGTTATGGTTGTTTTTATATAAGTTTTTGTGTCTAGTAATACTTTTTTCTTTTCGAGTATCAAGATTCATTGGGATTTGTTTTTAAGAGCAGAGTCCCCAAGTCCTACCCTTGTTATTTAACCCATAACTGTAGGGAAGGGACAAATTAATACCTTTACTGGTGCCCAGTGCTTAAGTGAACGCAAGGTATTCAACTGGAATTTGAACTCAGCTCACCAATTTCTCTTTCTGAGCTGATATCCACAGCACCACAACACACATCCATCACTATACGCTTACAGCACTTGGTATTCCCAAGTGGTCACCCATCTAAGTACTGACCAGGCTCAATGTTGCTTAACTTCGGTGATTGAGCAAAAACTGGTATATTCAACATGATAGGCGGTAAGCTTTGGCAAAAGAGATTTTGGGTTGAGTAAACTGTAAGATGTGCATTGTGGTACAACAGATATTTGCTCAAAATGGAAAATAAGAGAACAGAGTTCAGTTCCCACTTGAATTCGTTCCATTCACTTATGTGCAAAAACCCTTTTGGGAAAAGTATTAATCCATATTTTCTCCCACCAACTATGCATTGAATAGAAGAACAGATTTGGTTCTATAGCCTTGGCTGGCAACCAGTCAACTGCAGAAAGAAATAGCAACCTATTGTGGGAAAATTTTCTGCTTAGTCAGTCATGGATCAAAAGAGACATGATTAACCAAGCGGTTATCACATATGGCTCTTAACTGACTGAAACCGTTCAAAAGAAATCAGATAACCTGCCATACAGATGAATGAATATTTAAACAAACAACTATTATTACTATTATTATCATTATTATCTACTTGCAAGAAATTAATATTCCTTACCTGACAATATGCACAAAATTGTTCTTAAGTGTGAGTAAAAATTTGGATTTTAAAAGCATAGACTAAACTAACGCCCAGTTCACACTTCACCCACGTCTTTTGAACAGGTGAAGAGGCTCATCCCTTGTTCCCTGTTTAGGATGTGGTTTCCGGCTTTCTCTTTTCCAATCTTTTCTCTCTTTTCTTTTTTTTTCAATTGGAGTAGATAGACTAAACTATCGCCCGGTTCACACTCCACCCACATCTATTGAACAGGTGAAGAGGCTCATCCCTTGTTCCCTGTTTAGGATGTGATTTCCGGCTTTCTCTTTTCCAATCTTTTTATTCTTAAGTAGCCCCCTGCGCATCAGTGGCATTACCGCCTTGCTTGGAGTGATATGATTAAAAAATAAAAAATTTAAAAAAATGTAAAATTTATTTTTGGACTTCCAAGAGTTTTCCCAATGACTGATATCATTATTTGTTGCTTTTCTTGTTACAACAGTATTGCGACTGATCTATTCTACCCCCTTTTGCAAATGTAAAATATCTTTGGAAAAAAGGGGTGCATTGCCATCCTAGGGGTTGTTTGGATGATGGACTCCATTGTTAGCAACTAGAATCACAACAGATTCTATGATCAGAACATAAAATAATATAAACTGGTTCAGTGGTTAAGCAACCAAATGAAACATGCACCATTTGCTAGTCATGACATCTAATATAATTTGAACAACACTGAATTTAATAGAAACAGATTCAAAGGAGATTGAATCAAATGTCATGTAAAAATGTCATTTGATTCCAAAAATGTTTTGCCTTCTTTTAATCACCACACATTTAGTAAATATAAAGGGCATGTTCTTGAATCATCTCAGCCATGACAGTCTTTGATCACATCATGTGTCTGAGCATGTTACATTATTTTTCTATTTCAATTACTTCAATATGGTAGAGTAACCAATGCAAGACTGCTGTGAAATATACACTTTCTTTTCTCTTATCTTCATGAGAAAAATATGGAGTTTTTTTTTTTAATGAAAAACTCTCTCTGGAATGTAGACTTTCATTCCTCTTTATTAGAAAAATATGAAGTCTGTTTTAATCAAATGTTACTTCATCATATCTGAACCTGTATAAATACTGTTTTTTATAAAATCTGTTTCATGTTTTTTTTGTTTTTACAAACTTTTCTTTTCTATTTTCAAAGATTCAATATTTTCTCTATATTAGTTAATCACACTCATGATTTTTATGGATCCATTTTTAAGTATGGAATATTTAAATTACTCACTCTCTTCAAAATATGGAAATTCAAATCACTTCCAATCACAGATAAACCTTATGCATTTCCTGAGCTAAGAAAACAAACACCTGACCTTTGATACACCAGGTTTATATTCATATACAATGGTCTCTAAAAGGTAATAATTGTTGTGATTCTTTTAGAACCAAAGAGGATGTTTGAAGCAACAATCAGAGGTAAAAACTGTACATTTGCCAAATGAGCAAAACCATCACAGACATTCTTAAATATTTCTAACTTGGGTTTCCACCCTACAGTCTCTTTCCCCACAGACAAAATATCATAAATCTATTGCTATTTCTATGGCAAATCTTCTGCTAAGTTACATTCTTCAGTTCCACTAACACAGACATTTACAGTTAGACCATGCTAAGCTACATACACAGGGTTGAATCATACTCATTTTCATTGTATTCCATTTGTAAGAACAAAGTTCCATCAAGACAGCTTCTTCCCAAAAACCACTATTTTAAGGAACAGACCCTTAAGAGAATGTTTTCTTAATCACTACAATCTCAATCTATTAAAGTTTAAGGTCAGTTTTTATCTATCCTGCATTTCCTCATAATCTGCATTAAATTTTTTCCTATAAATTCATATAAAATCCTCATTCTGTAATACTCGTACATTGAGTGGCTCTTGGGCCCTGTACTGGGTGAACATGTCAAGTACACTCAAGCCCTCAGCTGTGATGACTTGTGACTTCATGCTAGCACAAACATCAGTGGATTTTGAATAGTTCTATCTATTGAATTTCACACATAAGTTTTGGATCAGCCCGTGGTATAATTCCCAAGCAATTTTCCAATGATAATACATGATGGGATCACTTACTGATAAAATCAAGAAGTTACATTCCTACTACATCAGTCATAGTGAGATTGGAACCTGTGGCTCATGGTTAATAAAAAAAAAAGTTCTAAACATTTGGCCATAGGCCCAGGTTAAGGATGGAAGGAAGATAAAACATATCAATATGAAAGTATAGATGAAGAAAGGAATATGAAACAAAGAAAGCCATGAAATGGATAGAGTGAGACAAAGAAAGCCAAATGGAAATGGATAGAAAGGTAGGAGACAAAGAAAGCCATGAAATGGATAGAGTGAGACAAAGAAAGCCATGAAATGGATAGAGTGAGACAAAGAAAGCCATGAAATGGATAGATTGAAACAAAGAAAGCCATGAATTGGATAGAGTGAAACAAAGAAAGTCATGAAATGGATAGATTGAAACAAAGAAAGCCATGAAATGGATAGAGTGAGACAAAGAAAGCCATGAAATGGATAGAGTGAAATAAAGCAAGTCATGAAATGGATAGAGTGAAACAAAGAAAGTCATGAAATGGATAGATTGAAACAAAGAAAGCCATGAAATGGATAGAGTGAAACAAAGAAAGTCATGAAATGGATAGAATGAGACAAAGAAAGCATGAAATGGATAAAATGAAAGACAAAGAAAGGCCATGAAAATGGATGAGAGACAAAGAAAGTCCATGAAATGGATAGAGTGAGACAAAGAAAGTCATGAAATGGATAGAGTGAGACAAAGAAAGTCATGAAATGGATAGAGTGAAACAAAGAAAGCCATGAAATGGATAGAGTGAGACAAAGAAAGCCATGAAATGGATAGAGTGAGACAAAGAAAGCCATGAAATGGATAGAGTGAGACAAAGAAAGTCATGAAATGGATAGAGTGAGACAAAGAAAGCCATGAAATGGATAGAGTGAGACAAAGAAAGCCATGAAATGGATAGAGTGAGACAAAGAAAGCCATGAAATGGATAGAGTGAGACAAAGAAAGCCATGAAATGGATAGAGTGAAACAAAGAAAGTCCATGAAATGGATAGATTGAAACAAAGAAAGCCATGAAATGGATAGAGTGAAACAAAGAAAGTCATGAAATGGATAGAGTGAGACAAAGAAAGCCATGAAATGGATAGAGTGAGACAAAGAAAGTCATGAAATGGATAGAGTGAAACAAAGAAAGCCATGAAATGGATAGAGTGAAACAAAGAAAGCCATGAAATGGATAGAGTGAGACAAAGAAAGCCATGAAATGGATAGAGTGAGACAAAGAAAGTCATGAAATGGATAGAGAGACAAAGAAAGCCATGAAATGGATAGAGAGACAAAGAAAGCCATGAAATGGATAGAGTGAGACAAAGAAAGCCATGAAATGGATAGAGTGAGACAAAGAAAGCCATGAAATGGATAGAGTGAAACAAAGAAAGCCATGAAATGGATAGATTGAAACAAAGAAAGCCATGAAATGGATAGAGTGAGACAAAGAAAGTCATGAAATGGATAGAGTGAGACAAAGAAAGTCATGAAATGGATAGAATGAGACAAAGAAAGTCATGAAATGGATAAAATGAGACAAAGAAAGTCATGAAATGGATAAAGTGAGACAAAGAAAGTCATGAAATGGATAGAGTGAGACAAAGAAAGCCATGAAATGGATAGAGTGAAACAAAGAAAGTCATGAAATGGATAAAATGAGACAAAGAAAGTCATGAAATGGATAAAATGAGACAAAGAAAGTCATGAAATGGATAGAGTGAGACAAAGAAAGTCATGAAATGGATAAAATGAGACAAAGAAAGTCATGAAATGGATAAAATGAGACAAAGAAAGTCATGAAATGGATAGAGTGAGACAAAGAAAGCCATGGAAAGGATAGAATGAGACAAAGAAAGCCATGGAAAGGATAGAATAAGACAAAGAAAGCCATGAAAAAGATAGTGAAACAAAGAAAGACCTGAGAAGGATACTTATAAACAAGCTATTATGAAGATGAATATAAGAAGAAGCATATAATTGACAGAAATAGAAAGAAGTAACGTATAAATAAATAGATATGGAACAAAGCTTGACACATAAGGAAGATAAGTCAGTCAGTCAGTTAAGTGCCATACATGATACACACTTGCACGATCATGTCTCGAAAGAGGCATGACTGACTGGGCAGATGGTTATCCCGCAGTAGGTTGCCATTGCTTTCTGTGGTAGACTGGTTGCCGACCAAGGCTATAGAACCCAATCTGTCCTTTTATTTAACCCATAACTGGAAGGAATAGACAGATTAATAACTTTCCCATGGGTATTTGTGCATAAGTGAATGCAAGGAATTCAACTGGAATTTGAACTTGGCTCTCTAATTTCTCATTCTGAGCTGATATCCACTGTGCCACAACGCACATCCTTACATAGTTAAAAAGAGAAAAACAACAAAATGAAATTTAGAAACATGAATAAATGAAGAAAGCTACAAATATTGAAATAATGAATGAAACAGACAATCATCGGCAGATAAAGGAAGAAAGCTAAAAAGAGCGAAACAATAAATGAAATGGAGAAAGATAAAGAAAGAAGGAAACGATCACTGAATGAAGTAGACAAAGAGAGATAAAAGAAGGTAGGAGGACAGAAACAATGAATTAGAGAAAGACTGATAAAAGAAAGAGAGAAAAAAATAAATGAAATAGAGAAAGATTGATAAAAGAAGAGAGAAAAAATGAATGAAATAGAGAAAGATTGATAAAAGAAAAAAGAGAGAAAAATAAATGAAATGTAGATTGATAAAAGAAGAAAGAGAAAAATGAATGAAATAGAGAAAGATTGATAAAGAAGATTGAAAGAGAAAAAATGAATGAAATAGAGAAAGATTGATAAAAGATGAAAGAGAGAATGATAAAGAAATATATCTAAAAAAAGGAATGAAATATAGAAAGATAAAAGGAGAAAGTTAGAAAGGAAGAATTAATGATTGAAATAGGGAAAGACAGATAAAAGAAGAAAGCTGGGCAAAAACAATGAATGAATGCAATAGTGATAGATAGATAGATAGATAGATAGATAGATAGATAGATAGATAGAGGAAGAAATCTACAAAAGAACAATGAATGAAATAGTGAAAAGAAGATAAAGGTTGAAATTTACAAAAAAAAAACAATGAATGATTGAAACAGAAGAAATTGATAAAAGATGAAAGAAGAAACAATGAACAAAGTAGAGACCCAAAGAAAGATAAAGGAAAAAGTTTGAAAGAAAGAAACAATGAATGAAATAGATAGACAAAAAATAAATCTATAAAGAAAGATGAGCAAACTAGAGAAAGGTAGATAAAGAAATAAATCTAGAAAGAATGAATGAAATAGAAAAAGATAAATGAAGAATGTTAAAAAGAAAGAAAGTGAATGAAATAAAGATACATTATGAAAAGAGGTCAGAACAAGGAACAATCTAACAAGTTAGATAGATAGATAATTGAGTGATCATGTCTCGAAAAAGACATAACTGACTGGGCAGAAGATTAGTAGGTTGCCATTGCTTTCTGCAGTAGACTGGTTGCCAGCCAAGGCTATAGAACCGAATCTGTCCTGTTATTTAACCCATAACTGGAAGGAAGAAACAGATTAATACCTTTCCCAAGGGTATTTGTGCGTAAGTGAATGCAATGAATTCAACTGGAATTCGAACTTGGCTCCCTGATTTCTTGTTCCGAGCCAATATCCACTACACCACAATGCACATCCAGCACATTAACATAGACAAAAACATAAAGAGAAGTGAGGAAAAAGTAAAGAAGAAAACTTTTTAATAGATTTAGACAAAGAAAGAGAAACAGATTCATATAAACAGTGAGTGAAAAAAGATAGAATACAGTTGGTAAGAGGAGGGTGCGCAAAATGCGATCTAAATTCAAAGTTCTTAATAACTTCTCCAAAAATAGGTCATAAATACAACAGAATTTAATAGCCTGCTTGTGATTTGAGCTCAGTGATTTTATAAATACCTTGTTAAAGATTGAAGCCAAAACAAGACTTAATCAATAAGCAGAGCTATGCTTTTAAAAATGTCAGATTATACAAGCAACTAAGTAATGGAAAAAAATCTCCCCTTTCTGTCTAATCTTGAGCCCAACATGTGATCATCAATTTCACAGATGCATTTCACGGCTGAACAAAATTCTTTTGCTATCCTGAAGATCCTTTGCTTTTAAATGTCACGTGACAGTTCTATTACATTTTCTTTCAGCTGGAATCATCACCATTCACAAATCAATGTTGAATACATTATACAACTTGTTTAAGCAAGAACACTGGAAATTTGAGGCTACTCTATATGTTTAAACAGTTCATGTTTTATGACTGTCGCAGTTGCAGAATAACGCAAAAGTGCATATCTTTAGTGATATAAAACTTTATATGTGTTTTAAAGGAGCCCATAATTTGTATCTCAGTAGGTTTGTTATATAAATATACAGAGGTGAAATGTGGTTCTACAGAAGGATGCTGCGAATGTCATGGATCAAGCATGTGAGCGATGATGAGGTCTTAGAAATGATGGAAATCAAAAGGAAATTAATACTGAGCATCAGGAAGAGACAGCTGAAGTTCCTGGGACATGCAATGAGGAAAGAGGGCTTGGAGAACCTGATACTAACAGGCCAGATAGAGGGAAAAAAAGACAAGGAAAAGCAACAGATAATATATTTGAAGGACCTAATCTGGTGGATGATGAAACGCAGGTTGCATGGTGTAACAAGAGAAGGCGTGCTAAAAGCCACCAGGTATAGGGAGACATGAAAAGCCATGATCGCCTACGTCCTGAAAGGACAGGGCACATAGAAGAAGAAGAATGGATAATGGCTCAATGAGAAATCAGAGAACTGAGTTCAAATTTCAGTTGGGTTTGTTGCATTCACTTACAGGCAAATGTTCTTCAGATAGGTATGAATTTATTTCTTCTACTCCCAGTTATTGGTAAATAGCAGAATGGACTGGCCTCTAGGGACTTGCTTTGCAACATATCTAAGAGAAGGAAAACTGAACTGTCTGGATTCTATTAGACAAGCTTATCCAAGACTCATCATTGCTTCTACAGCTGCAGTAAACATGGTGACCCTATGACGTCCTAAATTTCCAGGACCTGGTTATATAGAGGCAGGTTATCTTTATTCTGTTCATTTTCTTTTCAATCTGAGAATGGAAACAAATCACTTTATGGTCCTGGTTATGACCATAAACTACATCCAGCAGCAAGACCTCTTATTGGGGCCACCTCTTCATTGCTGTTATTCCCAAGTCCACCCTGACCCAAAGTGGTAGCACCTGTTAAGGTCCCAGCTATGGGAAAATAGTTAACCCCCAAACAGGGGTCAAAACGCTATGAAAGTATAAAAATACACTTTTATAGAAATACTTAAATAAAAATAGGCTTTTATAGAAAAATATACATTTTTGAAGGAAAAAAATGATTGCCATAACACATTTTTGAAGGAAAAAAAATTATTACCAGCTATACATTTTCGAATACAAAACTAGAATACATCTTCAGTTTATCAAAATCTGACTAAATCAAACTTCTTACGATAACCAAACAAAAAAAATACCTTAAAACCCCACCTTTTTTAGCATTAAATAAACCACATAGGTTGATATGCCGTTAAAAAAACTCAAACTCAAACAAATCACTTTATAGTATCAAAAAGAATTAAACCCTTTTGATAATGTAATAGAGGTCCTAGTATGATGATAAACTGCATGCAGCAGCAAGGCCTCTGATTGGAGGGTTGTAAGGAACATAGAACCACCTCTTAATTGTTGTTGTTCCCAGGTCCACCCTGACCCAGAGTGGTAGCACCTGTTAGAGTCCCAGCTATGGGCAAATAGCTACCCCCTAAACTGGAGTCCAAATACTATGAAAGTATAAAAATAGACTTTTATAATAAACATTCCAACAATATATTTTTGACGGAAAAAAATATTACCAGCAATACTACAAACTTATCCTAAAAATTTTGTCAAGATTAAATAACTGTTAGGGCGCCACTCCTATTTGACTACAAATGGACTGTTCCCATTGCTATATATAGCAATGGTGGATTCTCTACAAGAGAGTCGTAGAGAGTCACTTGAGAGTCTCTAATGAGTTACTGAAGAGTCAGTGCGAGTCAGTGAAGAGTTAGTCACACTTCCGGCGGTGTACCGGAAGTAATCACGTATACACACGTCTTACGATGGATTGGACTCTTGTATATTTCTATTGTAAATATTACTAATCACTTCTGTACATACTAACCGTCTTTCCGCGGAATGCAACTTATATTCTGATTCTGTTGTTGAGTTATTCATTTATACTTGGCGACATAACAATAACACTTTGAGGCTGATATACCATAAAATAAAACAAATAATTTAACAGAAAACATTTATTTATTAAAATATTTCCAGATTGAAATTCTGTTCTCATATTTTTCTTCAGAATTATGACGCTTTTTCACTCTAGTGTCATTAGCTGTGTAATGGTTTCTTTGCTATATTTATACTGAATTGCCGCAATCCCAGAGATCCATTGGAAGACTTATCAAATTTATGACTAGAAGATTTGACACATTTTTAACTTCAAGATAATTTATTTTGTCAGAATAAATTATATTCAGCACAGAAAATCGGTCAGCCACTGCAAAACTTACAGCAATGGTATTTATTATATTTTTATATTGGCTATTAATATATAAGATCATTTTTAGATAATCCAACAAACAATTCACTAAGCATTTATAATTTAAAGAATTTCACACAAACTGGAAGGATGCCACTACTGGTTATGGAACTTGTGATCATGGTGTTTGTTAACATCTGAAATGCAAAAAAAAAAAAACAAACTAAAATATGAAAGCTTCAAGCGCTGGTCTCATGGCCTGATTGCCAACATGTGTTACGTTGTTTTAATGTTAAATATCTGAGTAAAGGTAATATACAATGGTAATTAAGAGGTTAATATGAAATTTTTGCCAGACGTCTCTCTTGTTGCATTCCATGCCATCACTAGCTTTAGACCTTTGGACACCAATGCCACTTCATAGATTATATCAATGAAAGACGGGTTTTTTTATTTGTTTTATTAGAGGAGAGTAATAGATGTGCCAGACTCAATTCTAGGAGACAGTAGAAGTAAGGATTCCAGTTAGGCACATGCCCACTCATAGGCTCTATACTGAAAATCAAATTTAGGTATGGAATACCCAACTTCATGCCATTTTGGCCTAATATCCAAAACTTAGACAAAGGCAATCCATCAGTGTCAGAATACCACAGCCATAAGGTATTCTGACCAACTGTTGACCGTCCTGTCTGATATATCCCGGGAAGGAATATCAGGGTAAAAAATAGTGTAAGAATAATACTTAACACTGAAGATAGATCAGAAGAGATTTATTATACAACAGTACAATAAACCAATAGACATACAAGAACAGTCAACGAATAGTAATTGGAATAACGATCACATAGCAAATGTCTATGCCTATGATGTATGCGTCCCCCTCGTGATGTATGCTGACATATGCCCCCAGTTCGCTCTAGTCACAGTCTTTTATAGACTAGACCATATCCATTACGAGGTAGGATAGGATTTTCCTCTACAACACTGTCCCAGCCTCTGCATTCTGTAACAGGATACTTTCTGCACCTACTTAATTTTGGCATCTTTCCTCTTTATATGTCTCAGAAATTTCAACTCTCTCTTTCTAATGACAAGTATCAGTTTTATTGGTGTTCTTATTTTCCTGAAAACTTCCTTGTTTTTCACATGGTCTGTCCATGGCATTCTCAGTAATCTCTGTGAGAAAACTGTCCAGCACTAAATAGGGCATTTAATATTACATGGCAGTCTAACACTCTTGTCTTAGATTTTAAGGACATTTACTCTTCTCTAAGAACTTTGTTCACTTCACAAAAGGATCTTTACCAGTCTTATGTGTCACACTGCCTGTTATTTGTGGCTTCCCTGCCCAGATTGTTGTTGTTCTGAAAGAGGCATAACTTGTGGAAGTAAAAGAAGCTACCCTTAGTGAACAAAATAAAAAGGTTCAGTTTGAAATTCCAATCATCTGAAGAAGGCCAGAATGTACAACAGCTGAAATATTGTAAATGTGGCAACCAAGATAAGGTCAACAGACCAGACAATGTAAATAATTACAATACTTCATCCTAGAAGTATAGACTGATTTTTAAAACAATCGGAGCATACAATGGCCGAAATGTCCTGAAGATGTCAATGTGTTCGTTTTATTGCTCTTTCTCCTTAATAGTAATTTTTATATTCTCTAGGGTCACTAACTAACCCCTTATGCTCTAGTACCACACGTGCTTGGAGTGAAAGGATTAAAAAAGAATAAATATGTGTGACATCTGTTCCCAATTGTATAAACTTCTCACTATCTCCTAAGCTTGTCATTTTGTTCATGTCATTGCTATAGTATAATACTACCATTGTCGTCTTTAGTAATTACAATAAATTTATCATGACACAAAGATTTAAGAGCACTGAAGTGTTCATATAGTCAACTAAATTTAGTACGGTCAATTGGTGTACCAGTATAAGAATGGGCAAGATCAATGTGTCTTACTTTAAGAATGCTAAAATTACTTTCGGATAAGGATGAAAGCCTGGACAACTTAGCAAATAGTACTTCAGATTCTGGAACATCTCCATTTCCATGAACAGTCATGACTATACAAAGATAATAGATAGAATCTATAGAAAGTCATGATTGCCTATATATAGAAGGCAGATATACAGGGTGGGATGGATGAATTATAGAAAAATGAAAATAACACTGGCATCTTATTTTAACAGATATATTTACCAAAATTATACAAAAATTATTGGCTTCAACAACAAGCTCCAGACGACTTTGGAATCTTCTGCAACTCTTCTGGATTGTCTTTTTGGTTAAGTTGGGGAATATTGCCATAATCCTAGGTTTCAGTTCATCTTTAGTGTTACAAGAAATTTTGTTGGTCTCTCACTCACTTGCACCCCACATATAATAATCAAGGGTGTTTGGGGGTTAGGTAGCTATATGTAAGAAGTGATGTTGTCATAGAAATTGTCTGACAGCCATAACTGGGTTCTCCTGCGTGTATGGCATAGTGCAGAGTTCTGTTGGGGGGGCATAAAGCTTTCCACCCCCTTAACCCAGGGCAGAGATACCTCCTCAAACCACTTGATGTAGGTGGCTGTGTTGAGCCTAAGACCCTGTGGGAAGATGAATGAAGCATAACATTACTACCAGTAACATTAGTTACATTATAACTGAGAGACAATGATTCTCCAGGCAATCCATTGCTAAATCCGCTGCTATGAAAGTCGGTTCCCTGTGCAGGGTCCGGAGGTTTTTTCCGTCTGAATCTATCCTGCACATTTATAAATCTACCATCCGCACGTGCAAGGTACAGCGGAAGGTCTGTAATGTGATCGATACCGACTTAGCAGACCGCCTGCAGTCTCTCTCCCACCGGCGCAACGTGGCTTCCCTGTGTCTCTTCTATAAATACTTTCACGGCTTCTGCTCCGATGAACTTAGATCACTGGTGCCCCCTAGGTTCGAATTTACATGAGATACTAGATTAGCAACTAGATCCCACCCTTTTACAGTGAAACCTATAAAATGCAACCGCAACTTCTACTCCAACAGTTTCTTTCCTCGTACTTCCCGACTGTGGAATTCCCTTCCACAAGACTGCTTCCTCGACAGCTACAATCTCCAAGAGTTTAAATGTAAGGTCAATAGACACCTCCTAACAAACTAACTCGCTTCCATTCTTTCAAACACTCTTCCCACCCACCCAACTATCTATCACCCCCCCTTCTGACATTTCCTATATCTAACCACTCTTTCTATGTAGCCCCAAGCACAACAGTGGCAGTGGAAGGCCTTGCTTGGAGTGAAATGATTAAAAAAAAAAATGGATAAAAAACAAAAAATGCTGAGCAGATAGAAAAAAATCCATGATGTTGACTGAATATATTATCCAACCTCAAGTTGACATCCCAACACTCTGAAATGTTCTGACTAGAAATTTTGGCATGAATGTCAAAAAGTAGAGGATGCTTTTCCAAATTTCTGGCAGAAGGAATTGTGTCATGGTGCTCTTTTTCTCATAGACAATGCCCAACTGACCCTACTATACTGTGCAGTCAACAAAATCAAAAACAAAGAATGTACATGTGCAAAATTAAAAATTGTGACACTTTACCCATTGTAACCTGTATCATTTCTAGTAAATAGTTTTTTTATAAATTAGATGTGCTCTCAATTGTCCTTCTTCTAGAATTGTTGCCAATTAAGGCTAGAGAGCCCAGTCTGCCCAGCTATTAACTACTAGCTGAGAGGAAAAGAGATTGAGTCATACCTTTCTAAAGCTGCAGTTTTAACATAATATGCCAATTCCAATTTTCATGCTGATAACCACTACACTATGAGTACCTCTCCTGAAGGGGAATGAGATTGACCAAAAATAAATATAAATGTAGAACAATATCATGCAATATAAACCAAACACACACACACACACACATTTATTTGTTTGAACATTATTTTTAATTGATACTTGTATATGAATAGATATTCTATTTTTAATCAAACAGTATATTTATATATTTATTTCTACCGACCTGATTATTTAAGAGAAATTTTGTTACAAAAATGTGTGCCATTTAGTATGATTCAAACCATCAACTTCTAACAACATTGGGGAAGCCTCCAATTGATCTGGTGCGTCTTAGAAAGATTATGCTAACTATAAAACGGCAAAATGATAAGTGCAGGATTCGAAATGCATGTGGGTAGTTAGAACCTTGTAGGTGTGGATTTGGAATGGTGATGAATTTTTTTTTGGTTATATATATATATATATATATATATATATATATATATAATTAAGATTAATGAAACTGGTTATAAAAAACTGAAAATTTGAAATGATTTGTTTGAACATTATTTTTGATCAATACTCGTATTTAAGTAGATATTCTGTTTATAATCAAACAATATTATATATTTATTTCTACCAGCCTGATTATTTACAATAAATTTTGTTATGAAAGTGTGTGGCATTTGGTAGAATTTGAACCTGCAACCCCTAACCACATAAATATGAGGGTCAGCTGTTGTATTCTGGTACACATCATGTCTTTTAGTTTAGTAACTGGTGTGTCTACTTAAATCTATATCAAGTTCAACCAATGAGTTTTTCAGCCAGTCCTCATCCATTTACATGAATGCATTACAGGAGAGCAGACTAAAAACTCATGATGAATTTTGTATTGTTGAAGAGAAAAATAAAATGTACTTCCCAGTGCAGAGATTGAGTGCACAATCTTCAGTCAACCAGCGAGAGACTTTAGCCTTTAATGGAGATGTAACATCTAGTTCAGCTCTACAAAAGCTAAGGTTTTTTTTTTTTTCTATTTATCAGTATAGTTTTTTTTTTTCTTTGGTGAACCTTTGTTCAGAAAATCAGTTGTGGAGAAAAAGGATTGAGCTCACAAACTTCAGTCAACCAGTTAATCTTTAGCATTTAATATTCCAGTTGAGATGCGACACTCAACTGGAATAAGATCATCCAGCACAATTCTATAAAAATTAATGCTTTTTTTTTTATCTGGTCAGCGTTTTTTATCCATTGCCTGGAGAATCGTTGTTCCTCAGTTATAATGTAACTAATGGAACTGACTCACTACTAGATCTCTGTTTCACTTCTATATCTAACTCTTGCCATGTTATGCAGCTTTGCTCTCTTGGAAACTTTGATCATTCTGTGGTTTCCATTAATATATCTTTTCACATCCCCTCCTCCCAGGAAAAACCAGACCAGCAGAATATCTTACTGCAGACTGGGAGTCATTCCACGATTTTCTGTATGACGTCCCTTGCAACAAAGTTTTTAGTCTTCCCACTGAAGATTGTATGTCCAAGATCTCTTCATGGGTTAAAGCTGGCACAGATGCTTTCATCCTAGCCCGGAAGTTATGACTTAAACCCCCATTCATACCCCCTGGTTTTCTTTTGCTTGCTCAGCTGCTATTGCCCACAAGAAACACTTTTTCCGGTATTATTGAAGACATGTGTCTGACCATAATAGATGCCTTTTTGCCTCTGCTCATAATCAGTGCAAGAGGATCCTAAATGATGCTAAGTTGTTATTTGCTAAAAGAATGAAACAGCATATAGCATCTCACAAGTTCGGTTCCAAACACTACTGGTTGTCCTGTAAAAATGTGTTAAATAACAGCCAACCCTTAATCCCCACTTTAATCAATGAATTTGAGGTGCTCACATCTTCAGTGGACAAGGCTGAATACTTTGCTCACAGATTCAATATCTCAACATCTCAACTCAACAACTCAATATCTGATTCCTACCTAAAAGTGAGGCTCAAGAAAAGTATGTTTACATTACTCTCTCACTGGTCTCTAACATAATTTCAAGGCTTGACCCCCATAAGGCAAGCAGAGGTGACAGAACCCCAATCATTGTTCTGAAGAAATGTGCCCCTGAACGCTCCTCTGTTCTCTCCAAACACTACACCAACTGCTTCTCTACTTTTTGCTTCTCTGCATGCTAGATGTTCTCTTCTGTGGTTCCTGTATTTAAGAATGCTGGAGAACCCTCAAACCCCTCCACTTATTGCCCTATCAGCCTCTTACTGATTTTTGGCAAAGTGCACAAGGATATTATTAATGCTGAAGTGGGTCAACATGTCACAGCCCATGGCCTCTTCTCCAATAAACAGTATAGTTCCCACTTCACCAGGTCTACTGCTGATAGGTTAACAACCATCAGAGAGTATATATACCAGGCTCTTGATAAGAACGGCAAAGCTCAAGCTATTGCACTAGATATCACCAAAGCATTGAATCTGGCATGCTCACCTTCTATGCAAGCTATAAGGCTATGGTATAACTGGACAATTGTTTGACCTAATCCAGTCTTTCCTTTCAAATCGTGTAATGAAGGTAGTATTGAATGGACATGCTTCCAGATACTAAAATACAAATGCTGATGCCCCTCAAGGCTCTATTCTAGGTCCTACGCTTTTTCTGATCTTCATCAACAATCTTCCTGATGTAACCAAATCCCAAGTAGGCATTTCTGCTGTAGACACAACAATTTAATCCCTTTTCAATAAAAAATCTGCCAAGGCTAACAAAGTAAACTTCACTACTGATCTCCAATCTGTAGTGGACTGGGATAAGAAATGGCTTGTAAATATTAATGCTTTCAAAATGAAGCTGCTATCATTTAACCACCATAGACAACCACTTCTACTACCAATCAAAATGAGTCAGGCTAGTCTTCTTGAAAGCAAAACACTGCGCCTCCTAAAACTAAATCTACCAGCCGACCTCAAGTGGAATAACTACATCGAATCTAAATCTGCTGATTGGTTGGTTCCCTTTGTATGGCTAGGAAGTTTTTCTCATCTAAATCCATCTTACATACATATAAATCTACCATCTGCCTGTGCATTGAATATTGTTATCACATCTGGTTGGGTGCACCTGCTATTCATCTCAAGCTTCTTGACAAAATCCAATGAAGAATCTGTAATGTAATTAATCCTGACCTGGTAGTTCAACTCCAGTCACTTTATCACCGACATAATGTGGCTTCTCTCTGTCTCTTCTACAAATACTTTTACAGCTTCTGCTCTGATGAGCTTCACTCCCTAGTGCCCCACTGCATGAATTTACTCAAACTACTATACTAGTGGCTGGGTCCCACCTTTTTACAGTGAAACTAATCAAATGTAACCACAACTTTTACTCTAACAGCTTTTTTGCACGCACTTCTCACGCATGGAATTTCCTCTTATATACTTACTTCCCTGACAGATACAATCTCAAAGAATTTAGGTGCGAAATCAATTGCCATCTCTTATCTTCTCAACTGACATCCTTTCCATGACAATCATATTTTTCTTCCTTTCCACTCCACACTCATGCAGCCCTCTTCACACCTGTATTCTCATACTTTTCTTACTCATTCTCTGACTCCCTTGTGACTTGTTCCTCTTTCTCATTACTTACCTCTTCTATAACCCACTGCACACCAGTGGCACTTCTACTTGCCTGGAGTGAAATGATTTTTTTTTAAAATTTTAAGAATAACCACATTCTTGATTTTTTTTTTTCCAGTTGCTCGATTGTTGAGAAAGTCAAGTGGAGAGTGCAAGAAAGTAAAAAGACTATTAATTTAAACTGAATAAACAAATGAATGATGAGTGGAGCTTTATAAAAATGATGAGTGGAGCTTTATAAAAATGATGAGTGGAGCTTTATAAAAAAGCCAAACGATTTTCTCTCCAGTAAGATTTTTTTTTTTGTCCATTGCCTAGAGAACATGTATCATTCATCTTTACCCCCACTCAGAATTTTGCCAGTTGCTTGATTGCTGAGAAAATCAAGCAGAGAGTGGAAAAAAAAGTAAAATCTAAGAAGACAAAGGAAGCAAAGAATATAAAAAATGACTATTACTTAATTTGAACTACACTTGACAAGTTTAATCTTTAGTGAAAACTCGATATTTATAGCCAACCTTCGTAAAGCTAATACTGAATACATGATTTTATGTGGAGAGTGCAAATCTCAAGAACGTATTAATGGTCTCATATTTAAGCACTGTGCTTACTAATAGTTATGACCCGCCAGAATTCAGCTGGCCTCAGGAGCACTTGGATGGTTTTCTAAATGTGTGTACCTGAACAAGACCCTAACCAATAAAACCAAGGTCATCATCTACAAGTCAATATATGTTTCAATACAGTTATATGGCTTCAAATCCTGGGTTCAGTAATGTTATCATTTTTGGACTCTTGAACCAGTTCATGTGTCCTTCCTACAAAGAATCTTCATATTACATTAGTGGTTCTGGGCATGACGGTAAACTGCATCCAGCAGCAAGGCCTCTGATTGGAAGTTGCTGTTGTTCTGGGGGCCACTCTGACCGGAGTGGTAGCACCTGTTAGGGTCCCAGCTATGGGCAAATAGTTAACCTCCAGACTGGAGTCAAAACACTATGAAAGTATAACAATACTCTTTTATAGAAATATATACATAAAAATACACTTTTATAGAAATATATACATAAAAATAGACTTTTATAGAAAAATACACATTTTTGAAGGAAAAATATTACAAACAAAATATTTTTGAAGAAAAATTATTGCCATAACTCATTTCTGAAGAAAAAAATTTATTCTCAGCAAAACATTTTTGAATACAAAACTAGAAGACATCTTTAGTTTTCTAAAAGAAGGATAAAAACAAAAATGTTCATTAAAATCTAACTAAATCAACCTTCTCACTATAAGTGAACATTAAAAAATACCTTTAAGACCCCACCTTTTTGGCATTAGGTAACCCACAGAGGTTGGTATGCTGTTAAACAAAACTCAAACTCATATGGAATAAGGTACTTCATGTCAAAAATTTAAAAATATTCAGAGTCTCTGACCATCAAAATCATGCTTAATTATCAAAAGATATGTTGGGCTGGTTATTTCATCTGCATGCTTAAGATTGGGTTATTCAAAGCTCAAATATATTTTTGGATTATAAAAATAAATATTTTTTCTTTTACTTGCCTCTATTTTTGCAAGTGAATATTGCATTAACAATTATTTTAACAATAATAATGATTTTTCCAGATACAAGTTCTACTATTTAACTCCTAGCTTAGTGTATTTGCATGTAAGTCAGTATAATCATCTGCCTGAGAACTACGTCCCATGATGTGCTTTCTTCAATGAAACCAGGAAAAAGTACCGTTGGTGGTCAGTACAAGTGACATAGTTTTCGCATCAGTTCATCCTGAAGACTTGCAATATCTTCCCAAGACATTTAGAAAATATAACTGGTGATTAGACCAGTTGGTAATGTGTCTGCTTGGATGCTGTTTAAATCACAGAACAATGTTGTCCATTAGGTATAGAAACATTGTCAAAACTTTTACACTTTGAATCCTTTCTATACTGCTATCCCAGGTATTTTCAGAATCTCTACAAACAGAAACATGTTCTGTTCACATGGTGGTTTAATCAACCGCAAGAGAACCTATTCACCATGTAAGAAACTGGTCAGCTTGTGTCTGAAAAAAGATTGTCTACAATAGCAGTGATGACAAATAACAAGAAAACAGATGTATCTGAGGAACCTTATCATAGAGTAGTGATTAATTAATTTGCTTCAGAGACTAATTATACCTGAGTAAGTTTGTTCAACAGTGAGTGTTTGTGGCATTTTCTTACATAGAAAGTTTTAACAGCCTAAAAATCATAATATGATTGTACACAGGACTTGCAATTATATCAGTCAGTTAAGTGTCATATGTGATACAAGATTGAGCAAACATGTCTCTATAGAGACATGACTGACTGGGTAGAAGATTTTCCTGCAGTAGGTTGCTATTACTTTCTGCAGTAGACTGGTTGCCAACCAAGGCTATAGAACCCAATCTGTCCTGCTATTTAATCTGTAGCTGGAGGAAGAAGTCAGGGATTTGTTCCTTTCCTGAGGGTATTTGCATATAAGTGAATGTGAAGAACTCAACTGGAATTTGAACTCGGCTCTCCAGTTTCTCATTCCAAGCCAATATCTAATGCGCATTCATTATCATAGAGTAGTCATTAATTAATTTGCGTTAGAGACTCTTTTTATCTGAATGAGTTTGTTCTACACTAATTTTTGGCATTTTCCTACATAGAATGTTTTAAAGAACTAAAAATTATAATATGACTGAACACAAGATTTACAGTCATATAACAAGATATTTACAGTCATATAACAACATATACTACCTTGGCTTTGGTTTGGTTTGGTTTGGTGCTTCATGGTATATCAACCTCAATTGTTTACTTAATGCTGAGATTTTTACAGTATATTCTTTGTAAGAAATAAGTTTATAGATCAACTTCCATTGATGCATTTTTGTAAAGTCAGATGTATTGATGTATTTTCCAAAGATGTATTGCTGCTAATACTTTTTTTCCTTCAAAAATGTATTGCTGGTAATACTTTTGCCTTCAAAAATGTATTGCAGGTAATACTATTTTCCTTCAAAAAAGTAGTGCAGGTAATACTATTTTCCTTCAAAAATGTATTGCAGTTAATATTTTTTCTTCAAAAATGTATTACTGGTAATACTTTTTTCTTAAAAAATGTATTGTTGGTAATACTTGTTTTCTACAAAGATGTATTGCTAGTAATACTTATTTTCTTCAAAAATGTATTGCTGGTAATACTTTTTTCTTCAAAAACGTATTACTTGTAATACTTGTTTTCTTCAAAAATGTATTGCTGGTAATACTTATTATCTTCAAAAATGTATTGCTAGTCATACTTTTTTTTTTAATCATATCACCCCGAGCAAGACGGTAATGCCACTGATGTGCAGGGGGCTACATAAGTGTAAAAAGATTAATTAGAAGAGAGTGAAAAGGAAGACGAACCAATTAGAAAGGAGCAAGAGAAGGATGGGAATACAGGTGTGATGACAGTTGCAAAGGTGGAGAGAAAGGAAAGGATATACGGGGTGAGCAAAGAACTAGAGTCAAGTGGTTAATAGATGAGTATTGACATTGCATTTAAATTCCTGGAGGTTGTAGCCATCAGGAAAGCAAGAATATGGAAATGAGTTCCACAGGCGAGAAGTGCGAGAGAAGAAGCTGCAGGAGTAGAATTGTCATCTGCATTTGGTTAATCTAACTGTGAATGGGTGGGACCTTGTTGCCAATCTGGTTGCACGAGTAAACACCTGTTGAGGAGGCACCATTGACTTAAGCTCGTTCGAGCAGAAGCCATGAAAGTATTTATAGAACAGACAAAGGGAGGCCACATTTCGTCAGTGGTGAAGTGGCTGTAGTTGAGCCTCCAAGTTGGTACCTATCACATTACTGATTCTCCTTTGAAGCTTGTCGAGAACACTGAGATGAATGGCAGGGGTGCCTGACCATATATGGCAGCAGTATTCCATGCATAGATGAATGGTTGATTTGTATATATACAGGTTGTATTCAGGCAGGAAAAACATCCTGGCTCGACACAGTGACCCAACCTTCTTAGCAGTGGATTTAGCTATGGATTCGATGTAGTGGTTCCATTTGAGATCAGAAGAGAGGGTAAGGCCGAGGAGGCGCAGTATATTGCTCTCAGGGAGACTCACTTGGTCCATGCTTATGGGAGGCAGGAGAGGTTGCCTGTGATGATTGACAAACAACAGCTTGGTCTTAGATGCATTGAAATTGACAAGCCACTTCTTGCCCCAATTCACCACAGAGTGTAGATCCCATTCAAGGTCAGCAGCGAGATTGTTTGTCTGCCACAACGGGTTTCTTACTGATACAGGAGTAAATTGTGGTGTCATCTGCGTAGATGCCTATTTGGCACTTGATCTCATCTGAGAGGTCATTGATGAAAATAAGGAAGAGCGTCAGGCCCAGGATAGAGCCCTGAGGGACACCAGCATTTGTGCTGTAGGATGAAGAGGCATGCCCATTCAAAACAACCTTCATTTTGCGGTTATTTAAAAAAGATTGGATTAGATCAAGCAAGCGTCCGGTAATACCCCATAGTTTGCATAGAAGGCCAGAGTGCCATACCCTGTCAAAAGCCTTGGAGATGTCCAGAGCAACAGCACAAGCCTCACCTTCTTAGCAGTGGATTTAGCTTTCAAAAATGTATTGCTGGTAATACTTTTTTCTTCAAAAATGTATTGCTGGTAATACTTTTTTCTTTCAGAAACGTATTTCTGGAATTTTTATTATGAAAATTTATTTTTATTATGAAAATTTATTTTTATTATGAAAATTTATTTTTATACTTTCATAGTGTTTTGACCCATGCTTGGTGTCAAACTCTTTGCCCATAGCTGGAACCCTAACAGGTGCTACAACTCCAGATCAAGGTAGACCTGGGAACAACAGCAATTAAGAGGTGGTTCCATGCTCGTCACAAACTCTCAATCAGAGGCCTTGCTGCTGGATGCAGTTTATTGTCATAGCCAGGACATTGTGGCTTTGGTCTTACTGGTTAGGTTCCTGTTCAAGTCGTCACATTTATGAAGTCATCCAGATCCTGTCCAGTCTTAACCTCATTTCAAAATTATTTGCACACCTAGTGGGTAACATTTTGGTTGTGTGCTATATATCTTCAACCTTGTGTCAAACTTAGACACCTAAAAGATATCATTCAGTAAATATGTTCCTATGAACATTTGTGCATGGATGTGTTTATTAAAAGCGCAATAATTTCTTTTTAGGTATTTAAAAGCAGGTGTGTGCATGTACTTACTTGTAAATTAGAATTTGGATGCTTCGTTAGAAAAATCAGGAGAGAAGATTGAGATGTGGTGGGACTTGTATTCCCAGCAGAATAACATAATAACAAACATGAAATAGAAAGATTCTACGCCAGCGAATGGGAGGGAAGAAAATTGACTTCAAAGAAATACTCATAAAAAGACATGAAGATAAAACATGAAAGAGAAGTGAGGAAAATATCTGTATAAAAGATGAAAATCCGTTCCAAAAAATGAGAAACATGGAAATAAAATCAGTTTAAAGTGAACCATAAAAAAAGAAGAAAGAATGGTGAATATCAGAACTGCAATTCATGAAGAAAAGCCCTCGAAAAAAATAGAATATGTACAATTATTTTTTTTTTTTTTTGTTTCCCTTGAAAACAGAAATAACATTTGGAAGAGTGTAATTGTTAGCTGAAGAATGAGGAAATGTCAATCACGAATGATTTGGGCTGATGAAAGAAAGAAATACTTCTGTGAAGTAAATAAAAGACACACACACACACGCACACACACACACACACGCACACACACAAAAAAAAGATAAAATGAAAAAACTGAAAAGGTAAGAAAAAAATGGAGAAAATAAAATGAATAAAATGATCCAATAGTGAAATAAAGAAAAAATGGATGACAGGAGAGGAAATTGTAAAAAGAATGATGCTTGAGAGAATGTAATGAACAGGATTTTTTTAAAATGACAAACAAAAGGGAGAATTGAAGCACAAAAAGGAAGGTAAAGTAAAAAAAAAAAAAACATGAAAAAGATAAGATGAAAAAAAATGAAGGAAAGATAAAGAATCAAAATAAGATGAATAAGATTCAACAATGAAAAAGAAAATTAAAATATGGATGACAGAAGAGAAAATTGTGAAAAGAATGATGCTTGAGAGAAAGCAACAGACAAGTTTTTTTTTAAATGGCAAATAAAAGAGGGAAAATTGAAGAAAAAATGAAGGCAATTAAAGAAAATGAAAAAGATAATGCTGATGAAGAAAAAGAAAATGAAGAAAGATAAAGAATGAAAATAAAAGGAAAAATGGATAAACAAGAAATTATGAAAATGAATCTTGAGAGAAAGCAGCAAATAAGTTTCTCGTATAATGGCAAATTAAAGGAGAAAATTGATGAAAAAATGAAGGTGATTAAAGAAAACAAAAATGAGGAAGATAATGATGATGAAGAAAAAGAAAATAAGGAAAGATAAAAATGAAAATAAAATAAGGAAGATCTGACAATGAAAAAGAAGAATAAAAAATATCAGTGAGAAGAAACTATAAAAAAATGATGAATGAAAGAAAGTAACAAATAGCTTCTTATTTTTAAGACAAAGAAAAAGAAAACATCTTTTATGAAAATGATAAAGAAAAATATAATGAAGGAGAAAATATGAAGGCAACTAGGAAAAACACAATGAGAAAGAAAACAAAAGAAATAACAAAATTTGGAGAAGGAAAACCTTGAGGAAAATTTCTTATAAAAATTTGCAAATAAAACCATTTCTATCATTCAGCAATAATATTAACAAGTGCAAAAAAGAAGAAAACAAATTTTGGAAAAGATGAATATAAAATGATAAATGTTTGACAAAAGTTTAGCAAAAAAATAAACAAAAGAACCAAAAGACAGTTGCATTAGGGATGAAGGGAAAGAAAATTAAGAGATGCAAGCAAAAAGAGGTTAAGGAAAAAATGAAACAGAATTCTAAGTGGAAAATGAACACTAAAAATGGAAAGAAACTGTAGCAGCTTCTGAAATTGATAAGATTTGTGGTAAAATAATAATAATAATAATAATAGAATTATCATGACGGTAGATGCTGTCGTCAAAACCATGTGATGGTATCCCTGAGGAGAACCCATTTTTTTTCTCTGTCAGCACAAAATGTAATTATTAAATTGAATATTAATAATAATAATAGTAATAATAATAATACTTTTAATAGTAACAGAAGTTAGACTGATGATAAAAATGATGAAATAAAGGATTAAATAATATTATTAATAATAATTATAATAGAAACGATATACATAGAAAAGGAAATGATAATCATGTACAACAAAGGAATATTATTAATAATAATGATGGTTTGTTGAAAAGTCTCAGTCTAACCAATTACCCAAAATCTAATCAAAGAAGTCTTTTGGAAACAAAAGGACATTTATATCTAAATCTAAACTTATTTATAAATGGAACTTTGTCTGGGTGTGTGTGTGTCCATTACCTATAGACTCCGAAATGGCTGAATCAGTTTTCTTGAAAATTTACACAGTTGTACTATAAATGTCTGCAAGTGTTCTTAGCTAGGTTTTGTGTCGAGGTACCTCTGCTAAATATTGAAAATTGATAATCGAAAAAATCGGGTTATAGAAGGCGTGGTCCGATTTTAATCAAATTTGATACACTCATAGAGAAAGACATAAGAAACGATATTCAGAAGTTTCAAGGTTGCAGTTCTTACAATAGTACAGAAAATTTGATATCGATACCAAAAAATCAAAATTCGACTAACATCCATTTATTTTTCTTTCAGTCTACAGTTTCACTTTAACTGGAAACAACTATTGCTTTTTAGTCTTTCATGCCAACATCCAAAGAGTCTGAGCTCCAGGACCATGGATTAGTTTTAAAGCTTTCATTACACCCGAGCAACACCAGGCTATACTGCTAGTTCAAAATAAGAACAGTATAGCTGAAATTTCTGCAACACATAATGAGGAAAAAAAGGCTTTCAGAATTTGACATTTGTGGGTTATATTGAAAGCAAAAGAAATATAGAAAGGCAGTGCATTATATCCCCAACAAGCTTATGTGAATGGATGGTGGAATGTTGAGTGGAAGGGATGGCGAAAGGATAAGCTGTGGGCGCAAAGGGCTAGGTGGTTTTGGAAATGCTATGGTCGACCACATCTTGAAGGAACACAGAATATAGAAGTATTTTTTTAATATTAAATCATTTCACCCCACACAAGTTGGCATCACCATTAGTATGCAGGAGATTAAAAAAGACTGGATACAGTGGGTATTGAAGAAAGGATAAAAAATGAATGGGATTCATAAAGATAAAAATGGTAATTGACATTGCATTTAATTCTTTGGAGATTATAGCTATGAGGGAAACAAGTAAACAAAAAGGAGTCCCACAGTGGAGAGTGCAAGAAAAGAAAATCTTCAAGTAGCAGTGGTGATTGCATTTAACTATTTCAGAGGTGAAAGTGTGGGACCTAGATGACAATCTAGAAGCACACATAAATTCACTTGGACCATGTCCCACAGAAAAAGCTCTTTACAGCAAATATTCATAGAAAAGACAGATGGATGTTTTGAATAAATATTTTTATTTTTTCAATTATTTCACTCAAAGCAAGGAAGTTTTACTGCCACTGGTGTGCAGGGGGTTACATAGGGGGAAAGTGATAAGAAAGAGGGACAGGGTATTGGGGGTGTCAGGAGGAGGGTAATAGAAGGATGAGAATACTGGTGTGATGGGGTAGAGTGGATGAAGAAAATAGCTTGAGAGAAATGATGCGAGTCAGTGAGATAGGAAATTATTGACCTTACATTAAATTCTTGGAGATTGTAGCTGTCGGAGAAGCAAGTATACAGAAGAGAATTCCACAGGTGGGAAGTGCAAGAAAAGATGCTGCTAGAGTAGAAATTGTGGTTACATTTTATTGTTTTCACTGTAAAAGGGTGGGACCTACTTGCTAGTCTAGTAGTTCAAGTAAATTCATGCAGAGTGAGGCACCAGTGAGCTAAGGTCATCGGAGCAGAAGTATTTGTAAAAGAGATACAGGGAAGCCACATCATGCTGGTGATATATAAAAACAGTGCACTAACATAGCACATTTATGGTATATGGTTACTACCATAGTCCCTATCAACATTAGGGAATTAGATGCTGTTTCCAGGACTTTGAAGCTTACGGCCATATCACGTTGAATACACTGGTTCTTGCTCAATCACCGAAGTTAAGCAACGTTGAGCCTGGTCAATACTTAGATAGGTGACTGCTTAGGAATACCAGGTGCTGTAAGCGTTTAGTGACGGATGTGCGTTGTGGTGCAGTGGATATTGGCTCGGAAAAAGAAATCAGTGAGCCGAGTTCGAATTCCAGTTGAATATCCTGCATTCACTTAAGCACTGGTACCCTTGGGAAAGGTATTAATCTGTCCCTTCTCTCCAGTTATGGGTTAAATAACTAGGGTAGGACTTGGGGACCCTGCCCTTAAAAACAAATCCCAATGAATCTTGATACTCAAAAAGAAAAATGTATTACTAGACACAAAACTTATAAAAAAAAACAACAATAAATTGTTGAAAGAAAAAGGTATTACCAGCAATAAATAAATAAATATTTAGTTGGCAATAAATGACCCACCAAGGTTGATATGCCATAAAAATAAAACAACCAACCAACCAGGACTTTGAAGCCAGAAATTCTTAGAATCAATTACCCTGTTCCAACCCTACAGAAATTTATATGGCAATGATCTGCCAACATTTTGTAAAAGTTTCTTTCTGTTTTAGGTCAAAGTGACTTGGAAAGAATCAATAATTTAAGATTTTCAGCTGTTATAACTCAGTTTTTATCAGTTATGTATATCAGTACTGCTATTAATAATAAAGTAGTAACCAGTTGAATATTCAATAGGCACTGTTTGTACCACTATTATTATTATTACTACTACAAAAACAATAATAATACGATCAATTTTTGCATTGAGAGTTTTTATTTAGCATGATGTCACTGCAAATATTGGCAAGCATATCTGGGTCAAGAAATGATCTCATTTCAGTGCCTACCATATCACTCTATATTTGCTACATCTGATCCACCATGTTCTTTTGTGTATTTTTAAGTGCAGTAAAAAAAACATCTCATTACTTGTTTATATTCTTCACAATTACATTTCAGGTTTTGCTTAGGCATCCACTGTGACATCTGTAAAAAATACTTCTTCTTCTTCATATGTCATGTCCTTTCAAGACATAGGCAATCGTGGACTTTCACTTGGCTCTGTCTTTTGCCACTCTCAATATTTTTCTCTTGGTATCTCTTCTTAGCCCCTCTCCACCATCCATTTGCTCAGACCTAACAAGTACATCTTGCACTTGTTTCCCCTGTCTCTTCTTCCCTTTATCTGACCTGTGAGTATTAAGTTCTCCAGGCCCTCCTTCTTCATTATGTGTCCCAGGAACCTCATTCGTCTTCTTATATTTAGTATGAGTTTTTTTCACATTTGTATCCTTTCCAACACCTCATCATTGCACACGTGCTCCATACATGATATCCTCAGCATCTTTCTGTAAAACCACATTTTATTGCCTCAAGCCTCTTGTTTATCTTGATGAGATTGTCCAGCATTCACTTCCATACAGAAAGACAGATATCACATAGCAATCCAGAACTTTTCTCATTGTTTCTAATGAGATTTTCCTGTTTTTCAATACTCTGGTTAGCTTCTGAAATACATCTTTGGCCATACCAATATGTCTTTAGATCTCCATGTTGCACTTTCCATCCTCTGTCAAAATATTTCCCAGGTATTTGAAGTTTTTACTTGTTATATTTTAGTTTCTCCAACTTGTAGTTGACATATTGGGCTCCTCTTTTTGCTGATGACTATACATTCAGTTTTCTTTAAGTTTACACTCAGCCCTTTCTTCTCACTTTCTTTTACTATCTTCTGTAGCAGGTCCTGCATTTTCCTTTCCCTGTCTGCTATCAGCACTGTGTCTTTCGCGTATCTGATATTGTTGAGATTGTGGCTGCTAATGTCAAATCCTGGCAATGCTTTTATTTCTCTCATAATTGCTTCACTGTACAGGTTGAAAAGTTCTTTGTCTTATACCTCTTTCTATTTTTGCATACCTGTTGAGTTCCCTTCCTATCCGTACACAAGCAGTTTTCTACCAATATAGATTTTTGATTATCCTAACGTCTTTTCTGAAAATATCGAGGTTGTTGAGCATCTCTATCAGGTCCTTGTGTTATACTTTGTCAAATGCCTTTGCATAGTCTATAAAGCACTGGTAAAGGTACTTCTGCATTTGTACTGCTTGTTCAGGTAGCATTTTGAGCATGAATATTACATTCCTTGTTCCAGTATCTTTAACAAACCCACATTGTTCTTGCCCTATCTTTGGGTCAATTCTGCTGCGTGCTCTGTTCATCAGAACCTGGATGATGAGTTTTCTTATGTGGCACATTAAACTGATTGTTCAATGAGGCTCACATTCCTTTGCACCTGGTTTCTTAGGTAGTTTTATGAAGATTGATCTGCTTAGGTCCTTTGATATATTGCCGTTGTTGTAGATTTCATTTGTTATTTTTGTTAGTCTGTCTACGCCAAAGCCTGCTAGGGATATCAACATCTCTATTACAAACCCGTCTGGTCCCGCTGCTTTGTTTCTCTTCAATTTAGCAATTGTCAATTACCACTTTGGTTTTTAATATTTCTGGTCCATCTGTAATTTTGTGTATTGCTTGTGGCTCTCTCTTGTCATGGAAGGGATCTCCGATGTATTTTTTCTATCTCTTATTTTTTCTTTTTCTAATATTTGTGTGCCATCCTTTGCTTTTATACATTCTGTTGCTGAGTATGTCCTTTGCCCTTTAAGTTCCTTTATTTTTTTTTGCATGTCTCCATTATTTGTTGTACTCAGTCATTCTACTTTCGCCCATTTGTCATTGAGCCATCTTTCTTTAGCCTGTTTACATTTGCTCCGTATTTCCTTGAGTAGTCTCTTGTATTCCATTCCATATCTTGGCAGCATTTTCTGGCTCTTTTTGCATCAGGTCAAGAATCTCTTCAGTGACCCACATTTTTCTTCCAGCATGCTATTTCCTTTGGAATTATGTCATTCACCGATGTCACTAGAATTGCTCTTAGTGCATCTCATTTTGAGCTTCCATTTTCAATTTGTTCTTTTTATATAATTTTCATCCTCTCCATATACATTTCCTGCAGATTCGAGTCATTCATGAGTCTATTGTAATGCAAACTAATTTTTTTTGTAATCATTTCACCCCAAGCAAGATATTCCACTGCCACTATTGCACAGGGGGTTACATAGGGGAAGGTGATGAGAAAGAGTGGTTAGATATAGGAAATGTCAGAAGGAGGGTGATAGACGGGTAAGGATGTAGATGGGAAGAGTGTAGGGCTGTGTTAGGTTTCTTTAATCTCCTTAGTTTCATCCTTAGTTTGCATATGACTGGCAGGTGGTCACTTCCATAGTCCACACTTGGGTAAGCTTTGCAGTGAAGGACTGCATTTCTGGGTCTAGTGTTGATAGTATTGTAGACAATTTGGTTCTTAGTTTCTCCTCCTAAACTTCTCCAATGTCCATAGTCTTTGTGGGTGCTCTTGGAACCAGGTGTTGGTTATTATCTGGTCATTTGCTGTGCACCATTAAACTAATTTCTCACCACGGCTATTGCAGTGTTCTAGTCTGAAATTGCCGATCATTTCACCTTCTCTTCCTTGGCCAACTTTGGCATACAGATCTTGCATGATAATTCTGATTTGCACTGTGCCTTGGCATAATCTAGCATGGTGTAAGACTTGATTTCTTCTTCTGTACTTTGTGATGTTGGTGCATACACCACTATTACCAACATATTGATAGGCTTTCCTTTCATTTTAACTACTAGATTTCCGTCAGATATCAGGCAGGCAGTATCCCATGATGCATTTTCTTGTGCCTTTATCTAGTATAACGCCGACTTGCTGAAGACAAATGCCAGTAGTATAATTTACTAAGCGCAGCTTAGATGTGGCACAAGGCCGAAAGTATGGGGCACCCAGTGAGGAGCGAACTCACTACTTAATTGCAATAGTGCTAGCGAGACAAACTTGCTAACCATTACACCACCTTGAGGTGCCCCAAATGCCAGTAGTAATTTAGGCTCATTGGAGTGCTCTATTTAAGTATCTAGACTAGTTCATTTAGTCACAGGGGGTGTTATTTACTCCAGAACACCATCATAATTTAATATTGTGTGAAGTAAGTATAATAAAAGTTGTACTGAAAAGATCTTAACTCCGCCCTCTACAGCAAATCTGATGAAATGATCAAACATCAGATAATTTTTTGAATGGACATCATGGCCTAGCAGAGAACTTTTCAGTTTTTCATGCTTAATAAATGTAAAAATAATAGTAATGTCAAAAAAAACAAAGAGAAAAAGAAAGAGAAGTCTGTTGGTCTTCATAGAGGAGCAGTAAATCTCCAAATCCTTGCTTAGTAACTTTATAGACCGAAGTACTGCTGGTGTCTAGACAATCTAGTCTAATTTTAATTTGAGTTTTATCAGTATAGTTACAATACTACTACTACTGCTACTACTATTAATAAATATGTCCCGGAAAGGGTTTAAGTGGTTTAGGCAAATGCAACCAGGTTGGACAATCTAGTATGTAGATGTAACGGATGGTGCTTGTCGTATGCAGTATTCTGAGAGTAAGCATAATCAGTAGACGTAGACTAATAGTCGTAGACCTCTAGACATAGATCTCTAGCTGAAGACCTGAAGACCTCTAGTGGTAGACCTCTCTGCACACTCACATTTGTCTATAATTATGGCTGATACCAGCCAATCACATGACTGTAAGAGGGGACCAAGGTGTATGCATATTCATTATATATTCATTACATCAATAAATAAGTTAGTAATCAGTTGAATATTAAATGAGCACTACTGGTACTGTTATTATTATTATTATTATTATTACTACTACTACTACTACAAAAACAGCAATAATAATAATAATAATAATTGTGGTGCAGCTGTATAGGATTTCAATAGGATCGGTTCAGCCGTTTTGGAGTCTGTGGATGGCGGATGCGCACGCACGGACACACACACACACACACACACACACACACACACACACACAGACGGGGTTCCATTTATAAATAAGTTTAGATAGATTTGAAATTTGAACTGTTACTCCAAGTCCAGATGTTCCTCCCCATCTGGATACAAATCACAATGTTGGATATTTCAAGCAGCAGAAGAAAGGTAAATTTTCAATCCCAGCTCATCCTGGTTCCTTTTTTTTTTCAATTGGAGTAGATAGATCTATCTATCGCCCAGTTCACACTCCACCCACATCTAGTGAACAGGTTAAGAGGCTCATCCCTTGTTCCCTGTTTAGGATGTGGTTTCCGGCTTTCTCTTTTCCAATCTTTACGTAGCCCCCTGCACATCAGTGGCATTATTGCCTTGCTCAGGGGGTGATAAGATTAAAAAAAAAATCTAAATTTTTGTACCTGCTTAATTTTAGTATCCCCAACCTGTATTTGCCATTTTTGGGCTGCTTTTTTTGCTGATGAGCATGTATCCGGTTTTCTTGGAGCTTATTTGCAGTCCTTTCTTGTCACTCTCTTCAGTTACTGGAATGCATCCTTGGCCATCCTTCAGATCTCCATGTTGCACTTCCCGTCCTATTAAGTTTTAACTTAACAGTCAAGTGCCATACGTGATACACGCTTCGGCAATCATATCTCAAAAGAGACATGACTGACTGGGCAGAAGATTATCCCGCAGTAGGTTGCCATTGCTTTCTGCAGTAGACTGGTTGCCGACCAAGGCTATAGAACCCAATCTGTTTTATTATTTAACCCATAACTGGAAGGAAGAGACGGATTAATACCTTTCCCAAGGGTTATTTGCGCGTAAGTGAATGCAATGGATTACAACTGGAATTCGAACTCGGCTCTCCGATTTCTCGTTCCGAGTCGATATCTACTGCGCCACAATGCACATCCAAGTTTTAACTTAGTATAAGTTAAAACATCCATTATCAAATAAAATGAGAGAGGGAAATTAAGATTGGACTGATCCCATTTGAAAAAAATAATCTAATTATAATATAGAAATTGATAAAAAGCAGAGACAAATTCATGATGCCTAACAGTGTAGTTTGCCTCTTACTGTTCATTAATTAATTATCAAATATTAACATATTATCTGAACAAATACCAAATCACAATAATTATAACATTTATCTAAATTTCTGAAATGAGTTACTGTAATTATTGACACTACATTACTAGTATAATGGATATCAGCTCAATGAGAAATCACCCAGTTCGAATTCATTTCATTCAATTATGTACAAATAGCTTTGTAAAAAGTATTAATCTATCTCTCCTCTCTCCATCTATAGGTTGAATAGCAAGACAAACTGGGTTCTGTAGCCTTGGTTGGCAACTAGTCTACCACAGAAACTAATGGCAACCTACTGCTAAAAATTCTTCTGCTTAGTCAGTCCTGGATTGAAAGAGACATGATCGCTCAAGTGTGCATCACATACAGCAATTAACTAACTTGTTCAGACTTCTGTCCTCATCTTTGTTGCCATGTTCCCACCGTTGTATGCTCTGACCTTCTTCATGTGATTGGAATTTCAAATTGAACTCTTTATTTCACTGACTTGAGTAGATTGTTCTAGTTCCATGAGGCATGCTACTTCCAGATCTTAGTATCAGTTATCTCCCTTCCAGTATAATTTACTTGTGCAACCAGACTGGCAACAAGGTCCCACCTATTTACAGTTAGATAAAACAGATGCAGCCGTCAATTCTACTTAAGCAGCTTCTTTTCTCACACTTCCCACCTGTGGAACTCCCTTCCATATACTTGCTTTCCTGACGGCTACAACCTCCAGGAATTTAAATGCAATGCCAATACCCATCTTTTATCCACTTGACTCCAGTTCTTTCTACATCACCCCATGTATCTTGTTCTTTTCCTTTCCCTCTACCTTCACAACTGTCTTCACATCTGTCCTAATCCTTCTCTTGCCCTTTCTCTGAAACCTCCTGTAACTGGTCTGTCTTTCTCTTCAATCTTTTCTCGTCTAAACTTTTGCTCTCAAGTAGCCTCCTGTGCATCAGTGGCAGTACCACCTTGCTTGGGATCAAATGGTTAAAAAAAAAAGTTCTTTCATTCACCTCTGCTGTAGCCTGGTATTGAACTCACAAATCTTTGGGTTAAGTCACTGGATCCAACCAATGCTTTTATACAGCAAAGGTAAACAAAAAACTTGTGATAAAGGGAGATAACTGATTCTGAAGACCATGACTCATAAATGTAGAACAATATGTCCTGACCAGCAAAATAAAAGGTTCAATTTTAAATTCCAGTCACCTGAAGATGGCTGGAGTAAACATCATGAATATGGCAAAAAACGACGAGGAACATGACAGGGAGAAAAAATACAAATGATTAAATAAATAAAGCAACTAATAAGTTCAGATGAAGTTAAAATACATACGACTGGGTAGGATCAGAAATGTATACGAATTGTGCAAAGGGCTAAGATTTAAACAAAGTAATAGTATGCTGATGTGCATTGGATATTAGCTCAGAATGAGAAATCGGGGGCCTTCCAGTTATGGGTTAAATAATAAAACAGATTGGGTTCTATAGCCTTGGTCGGCAACCAGTCTACCGCAGAAAGCAATGGCAACCTACTGTGAGATAATATTCTGCCCAGTCAGTGTATCACGTATGGCACTTAACTGACTGAATAGTATGCTGCGGATATTGTGGACCGAGCATGTGAGCAATGACCAGGTATTGGAAATTATGGAAATGAAAACGAAATGAATATTGAGCATCTGGAAGAGACAAATGAAGTTCCTGGGACATGCAATGAGGAAGGAGGGCTTGGAGAACCTGATACTAACAGGCCAGATAGAGGGAAAAAGAGAAAGAGGAAAGCAGTAGATAACATATTTAAAACATATTTAAAAGGCCTTAGCAGGTGGATGACAGAACGGGGGCTGAGAGATGTTACAGGAGAAAGCGTGCTATGAGCCACCAGGGATAGGGAGACGTGGAAGGCCATGATCGTCTACATCCTGAAGGGACAAGGTACATAAAAAGAAGAAGAATAGTATATATACACAATCCATAAAATAATTTTTAAGAAATGAATGCATTTTTGAATCACATATTATTTCTTGTGACTGTAACATTATATTTCATGGGTACTGCATTTTATGATTTTTAGGTAGTGGGTAAGAGTGGAATTAACATTTTCTATCCTAGAAATTGAAAGTCTTATTATAGAAAATATGCCTCTTGTCAAAAATTGAAACTGTAAAGTCGGAGGTGCATTAACACTAAAAGGTAAGAACCTATCACAATACAGTTGCACTCATTCTATTGAAGAAATACTCAGCTCTCATGAGGAAATTTTAAAGTCTTCATTTGTTAACTTTATGTTTGCATCAAAAATATTAAGAGAGAAGTAAATTATTAGAAGGTTATTAAGAATTTGTAAAAATTTGTAGCCTCAGCTCTTTTGCATTATTTTAACTGTAGGAAGCCATTACGCTATTTGACAGCTTAAAAGTTACGGTTTCATATAAAATTAACAAATAATAATAAAAATGAGTGGAGATTAAAGAGAGTGCTGATAGTAGTGATATTCATAGTGGTGGTGGCAGTGATGTTACTAGTGGTAGGGTGGTTGATTTTATGTCATCAGACCTCATTGCCAAAAATGATCATCTCTTGTAAGTTTTCTCCTGACGTTCTCACTCTTTACAAGAGTCAGATCAAACCAAAAATGGTGTATTGCTGCCATATCTGGGCTGGTGCTGCCCAAACCTTACTCTTTATTTTGTATCCCTTTCCAAAGTACCTAACTCTATATAATCTTCTCTATCTTTACAAGAGTCAGATCAGACTAAAAATGTTGTATTGCTGCCATATCTGGGATGAAGCTCACTTTCCACCTTGTATCACTTTAAAAAGTCCTTGACTCTTTAAGCTCTTCTCCATCTTTAGGAGAGTCAAATCAAATTAAGAATGGTGTATTACTGCCTTGTCAGAGTTGCTATCTCCATTTTTTTATGTAGATTGTCAAATCAAACATTTGGGTCTGAAATTAACTATGAAAAATGGTTTAAGGAATTTAGGTCTTGTTGTTACTTTTAATTTTAAGCTTCTTATTTAACATTTTTAAATTACAGTTTGTTAAATATTTTTTCCTTTAAGCTTGTTTAATATTTTTCACATAAAGTTTTTTAAGTTTCTTCTCAATAAAAAATTTTTCCAAAGACTTTTTTTACACACATCTGTTTTTACTGCATAATTTATTTATGTAAAATTAAAATAAAATGGCATTGTCATTAGTCACAAAATTATTATAAAATTTTTCTTTGATATCGTTATTCATAAGAATTATTCATTCATAAAATTTAATTCTTTTATAGGTAATTTGTGTTTTTATTTTAAATATTAAACTATTTTAGTTTAGTTTAAATCTATTATTAGACATAGTTGACTCCCATACCCCCCCCCCCCCCCGCATACATGCACGTAGTATCCAAAAAGATAAAATAATACTTCTATCACTGGTAGAGCACGTGTTTTTTTTTGGGGGGGGGGGAACAACTTTACTAGTAAATAATGATTTTGCTTTGATTTTATTTTATTTTAATTTTTTGTTGTGGCTAATTTTAAAAGTTTCATAGTTATTTGAACGAGTGCGGTTTTTTGTATTTTTTTCAAAGAAATTTTTTTTTTACTGGACTTTAACTAAGTTAAAACTTAGTTAACTCAACGCCCCTACTTTTTATTTATTTATTTATTTTTTTTTTTCAATTGGAGTAGATAGACTAAACTATCTCCCCCTTCACACTCCACCCATGTCTATTGTACAGGTGTAGAGGCTCATCCCTTGTTCCCTGTTTAGGATGTGGTTTCCGGCTTTCTCTTTTCCATTCTTTTCACTTATCTTTTCCTTTCTTTTTTTTCTTTTCAATTGGAGTAGATAGACTAAACTATTGCCCGGTTCACACTCCACCCACATCTATTGTACAGGTGTAGAGGCTCATCCCTTGTTCCCTGTTTAGGATGTGGTTTCCGGCTTTCTCTTTTTCAATCTTTTCACTCTTACGTAGCCCCCTGCACGTCAGTGGCGTTACTGCTTTGCTCGGGGTTATATGATTAAAAAAAAAAATATTGAAGCAAATGTAATGTTTTTGTATTGCAAAATGAATGAAAAATATTTAAGAATCTTTTTGCATAATTTTAATAATAGTAATTGTAATTAAATTCTAAATATGATGATGAGGAAACACGTTATTTTTAACAAAATAAAATAAGGAATTTGACGTGAAGTGAGGTTTAGTACTAATCACTCACTAAGCTTGTCCCTATTTATTCTCAGTGACGAGTTATATAGGCTCTCTCTTGCACTTATGCAAATTAGGCATATTAATTTGCCAGTGTCACTACAGAATTTATTTAAAATTATGTTCATATTAAATCATGGGACACAAATTAATATTTCAGAAATGCATAAAATAAATTGAGAGAGTTTGCTTCATGCATAAAAGTTATAAAGTTGTTTCAACATGAATAAAAAAGATTCATTTTAAGATATTTAGCTTAGGAGTTGAATAGAGTTCTTTAAAATTTCTCTGCCATCATTAGAGGCTCATCATGTGTTAGCTTGTAATTTAACACTGGTGTTATTTAAACACATTGGACTCTGCCTCTCTCTCTCTCTCTTTCTCTTCTACTTGATTCTACTTTCTCTGCCTATTTATATCAAAAAGTAATTTGACATCAGCTCATTAATTTTTCTCAGTTTGTAAGTCACTCCCTTTTCATTGGTCAAAGTAAATTTTCACATAGTCTCAATAAACTTTGCCTTGATCTTTTCTCAAGCCAATCCTTTTTTCTATTGATCAAAATAAATTTTCACACAGGCTCATAAATTTTAAAAACAGTAAAGAAAAGAGTTATTTTAATTTTTTAAAAATATTTAATTCAATTTTTATTTTTGATATTGTAAAAACACTGTGAGTGTGAAAGAAATTAATTCTTTGTCGTTTTTCTAAAGCCTTCTAAAGATTTTAAAAAGTATGGTAAAAAAGTTAGCTTAATAGTCACTGACATTTTTTCTGTTAAAAGTTTATTCAATGTTCTTAAAAACAAAAAAAGCAGTTATGCTTCAAAATCAAATTTCCTTTTTTAATCCCTATATATTTGTTTCTAAAAATTAAAACTATTGTTTTACCACTTTATTTTGTTATTGAGTGAACTGAAATGATTTATTTATTAAAATGAAAATAATGACATTAATCCTTGCTATTATAATAAAGAATATTGTGTGTGTGCCTAAATATATATATATATATATATATATATATATATAATATTGTGTGTGTGCATATATATATATATATATATATATATATGCACACACACAATATTCTTTATTATAATCAAATGTGTATGGCACACATATACTTATATATGCCAAGCTCCATACAATCTGCATATAGTTATGTTTTCGTGTGAGTCCTGGTTTGGGGGGGGGGGGCTAGTGCGTGCATGCGCATCTCTGCATATGTCAATGGGTGTACAAGTGTGTATATATGTCAGCGTTTGTCACAACGACAAATTTTCCTCCCACTTCCACAAAAATACACCAATATACGCAGCCCTACATATAGCCAATTTTTTAAAAAATTAATTAGTTTGTTTGACGATCACAAGAGTGTGAAACCCAGGGTCACAAACTCACATCTATCTATATGAATATATATATATATATATATGTGTGAAATATATATATATATATATATATATATATATATATTCCTCCTGTCACACTCATAGTTAGAGAGTGACAATAGTGAGGCAGAATTGGCTAGGTTCATTAGAGAGACAGCGTTGGCTTAGTTCATTCTCTTTACTACCAATTATGAAATTTCTTGTTGCATGTTTGCAACAGTACTTTATTTTATATTTTTTCAATAATTATGTTGTCATGTAGTAAAGAATATATATATATATATATATACAAACAGGGACTTGTACCCACAGAAATAATAAATATACTTAAATAAAGTTGACATCATCATGTAGACCTACACTGTCAAATCGTAGGAAAGTAGAATTATTTTTACCTTCAAAGTTCTCGAACCAGTTGATTACCTCCAATGTATCACTCTATTGTATGACTTGGAGTTGTTTTTTTATTTGTTGCTAAACTCTTTCTAGTATTACTTTACTAATTCTACCAATCTCTGATTTTGTTGGGTTGATAATCCTAGTGGGTAATTTTTGACCGAATTCTGGTTTGTGGTTTTTTAAAAGTATATACACCTCCTTCGTTGTAATTTTAGGGACACTGTCACTGATTTTTAATTTGTCAGTGATTTGTTTGCCCAAATAGTTAATTCTATTGATGTGGTTTAGTGCTCCATGTTGATTTTCTTGTAGTGTTTTTTTGTTAAATTCTTATTTCTTAGGGCTTTGTACTCCTTGAGGTCTGTCATGGAATTTTACTCATCTGTATCTGAGATCCTCTTCTATCTTGCCCTGGAATTCATGGAATTTTATTTGGACATTTCAAAATAGGAAGACCAGCTGCTTTGTTTTTGTTCAGTTTGGCCATTGCAGCTTCCACTTCCAACTTTAATATTTCCAGTCCGTTTTCATCTTTGTGTATTATCAGTTGCTCTCTCTTGTCGTAGAAAAGATCTTTTATATATTCATCCCATCACTGGGGTATTTCCTTTTTCTCCAATATTATCGATCTATCCTTGGATTTTATACATCCTGTTGAGGAATAGGTTTTTTGTCCTGTCAGTTTTCTTATCAATTTATGCATGTCTGCTTTATTAGTTCTGCTCAGTCTCTCTATCTCTGCACATTTGTCATTAAGTCATTCCTCTTTTGCCTGTCTGCATTTGTTCCTTATTTCCTTGTGCAGTTTTCTGTATTCTCTTCCATGGCATCTCTTCTTGGCATTATTTTCCATTTCCTTTGCATCATGTCAAGAATTTCTTAAGACATCCACTCGTTTTTTCTTTTGCGTCTGATTTTCTTTGGGACAATGTTGTTTGCTGCTGTCACTATCCCTTCCTTTAGTAAGTCCAATTTTGAATGTCCTTGTCCAATTTGTTCTTCATATTTGTTTTTCACACTGTTAGTGTATTCTTTCTGCAGGTTGAGGTCATTCACAAGGATGTTGTACTTCAGTCTTGGTGCTGTGCTAGGCTTCTTCATTCTCTGGAGTTTTATCCTTAGTTTGCAGATGACTGGAATGTGGTTACTCCCACAGTCGGCACCTGCATAGGTTTTGCATTGCACCACTGCATTTCTGAATCTCCTGTTTATCGTTATGTAGTTTATTTGTTTTTTCATGTCGCCTCCTGGGCTTCTCCATGTTCATAGACGTCGTGGATGTTCTTGAAACCAGGTTTTAGTTATTACCTGTTCATTTGCTGTGCACCATTGGACCCATTTTTCTCCTAATTCGTTGTGGACTCCTAAGCCAAAGTTGCCAGTTGTGTCTCCTTCCCTCTCTTCACCTACTTTGGCATTACATAACAATAAAATATTGATATCATACAACAAAAATAACCCTAACACTCATGTCGGTTTGCCTCATAATAATAACTTTTGTAATTGTAGAAACCCAAACCAATTCCCCATACCTAATAAATGCTTAACAAGATCCCTGGTATATATGTGTTCAATTTATCCATAGAGAATCCTATGGATGCTAAAATTTATATCGAAAATACAATGAACGTTTTTAAAAAGCACTTTTCTTAATTATAATAGCCAATGCCCAGAAAGATATAAAATAGCAATAATAACAAACTTCTTAAATAGAGCGCATCAAAATTCCTCCTCTCAAAGAATATTTATAAACAATAATTTCCCCAACTACATCATTGATTTATAAAACTATTCTTACAAAATATACATGCCACTCGCATTAAAAATAACACAAAAGAAAACATCAACATATTTTATTGCAGCCAAATGCACATTTATTATGAACAGGATGAATTTTCTATAACAAAAAATTATGAAACACTTTTCTGCCATAATTCCTCAAAAACATTTAAAATTTATAATATATTATAAAAAAAATGGACGACAGTAAACCTTGTTGTTTCTAATAATGGTAACGCTAACAAATCTTAACTAGCGATGACTAATATAGTGTATGAATTTCAATGCCCTGTACAAGACGGTGTTTCTTGTCATAAATCAATTACCAAGATTGGCCATACTACCACTTCCCTGAATAGACAACTTACATGCCACTTACAAAGTAATAATAGTGCAATAAAAAAAAACATTTATTAACTAATAACTTATAAGAACCCTAAAGAAAAAATTATCACTTATCTGTATAAAAAACCTACCAGTCTTCTTAATTATAATAGCCAATACCCAGAAAGACACAAAATAGCAGTAATAACGAACTTCTTAAATAGAGCACATCAAAATTCCTCCTCTCAAAGAATATTGATGATTGAACTAAAATACATAAAACAAACAAATTTTCTCAACTACATTGATAAACAAATGAAGTTATTTTTACAAAACATTAATGATGCTAGCATTAAAAGCAACACAAGAAAACATCAGCATATTTTATTGCATATTAATTATAAAGATGACAAATTTTTTATACAAAAAAATTATTAAACACCATATTTCTGCCATAATTCCTCAGAAACATGTAAAATTTACAATATATTATAGGAAATGAAAGACAGCAAACCTTGTTGTTTCTAATAAGAATAACTGTATCAAATCTAAACTAGTGATGACTAATATAGTGTATGAATTTCAATGCTCTGTACAAGATTGTTTCTTGTCATAAATCAGTTACCTATACTCGCAATTCTACTACTTCCCTGAATAGACACCTTATATCACCTGTCTAGTAATAATAGTGCAATGAAAAACATTTATTAACCCATAGCTTACAAGAACCCTAAAGAAAAATTTTGGTAGAAAATACAAAAATACTATTTTAATCACAATATCAAAGCTACCTCATTATAAGAGAAGCATTATATATAAAACAATTTTCTCCTACCATTAACCTTACGCTATTTAACAGTGGAAATGAAGTTTTGAGAGCTTTTAAAAAAATAGACAGACGTTCACATGATGCTTGCCACGCACATCATGTGACAACTTTAAAAAAACTCTTCTTCTTAAAAAACAAAAACACTAAAAACAGAAAAATATTACATTACTGTTATGTCGTTAAGTATAAATGAATAACTCAACAACAGAATCAGAATATAAGTTGTATTCCGCGGAAAGACGGTTAGTATGTACAGAAGTGATTAGTAATATTTACAATAGAAAGATACAAGAGTCCAATGCATCGTAAGACGTGTGTATACGTGATTACTTCCGGTACGCCACCGGAAGTGTGACTAATTCTTCACTGACTCGCACTGACTCTTCAGTAACTCATTAGAGACTCTCAAGTGACTCTCTACGACTGTATTTACTAGCCTTCCCACACAAGGCTGGATGTGACACATGGTCATTTTATTGTGGGTATTCCCGGCCATATAGCCGGGCCAAAAATATGTCTGTCTATTTTTGCCCAGTCGTGGTTCTACCCTTCGGCGGAACCACGACTGGGTTACTGCTCTCTGCTCGGAAGCAGAGAGTGCCCTCTACGCGAAGGCAGAGAGCTGACAGTGTCGTAGAGTCGTCAGTCTAGTGACTGTCTACGACGGTATTTACTAGCCTTCCCACGTAGGCTGGATGTGACACATGGTCATTTTATAGTGGGTATTCCCGGCCATATAGCCGGGCCAAAAAATATCTGTCTATTTTTCTCCAGTCGTGGTTCTACCCTTCGGCAGAACCACGACTGGGTTATTGCTCTCTGCTTGGAAGCAGAGAGCGCCCCCTACGCGAAGGCAGAGAGCTGACAGTGTCATAGAGTCGTCATTCTAGTGACTGTCTACGACTCCCTTGTAGTGAATCCACCATTGCTATATATAGCAATGGGAACAGTCCATTTGTAGTCAAATAGGAGTGGTGCCCTAAGAATTACAGTCAAACATGAGAATATAGCAACACCGGAAAAATAATATCCTTGAAAATGGCTTGTGAAGAGTCTGAAAGTCTTAAATTATGGAACATTTTTACATTCTTTATCTCTACCAAAAATGAAGCATGTAAGAATACTGGAAAAATAAAATCTTCCTTGTTGGTCGTTTTTAACGAAACATGTTTAAATGAAAGATTGCTGCCCAAATATATGTTAATATATATATATATATGTCTACATATTTTCCTTCTAGGCTCAGGGTTTTGAATTTTTTTTTGCTTATGTCTTAATGTAAGATAGTCAATAGTAGGTACATCAATATATATGTTGCTGTCATTTTAGATGGTATTTCGATATAAATATTTTTCCATCATCTTTTATAGCACAGGCTGAATCATAAATAATATTACATTAAGTTAATATATGTCTTTACACAGACGTTTTTCTACACCAGTTTCTATAAATCAAAATTTATTGAAAATAAATTATTACTATTTCACAAAGTTACTTTAATATCTTTTGATATTATTGTTTTTCATAAAGAACAAATGTATTTATAGAATTTATTTTAATTTGTTGTGTTTTTCTTTAAAGTAAAATAAACATGAAGTATGTAGGGATAATAACAAGGAAACACGTGCTATTTTTAATGAAACAAGATAATAAATTTATTTGCAGATTTACACATTTGAAGTTTCAGTAGCTTCTTTCAGGACAAGTAAATAAACATTAAAGTTTCGTAGTTTTGATGAATTGTCAAGAAGAAAAAAATGTTTGTATTAAATCATCAGACATGAAGTAATATTCCAAAATGATAAAACAAATTGAGATAGTTTGTTTCTCACATAAAAAGTTATGCAGTTGTATTCAACATGAATAAAAAGATATATTTTAAGATAATTAAATTAGGAGTTGAATAGAGTTCTTTGAAATTCCTCGGCTCTCAGTAGAGGCTGATAATGTATCAGTGTATAATTTGAAACTGGTGTTATTCAGATGCACGGAACTTTGCCTTTCTCTCTCTCTCCTCTCTTTGATTCAACTTTTTCTGCCTATTTATATCAGAAAGTGATTTGACATCAACTTTTTCTTAGTTTGTAAGCCACTCCCTTTTCATTGGTCAAAGTAAATTTTCACACAGGCTAGAGAATTTGAAAACAGTGAGGAAAAGAGTATTATTTTTATTTCATATTCACCAAAAGCAAACTAATTTTAATGTTTAGTTTTAATTTTTTTATTTTCCATTAAAGCAAAAAATAGAATGAAATTTCCTACTCTTATTAGAAAATTAATGAAAATGACATTCAAGAATGTTTTTTACGTAAATTAAATATAATAATGAAATTTAATATACATACATACATATATATATTTTAATCATATCACCCCAAGCAAGGCAGTTTACTGCCACAAATGTGCAGGGGGTTACATAGGAGGAAAGTTATATGAAAGAGTGACAGGTTATAGGGGGTGTCAGGAAGTGGGTTAGAGAAAGACGAGAATACTGATGAGAGTGGAGTGGATGAAGAAAGGAGCATGAGAAAGGATGCAAGTTAGTGAGATAGAAGATGACTATTGACTTTACATTTAAATTCTTGGAGATTGTAGCTGTCAGGAAAGCAAATAAACAGAAGGGAATTCCACAGGGAGGAAGTGCAAGAAAAGAAGCTGTTGGAGTAGAATTTGCATTTACATTTTATTGGTTTCACAGTAAAAGGGTGGGACCTGGTTGCTAGTCTTGTGGCTTGAATAAATTTATATATAAGGGGCACCTGTGAGCTAAGTTCATCGGAACAGAAACCGTGAAAGTATTTGTAGAAGAGACACAGGGAAGCCACATTGTGCCGGTGAGAAAGTGACTGTATCCAAGCTATTCTAAAAATAAAATGAATGACATATTAACCATGCTGCTCTTTGCTTGCTGGTCAGTCATATTTTCAGGTTCTTTTAAAATGTTTGTTTATTTACTCAAGTTGAGCACAAAATAATTTTTTTATACAAGTAGGCCAAGTTTAAAGCACCCTGTGGTGGATTGACCCACCATGAGGCATTGTCTGAAAAATAAACAAAGTTCTCTCCCTTTAGCATTCATTTTGCAAGGTACATCAGACAACAGGCAAAAACCCCAGTCCTCCTCTTTAAATCAAGGGAGATGTGTTACCTGGAGGAGCAGCACTCTGGGAGAAAGCCAGGCAAGAGCTGACCACATGCTGACAAATGCCAAAAATTTAGATATTGAATTAACTTGATTATTAAAAGATTATGTAATATTTTGACAACCGTTGCTAACAATATAACCCAAAACCAATGTACCAATATTTTTGCAATTATACTTTTGAAAAACTTTTGCATATATGACAGATCCAGATCAGACAAAGAACCAGCTTTAAAGGTTCTGAAACTTTGCTAGAATGATTTTGTTTTATCTGTTTACTAGCAGTATAGCTCAGCATTGCTCAGGTGTAATGAAAGCTTTAAAACTAATCCATGGTCCTGGAGCTCAGACTCAGCCTAAAGAATATTTGTGTGAAGTTTGGTGAGAATTGGATAAAAATTGTGGATTTGTATAAAGGACATACAGACAGATAAGCAGACACACACACACAAACATCTTGCCTTTTATATTGATTTTCTGCACTACTGTGAGAACTGCAACCTTGAAACTTTTGAATATCGTTTCTTATATCTTTGTCTATGAGTGTATCAAATTTGATTAAAATCGGACCACTCCTTCTATAACCCGATTTTTTTGATTATCGATTTTTGATATTTATCAGGGGTACCTCGACAAAAAACCTAGCTAAGAACACTCGCAGATGCTTATAGTACAACTGTAGAAATTTTCAAGAAAATCGGTTCAGCTGTTTCTGAGTCTATAGGTAACGAACATACACACACACACACACACACACACACACACACAGACAAAGTTGCATTTATAAATAAGTTTAGATATTTCTGAAATGACTGATTAACACATTTCTGCTGATGCCTTCCAGCCTTCTTCAGGTGCTGCTTTTAGAACATAATAACTTTAATAGAAATTTGAACTGGACTTTGTATCTGATCCCAGGGGGTAGATTGAATATAGCTCTCAGTGCGACCTTTAAATAGTGTGAATATTTTGGTATCAACATTATGTGGATTATATCTTTACCAAAAATCTTAACTATTTCTTTTTGCTATTTAATCAGAGTCCGCAACAAAATTACATGTTTTCATTTATTTAACTTTTAACACATCCATGGGTCAAAATGTTATTCTGAGTATTTAAAAAAAAATAGTGGACTCAATTTCTCCCAAAATTTCTGAAAATCAAACATTTTTCAATAGGCTCTTAGTTTTGTGATAGGTAAGCGTGGAATAGAGTACACATGGTACATATGTAATTCCTTTTGTTAATAACATAAATTAATTATCGCTTGTTTTGAATTCCATGATTTATGTTTGTTATTTTTACCCAGATTCACATGAGTCCACGAAATATTGTTTGTAGGACAAATGTTCCAGGTACCTATAAATATTTAGCCACTCACAACCAAAGAGGTGATTCCCACAAGATATTTGTCTATATTTCCGAGATGATGTATTGTAATTATTCATACTATGTACATTGTTCAGACAGTTGTTCACGTCTTTTTTTTTTCTTTTTTTATCATATCGCCCAAAGCAAGGCATTTTACTGCCACTGTTATGCAGGAGGTTACATTGACAGGTAATAGGGGGTGTCAGGAAGTGGGTAAAAGAAGGATGAGAATACTGATGAGAGTGAAGTGGAGGGAGAAAGGAGTATAAGAGAGAGGATGCAGGTTAATGAGATAGGAGTTGACTAATGACTTTACATTTATATTCTTGGAGATTGTAGCTGTCAGGAAAGCAAGTATGCGTAAGGGAATTCCACAGGCGGGAAGTGTGAGAAAAGAAGCAGCTGGAGTAGAATTTGTGTTTAAATTTTATTGGTTTCACAGTAAAAGGGTGGGACCTAGTTGCTAATCTTGTGGCTCGAGGAAATTCATATATAGGGGGCACCAGTGAGCTAAGTTCATTGAAGCAGAATCTGTGAAAGTATTTGTAGTGTCTTTGTTGACATATTCACAATTTAGTCAGTGTACTGATTGGAATGTGTGTTGTGGTGCATTGGATATCGGCTCGGAATGAGAAATCGGAGAGCCGTGTTCGAATTCCAGCCTAATTCATTGCATTCACTTACGCGCAAATACCCTTGGGAAAGGTATTAATCCGTCTCTTCCTTCCAGTTATGGGTTAAATAACAGGACAAATTGGGTTCTATAGTCTTGGTTGGCAACCAGTCTACCGCAGAAAGCAACGGCAACCTACTGCGGGATAATATTCTGTCCAGTCAGTCATGTCTCTTTCGAGACATGATCACCCAAGTGTGTATCATGTATGGCACTCAACTGACTGACTGACTGATTGGAATTTTGAACTGTACCTTTTATTTCATCTACCAGGGTAGATTGTTTTAGTTCCACTTACCATGTCACTTTCAGATGTCTCAGTATCAGTTATCTCCCTCTTGATAAGTTTCAAGTTTTCTGATATCGTATTGAACTCAGAAATATTTGGGCCAAGTCACTTGATTCAACCAATGTTTTTTATCCAGAGGATCATGTGTCATTGAGTACATCAGTGCATGAAGTTTTGGGACTTATAAACTTAATGTCTCAATAACCATTTTTTACCAAAAAAACCACAGCTTGTCATTCAACCACGGCAGTGGTTGAATATATTCTTAAGTCTGACATTGAGTGAATCTAAGCAGCTTTCAAGCGTCACCACTAATTCAGTTATCAACCAAATTTCCAACAGTTTACAGAATTAGATAGGACACCTCCTTAGCTACATTTTGAAAAAAATCTTTGAGTTTTGGTTCAGCAGGAAAAAATATGTGAAGGCTGAAAAGGGAGACTAACTACATAAGAACATTAGTAAGTGAGTGACTAACATTTCTAACAATAAATCTTATTCTTTATATTCAATTTTTTCATATTTTATTAATCAGTTGCACATAATTTTTTTCAAAATATTTTTGAATGTTGTTTTCAGCATTAAATTTATATTAAGTTAATAGCAATGCCTGGAAAAATCATGGATTACATGGAAAAATGTGTGCATGAAAAGTAATATTCTTAAGATTATATTAAATCTGGAAAGGAACAGGACAAGTTATTAAACCTGGAAAAGTAAAGGACAAAATATTCTAGTGAAGTAAAAAAATAAGGAACTTTTTACTTAGAATCTTACAGCTAAAAATAAATTTTTTTCAATTTACAGATGAGCTGGCAAGATGTAACCTATGCTAGATATAAGTTCACTGCTAACAGTTTCTTTTCTCACATATTATGGTGTCCTTCTATGAGTAATAGACTCTTCTTACTATATATAATTATCTGCATGACTTCCAGAGGCAGCTAAGGACAACTAGTACACAGTTAAAGCCAGCTACAATTTAAGCAATAAGCAGCGTAGCTGTACCGTTCGGAATTACTTATTTCTATTTACTCATTATTATCCAATGTCAACTGCCATCTTCTATCGCCTTGATTCCTATCCTTCTTGTATCTTTTCTTTGACATCTCCTGTACCTTGCTTTTGCTCACATTGTAACCCCCTGTGCACCAGTGGCAGTCCTGCCTTGCTTGGAGTGAAATGATAATAAAAAAACTAACATTCATTCAGGTGTCAACTAAAGATTCCAGATCTTCTGAAAATTATTGTTATTGACCCAATCTTATAAACATAGTTTCTGTCAATAATACACCTGTGTTTATTAACTAAGGAAAACAAAACAGGGTTTAGGAAATCGAACAAAATTATATTATGGAATAGTCATCATTGGCATAAGAATTAATCTCTCTAGAAATGCTAAAGTATCAGCAAAAAGTGCCTGGTACAATAAACAGTATGACCAATTTATATATATATATATATATATATATATATATAAATCCTTACTCATACACACAGTAAAAAGAACCTTCAGATATTGGAGGCCATGTACATTAAATCCAAACAACCCACACTTAATAAAATCATTTTTAAATCCGGTCATAACACATGACATTGCATTTGAATACATGGTTCTGTTGTCATCTTGCGCTACCACACGGTGTTACATCATAGAACAGCATTGCAAATTTGCAAACTGCATTTATTATTTTTGTTAACTATTGCCATTGCCTAGCAAAGTTTTATGTCAACACAAAATAAAATCGTCGGTGATGGTGGATGTTACTGTATTACCGTCTTAATAACCTCTCTGAAGATGGCTCATGTGAGCCGAAAGCTAAGAACCAAATTAATGAAAAAATTATCCAAATGTTGGAGAATTTTTCTCTTTATTTTCAACTGAAATTAAAGCCAAAATATGACATTTAGAGTGGCTCATTATTAAACATAATAGACATTCATTGTCTCTTATATTTAACAGTATATGTTTAGAAAATTATTTGCTGCCCCAATACACTATATATATATATATATATATATATATATATATATATATATAATTTTCATTTGTAAACCAATTTTTCTACGCAACTTTAGTTTCAACTTTTCTGTACCTTCAGGCAATTTAGAATAACTGATTTTTCAAGGTTTCAAATGTACAACAGAGATTTTTATGAATGCATGACTGGAAGTTTGAAATAACTGAAATTTCAAAATTAGGGAGGACTTACTTAAAAATATATTTTAGGATCATAAAAACCCGCATAAAAGTATTTAAGATCCTTAAGTAACTCCTCTCTAATTTCTGTTCCCTGCCATACACATCAGCTCAAATACGTATATCAAGTAAATATACCATCTTAAGTAATATATACAAGTGCAATGGTTAAATTGTCGCCTTTTTTTATTTTGTCAACCGCACAGTATAGTATGGTCAGTTGGGCACTGTCTGTGTAAAAGAATATCATGATGCAATTCATTTTGCCCAAAGTTAGAAACAGTATGCTGTATTGCTTGGCATTCACACTAAAAACTCCAGTACAAACATTTCATAGTCTTTGGGTATCAATCAATCTGAGGACAGTGCAGAGAATTCAAAAAGAGTTGGATGAGTCTAATGGTGATTACAAAGATGTTTAAAGTGATCACTAGTGATGGCAATGTTATATTTCCATTCATCTTTCCACGGGGCATCAGACTCAACAGATCAACCTACATCAAGTGTCTTGACAAGGTAATGCTGCCCTGGATCAAGAGGGTGGTTGCTGGAAGACCTTATGTCTAGCAACAGGTATCTGTATCATGTAACACAAGTAGGAGAACCCAGTCATGTCAATCAGACAATTTCTGCAACGACATCGCCCCTTACATTTGGTCACCTAACTCCCCAAACTGCAACCCCCTTGATTATTATAAGATATTTTTGTTTAATATTCGTAAATATGTCGGTTTAAAATGAGATGTCAATGTTATTTTAATTTTTTGTGTAATTTAGACGGCAAGTTGTCCATCATACCCTGTGTATATATAAGTGCAGAACCTGATGTCAGTACTGAGTGGTGACAGTCCTTCTGATGAAACAGACTCTCTTCCGACTCGGTGTTGACAAGACTCCACACTTCTTATATTTACACATGCTTTATGCTTTTAATCAATAAATATATATATATATATATATATATATATATATATATTATCCCTTAATATATATATATTATCCCTTAAAACTATATTTAATCTTATTTTTGTTTTACAGTGATGTTCACCCTGTACAAGGCCCAGGAGTCACTCAATGTATAGAGTATATATTTCTGTTGGTTGTACCAATACATTGGATTTTTGTTTATATATATATATACACTAGCATCATAGCCCGGCATTGCCTGTGCAACTCAGAACATTTTAGTAGTAGAAGATGCCACTTTTCATTTTACAGATTTTTTTTTTGTTTGAAAAAGCACTTTTTTCAAAAATATTTCTTTTGTTTTAAAATTATGGGGAAAAATATTCACATTTTTTTGTTGAACAAATGAATTTTTAAAACGTTGGAATAAAAATTAAATATAAAGGCTCATTTTTTTTTTTTAAATAGAAAAATTTTTTAGTCACATTTGACATGTGTGATTTGATTTCTGTGATGTAATTCAGCAACTATCTTAGATCTTAGATGTTTTACGGAGCAAATGTAAACAATCATATTCATTGGCCAAAAAGTGTGAAAGGGAAAATTGCTGAATTTAAACTCAAAAAGTATGTGTCGACCTGGCTTCCCTGTAGATATGTGTCCCTAGAAAGTAGAATGGCATAGCTTAAAAAATGTAGGTGTGCATAGGGAACAGTCACACACAGATTCACAGATTGCCTTTTATATATATAGATTTTTATTCTGACGTTTTATTTCCATGAAACATCTAAGATCTAAAATGGTTGCTGAATTACGTCACAGAAATCAAATCACATGTTTCAAACATGACTAAAATATTTTTTATAAAAAAAAAATGAGCCTTTATATTTGATTTTTATTCCGACGTTTTAAAAGTTCATTTGGTCAACAAAAAAATGTGAATATTTTTCCCCGTAATTTTGAAACAAAAGAAATATTAAAAAATCTAGGTATGCATAGGGAACAGTCACACACACTCACAGATTGCTTGTTATATATATAGATTATATTTTAAGTGTCTGCAGCAAATTTAAACGCATTTGTTTCATTCGCTGAAGAAATTAAAATGTTCTGAGTTGCACGGACCATGCCGGGCTATGATGCTAGTATATATATATATATATATATATATATATATATATATATATAAAACTGACTAAACAAATGAAATTCAAACAATGCTTAAATCAAAGTATAAAGTATTATTTACACTGTTCGAACTATTGCCCTCATCTTTATTGCCATGTTTACAATGTTTTGGCTGCTGTACACTCCGGCCTTCTTTAGGTGCTAGGAATTTGTAAAACATTTAAATATAAAGAAAAACGACAGAATAAATAAATAAAATTTAAACAAAACAAAATTTTCCAAAAGTTGGGAAACCATTTTTTGCTGGAAGAAACAAGAATCTCTTATAAATAAAATGATTGGCAGCTATAGCCTCCCTCTATGTAACAATATTTGTAAAAGAGACATGTTTCATCATTCCAAAATGGAATTACTGCCATCTTCTCCCACTGTCATCAACATTCTACATATTTTTGCAGCCTATTATATCAAGTCAGCAGAGACAGCAAAGAAGAAGAATAAAAATGAAGAAAAAAAGTATTCCTGTCACTTCTTTATACAGCACTGTAATTAGTGGGCAGTTTTTCTTTCAATTTATTCAATTTTTATTTTTCTCTCCAAAGTCGACACAAGGCAGACGACACTTGAGGCCGATGGCATGCCGGGCACTCAAGATACAATGTTTTGTGTTTTTTTTTTTTACTTTCTTTATTTTAATTTTACAATATTGTTGCAAATCGCTTATTGTTTGCATCCACAGTTGATGACATACAGCATTTTTCAATTATGAGTTGCGGTTTTATACCTGACAAACATTTTCGGATAGCTTTTCATTTTTCTGCTGTAGTAATGTTCGAAATTTGATAATTAAAATAGTGTGTAAAGATTTCACAGGCATGTCAAAAAGTGAATAAAAAAAAGGATCAACAAAAACAGCTGATTTCAGGAAAAACCTTACCAGAATTAAACCTAAAATCATATTTAAACTTTGCTGATGGAGTATAAAACTTTGCTGATGGAGTATAAAACTTTGCTGATGGAGTATAAAAACAGTTTAACAGGTATAAAAAGAGAATTTTTAATCAGCAGCTGTTGGTTTTATGCAAATTCTAAATCCTTCAAGTTTGTATCTGCTGAAAACAGAAAAATAAGAAATTTTGTAACATCTCTCCAGTCAGTATACTCAAAAATGGCTGCACATTTACACAAGTTGACACTTATTGAAACTCAAGTTTACTCCTGATATCAAGTAAAACTTACATCTACAATCCATTTCTAAAGATGCTGGAAAAATAGTTGGGTCCTCTTATCATTGCTGAAAGTAACTGATACTATCTGTTGTGCACTATCTTTACAAAACTCTAGTCAAACGAGAAATGGTCTTGTCATCATATCTTAAATCAAACTGTATTCCAAAATATAACTTTAAAAAAAACTATACATACATATCACTTCCTAAAGAAATCATTTTCATACAAATTATATATGTGCACAAAAGCTGAATATCATTTACCATGTATCCTGTTGTGAAAGCAGAATAACATGTATTATATTTTTATTACTTTAAAACTCAAAAACATTAAATGTCAGCATGAAATGACTCATAAGGAGTTGATTTTCATTTGCTTCATAAAATCCATTCATAAAAAGGAAGTCCCATTTTGACACTTTCTTCCTAAAATCAGCTACTTTGTAGAACAGGCCAAAGAGAGGATGCTTCCCCAAATACTTCAACATTCACATGAGGAGTCGACCTTTATCTATACTACAATTCTTTTTTTTTATAATCATTTCACCCCAAGCAAGGCAGTACTGCAACTGGTGTGCAGGGGGTTACAATAAAAGGGAAGGGAAGACAAAAAAGCAAACAGTACAGGTGTTATTGTAAAAAGGGTAAGATAGAGGTGGGAGTCACGGAGATGGCAATCAACATTGCATTTAAACTTTTGGAGATTGTAGCCCTCAGGGAAGCAAGCATGGGGAAGAGAATTCCACAGGTGGGAAGCACAAGTAAAGAAACTGCTAGAGTAAAATTGATCATTACATTTGCCTATTTTGATGGTAAAAGGGTGGAACCTAGTTGCCAATCTAGTTGTACGGGTAAAATCATGAGGGTAAAGCACCAGGGAATAAAGTTTGTCAGGGCAGAAGCCGTGAAAATACTTCAAGAAAAGACAGAGGGAAATCACATTCCATTGATGAGAAAGTGACTGAAGGCAAGCAGCCAAATCAGGACCAGTTACATTGCAGATCCACTTTTGGGTTTTGTCGAGAACCCTGAGATGAACAGCAGGAGCACCTAATCAGATATGTCAACAGTATTCAATGCATGGATGAATGGTAGAAGTGCAAAATGGATTCTGACAAGAAAAACTTCCTGGCTTGGCACAGCAACCCAACCTGCTTAGCAGTAGATAAAACAACACTATTCAATAGTCGTTTTACCATTAATGCAAATTCCCTTCCCTCTATCCAAAGAGGGAATGGAAGCTGCTAGAAATCAAAAGATTCACCGACCATGTGAAACTAAATACCAGCTTCAATAAATCATTATATGTGTGCTTTCTTTCTGCTGGTAAACTGCAATAAAGGACATTTATTAAACATATGAACTTCTTATATATTCAACATATTTCTGTGAACATTTCAACTAATATGTCTGTTATCTATCTATCTATCTATCTATCTATCTATCTATCTATCTATCTATCTATTAATGCAGGTTTTGTTAAATAATATAGACAAGTTTTGTTTATTTATTTTATGCAGGACCCTTTCGTATAGTCTGATAAGCCTGATAGTACTATCGTTAAAAGACAACAAGAAGTCACCGTAATTGTTGATTTTTTTTATCCGGTCTGAGCTTTCAGCTTACATAAGCCATTATCAAAGAGTGAACATATAAGTTATTGACAAAGTAGAATTAAACAAAGAGAATTAAACATAGAGACAAGTACATTTTTAATATGGCAGATGGCCAAAGATGGTGACAAGATGGTGGTGGTATGGTTCTTGGTCACATGCGAGTATAGTGGCATGAGGGGATTGGTCTGTGAGCTACTGCTATGGAGAGAGGGAGTAAGCGTAGTAACTATGACCTCTCCCATCGATTACAGGCATTGAAGTATGTTAGTAGAGATATCAAAATTTATTTTATTTAAGCTAGGTTTAAGCTGTTTGATGTAGATAGCTTCTAGGATTTTGAGTTTTTGTTTATTATTTTCTTGTCTAAGTATACATGTATTTTCAACAAGTATTTTTCTGAGAAGTGTGCGTTGATAACCGTGGTGTATTCAAATGTCGGATTCTGCATAAAATAGACAAAACTTTTCTATATTATTTAACGAAACCTGCATTAATGAAATAATGCTGCAAAAATACACACAATATACATATATATATATATATATATATATATATATATATATATATATAAAAGGTAAGATGTTTATTTGTGTGTCTGTCTGTATGTTCTTATACAAATCCACAATTTTTATCCACTTCTCACCAAACTTCACACAAATATTCTTTAGGCTTCGGGTCAGATTATGGCTGCTGATTTTTTCTGATTTCTCCCCGATATCAAAAATAGATACCCCGATATCTGATCAGCTCTGATCAAGATCAGGATTTCAGCAATTTTATTGTGGTTCTTGCTGCAGAATTTGCTCTAACTTGGTAAAATTATAGTTTTTAGTCTCAAACCTTAGAAGATCTTCTCAGACGACTCCTTTTGCCCAATATCAGAAATCGATACCCCCGATATTCTATCGAATAAGATCAAAAACCGATATTTAGCTATCAATATGGCTCATTTTCTCCTATTTTACTCTTGTTGAGTGCGATAAGTTTTCATGTACTTGCTTAGATTAGTTTATCCTTGGATTACTTATTTGACTCCAATATTGAAAATTGATACCTCAATATTCTATCGGGTCTGATCAAAATCAGATTTTCAGCCCTTTTATTTTGGTTTTTTGCTTTGGGTTTTGCTCTAAGTAGGTATAATTGTCGTTCTTAGTCTCAGCCATGATACCATTTACTCAGAGGACTTATTTAGCTTTCAAAATTCCATTTGCGATGGAAAACTTATTTGACATCGATACTGGAAATCGAAATTTGACTTACATCCATTCATTTTTCCTTCAATTTACTGTTTTGCTTCAACTGGAAACAATTATTGCATTTTAGTCTTTCGTGCCAACGTCCAAAGAGTCTGAGCTTCAGGATCATGTATTAGTTTTAAAGTTTTCATTACACCTGAGCAACTCTGGGCTATACTGCTAGTGAAACATATATCTGCAGAAAATCATCTTACACCATTAGATATAGGAACTTTATTGCAAAGATGAAAATAAAGTTGAAATTTTCACTAATTAAAAATACCAAAATGACAAATTACTAATGCCACTATAGTCAGTCAGTCAGTTAAGTGCTATACGTGATACACGCTTCGGCGATCATGTCTCTTTCGAGACATGACTGACTGGGCAGAAGATTATCCCGCAGTAGATTGCCATTGCTTTCTGCGGTAGACTGGTTGCCGACCAAGGCTATAGAAGCCAATCTGTCCTTTAACCCATAACTGGAAGGAAGAGACGGATTAATACCTTTCCCATGGGTATTTGCGCATAAGTGAATACAATGGATTCAACTGGAATTCAAACTCGTTTCCCCGGTTTCTCGTTCCGAGCCAATATCCACTGTACCACAATGCACTATATTTATAGTACTCTCTATTAATTGGAAGGATTTTTAAAATTTCTTATTTTGCGACATTTCTTTCTTTATAATCATATAATTGTTTTTATTTGTTTTTATATGTGGCTAGTTTCTATGATTATTAATCTGCTGCCATAACCATCTTCTATAGAATTACCTGCAATATATGTTCAACCAAAAGGCACTACAATCCATAATAAAGAAAGAGAAAAATACAGCTTCTTGTTGATAAAACAATAATAATTTGAAAAACAAACTTAAAATTTAAAACAAATTTAGAAACTGTTCATATTAAAATAAAACTCTCGTTAATTAACAAAATCACTAATAATTGAGAAACCCAAAATCTACTTAAATTCTCAGAACACATATAACTCCATATTAACATAACAGAAAAGCATTTAAATGTTGTGTGAATGTAGCATTAATGGAAATTATTTGAACACACCTTGCGATAAAAAGTGCAATCTCCTTCTCATAAAATGAATTATTAATAAAATTCAAACATTCCCCCATAAAAAATTTAACAAGATTTTGGAAGACCTGCAGTACTTTCCTGAGTTAGCACAGGAGAGACATTTGGATAACACTGATAAAGGTTATTTACAAAGTTCCTGAAGATGTGACATCACACAGATTTGCATTGATTTAATTGAAACAGTATTGATGATGATGAATGTAGGGTCGTAATTAGTAAAAAATAACATTACTTTCATGTGATATTGTAGAGTGAGAAGTCAAAATAAGTAACATTACTGTCCAAAAAACAGAAGTGACAAAGTTTTCAGTAATAACAAGGAAAACAAAAAACAGGACAAAAAATAATACAAAGAAAGCAAACAATATACGCAATGCAAGTTAAGAGTAATAACGCAAAGCAATAGTAAGAGAACAAAATGTTCATAAACTAAGAATTGACCTTAGCACACAAGAGCAAGTTCAGATAAGTGAATGTAGCTTTCCGATTCAAGACAAGACAGACTGGGACTGAGACAGACAAAACCAAGAAAAGGCCTTGCTTTATTGGCTCAGAAAAAACATCCCAGCATGCATTTGTATGTTTCTACTTATAAAACTGAGAGGAGCAAGTGTTTTCTAGTCATTCATAAGCAGATTAAAATCAATAAACATTGATCACATTTAAAAATTAAAAAATAACTAGCATATCTTATTTAAGCTTTTAACATCCATTGTTACACAAATAGAATATATTATAAGACAGTTTGTTTTGGTACCAAATGAGTATTGTATTTTAAAACACTGTGTATTCACATATTGTCTTTTAGTCTTTTCTGTGTATATTATTAATAAAATCATAAAAATTTATTCTTATCTAGTATTAAAAGATATTGTTGAATTTGCTGTTTCTCTAGTAGAAGAATGATCTCCAAAAGGTTAAAAAAAATATATAAAGTCATTATAGGATTTTAATTCTTGACAATATCTGAAGTATATCAAAAGCTTCATATACTCAATAAACTTTGGGAAATTTCTTTAAACCTGCAAAAATTATTCTTCATTTTCCTGGGGTTTTTTTAAACAATGATTGAAAAGATTTTTGAGCAATAAATGGCAAGAATGAGAACTACAGTCTCATAACAAATACATATGTCAGTACAAGAAATACATAAAAAGGTAAGTGGGTCTCAAATACTTTAATGTGTTGCATTTCCACAGTTGTTAGCAAGATGAAAAGTGGGAGTGATTCTTAAAAAGGTCAGAGTATTACCAAATCAGTACAGCTTGTGAAGTGTTCACGTTCAGTTGTGATGAGTTGGATAGTCAAGTCTTACCAATGCAAAAATTGAAAACAGTGTTTTTCAGCAAATTATTGTGTAGGTTGAGTAACAATCATTGGCACTGAAAATAGCATTGGTAAGCCCAGTTCAAATTTTGGGATAATCTGTTGTGTTGACCTTCGCTGTAATGCCTTTGGGAAAAGATATGAATATGTCTCTTCCCTCATAGTTAGTTTAAGAAAAGAGAGAGGTCAATGGGAAACTCAACTACTGTCTTTGCCAAGAATTCACAAACATCTCTTTAAGGAAAAATGTCTTTTGGTGAGTAAAGTTCTTGGCAAAGATCTTCCTTCTTTGAACATTGTAGATTAATGCTAGACAAAGATCTTTACCAAGTAATAGAAACTTTTTTTTTTATATATATATAATCCTGTCACCACAAGCAAGACATTTTACTGCCACTGTTGTGCAGGGGGTTACATAGGAAGAATTTTATGAGGAGTGAGAGGTTGCAGGGGGTGTCAGGAAAAAAGGAGGGGAGGGAAGAGATTACTGATGAGAGTGGGGTGGACGTGGATGATGTTATGAGGAGTGAGAGGTTGCAGGGGGTGCCAGGAAGAGAGTAGGAGAGGGAAGAGAGTACTGATGGGAGTGGGGTGGACGAGGAGGAATGTTATGAGGAGTGAGAAGTTGCAGGGGGTGTCAGGAAGAGAGTAGGAGAGGAAAGAGAGAACTGATGAGAGTGGGGTGGATGTAGAAAAACATGAGAGAGAGGATGTAAGTTAGTGAGACAGGAGATGACTATTGACTTTACATTTAAATTCTTGGAAATTGTAACTGTCAGGATAGCAAGTATGCGGAAGAGAATTCCACAGGTGGGAAGTGTGAGAAAAGGAGCTGCTGGAGTAGAATTTGCATTTACAATTTATTGGTTTCACAATAAAAGGGTGGGACCTAGTTGCTAATCTTTTGGCTCGAGGAAATTCGTATATAGAGGGTACCAGTGAGCTAAGTTCATTGGAGCAGAAACTGCATCACTTTAGGACTACCAACAACAGCAACAACTAAAATGAATAGCCCACATAACTTCAATAGTAAATAATAATATAATCAAGATTGTAAAATCCCACACCACTTCAAATAGGTTTGTAAAGAAAACTCCAACAATACTGGAAAGCATGAGAAAAGCTGTTAGATTTGAAAAAACTTTCAATAAATACCAATGCTTCCCTATAAAGAAATGGTTAGTATTACCATTAACAAAAGTTTATATATATATATATATATATATATATATATATATATATATATATGCCAACTCATATGACTGGATTATTGTGGAGAAGGCTTGTGCAGCCTTAAACAAATTTTTGGAAGAACTGCATAAAGAGAAATGGTGTATAGAGTATGGTACAATTTCTCCAAAAGACTCTCTTCAGTTTGGGATTCAGAGTTGTTTTTTCTTAGACTGGTTGCCAACCAAGGTTAAGGGGTTCATTCTGTCTTACCATTTATTCTATAAGTAGAAGACAAAAAGTCGGGTTCAAACTTTCTGAAGAGAATTTGAATGTAACAAATGGAACTCTCTGATTTCTCATTTTGAGTTGCTACCCACTACACCCCACCATACATCCAGTATGTGCGTGTGCGTGTATGGATGTGCGTGTAGGAAAATGGACACGAAAAACAGGCTCAAATATTAGCCAAAATTAAAATAAAACAAAGACAAAACACAGGATTTCTGCTCAAACATGTGATACGTTATACATATCTTTATATATTATTTATGCTCTTGCGAGTCAATAGAACGCTATAGAGAGAAGTAGATTTTGTAAAAACAGGAACTACTTATAGCTTTACACTACATTCTTTGGTTAATGAATTGAACGCAGTTTGAACACTTTTAGTTATGGTCCTGGGTATAACAATAAACTGCATCCGGCAGCAAGGCCTCTGATTGGAAGGTTGGGAGGAGCATGGAACCACCTCTTAATTGCTGTTGTTCTCAGGTCCACCCTGACCTGGAGTGGAAGCAGCTGTTAGGTTTTCACCTATGGGCAAATAGTTAACCCCCAAACTGGGGTCATAACACATTTTTGAAGGAAAAAATATTCTCAGCAAAACATTTTTGAATACAAAACTAAAAGACATTTTCAGTTTTCTAAAATAAAAAAGAATAGAAACAAAATAATTTTCATTAAAATCTGACTAAATCAACCTTTTCACGATAACCGAACATTAAAAAACAATACCTTAAAACCCCACCTTTTTGGCATAAAATAACCCACAGAGGTTAATATGCCATTAAACAAAACTCAAACTCAAATTGAACACTCTTATCCTGTGAATAATCTGCTGTGAAAGCTGCCTTTCTCTGCCATATGCTGATAGAGCAGTGGAAAGATATCTGTCTGATGACAAATCAGTCAGATTTCAATCCCAGCTTGAAGCAAACAGTTAATCTAGTTGCACTGAAGAACTTTGATACAGCAAAACAGGGTTGTGTGCAGATTTTATATATATATATATATATATATATATATAACATAGTGATGATCCACGTATACTGTCTTAATATGTATAGGAAAGAATATTAATAAAAAGTTTTGAATTTAAAAATGTACTTTTTTTGGACAGTATTTGTTTATTTTATATTTCAGACCGCCCTCGGTCCTTCATCAGAAACGAGTGATTTTTAATATTCTTTCCTATATATATATATATATATATATATATATATATATATATATATATATATGAAACACTGATGTCAACAACAAGTCTCAACAGTGTTTCATGAAACACTTCTCAAATTTAAACATGCTATGTTCTGAATATTAACCACTTTTTCTTACAAATATACTATCCCTTAAAAGTATATATATATATATATACACACATACACACATATATATATATATATATATATATATATATAATGCTAAAATGTAATGGTGCTTAGTGCCAAAATTGTTGATTTTTTTTTCTGTTGCTTACTAGTGAAAAGGCATTTTAGGCAAGCATATTTTTTGTCACAAAGTGATATCAAAGTAAGGAAAGAGCATTAAGAGAATTACTGTAGAGAATCTTGTCAATTAGCTGAGCTTAGATTAGGTGTTATTTCTGCTATGCTGACATTGAAGTTTCATGTGGACATTATCATAAATTTTTACTCTTCAGGGTCATTTGAAAAACCAAATGATATACATACATATATATTAAAGTAAAGAAAGATTATCCAAGCATACTTCTTATGATATGTAGATATAATAGGCTAGTGCAAGAAATTTGAGAGATAAAAAACAACAAAAATAGTAATATTGATAATAAGACAAACATTTATTGTATATTAATAGGCATTTTTTTTAGATGGAATCATAAGGTGTGTCTGAAAATCCTGATTTTTAGTATCTTTTCCCATTCTGCTTCCATTTGGTCAAAAGTCTGTCTAATATACAATTAATTTTAACAGTCTTATCAATATTATTATTTCTGTTGTTTTTTTATTGCTCAAATTTCTTGCACTGGTCTATTATTTCTTCTTTTAAAAGCTATGAGAAGTTTGAGAAACCAATGAAAAACAAACAAAATCAAAAATAGAAAAGTTTTCTTTTTCTCCTATTTATTTCATTCTCTGATGAAGCTTTAATAAAAGTGAAACAAGTTAGATTTTCTAAATGTTCCTTATTTGTTTCTTATGTTATCAGTCTGGTAGATTGCAATTCATATTTGATCCCATATATATATATATATATATATATATATATATATTCATGTAGATAGGTGTGAGTTTGTAACCCTGGGTTTCCCGCTTTTGCGATTGTTGACAAACTCTCGCAAGAGCATGAAACCCAGGGTTACAAACTCACACCTATCTATATGAATATGTCAGCTCTATCACTGATATTCAGCGCTTTCAAATAAGTACTGCACATATATAATATGTAAATAATATAATATATATAACAAATTGCATATATATATATTGGTATTTATAAATATATAAATACACTTTTCACACACACACACACACACACACACACATATATATATACATATATTACATTAAAAAATTCAAATTTTATTATTTTAGATAGCCATTTCAACAGGTAAAAATTTGATTTTTTTATATGAAATAAATATTGGTTCTGTAAATAAATAAATTTAATTACATTAAGCCCTCTGAAATATTCAGTGTTTATATTTAATATTATTAGGATCCTTTGAGATTTAGCTCCCAGCCATTTTTTTAAATTTATGACACACACACACACACACACACACACACACATATATATATATAGCCATTGCAAAACTAAATGATATAAAATTCCACTGATTATCTTAGGGTAGTAAAGTTTGGGCCATTTGAATCTTGTATGGAAACATTTTTAAATCCAGTTTCAAAATCTTCTGAAGTGATGTTCTGGCAATGCCTAGTTGAGCAGAGTGGTGATGAGCAGAAGCTGATGGATCCTGAAGGACACTCGGCCGTACAGTTTCCACTGCTGTGTCAATGCACACAGTGCGCTTAGGACCTCTTCTCGGAAAATTGCTGACCCAGTTCTTTCAAACAGGGCAATTAAGTTCTGAATCATATTATTACTAGGAGATACTCTGACATTAAAATGTTGCCGGTATTTTCTCTGAGTTTGAATAATTGATCTTTAACTGGAATCGAAAAACTCAGTGAGTAACTCATTGCTGGTCATCATACATAGTCCATTTTAATCTCGAAGGAATGCTCTATAACTTATCAATAAGAGCAATAATAATAAAGATGCAAAACGAACAAGTTATGAATTTTTCAAACACTTCAGTTTTTTAGTGGCCTCCCTATATATATATATATATATATATATATATATATATATATATATATATATATATAGAGAGAGAGAGAGAGAGAGAGAGAGTGAGAGAGATGTATGAGTGTATGCATATATTTGTTTAAGTGCATACGTGAAAACTTTTTGGGACACACGATAATATTTTTTCTATTCTTGAAACTCACTATTGGCCAATCGCAATGTTACTTTCATTTCAAATTCTCTGCAAGTGAATGTGAAAACAAATCTGAATTCAATAATTATGCTTCATGGGAACCTTTACCGAAGCCTTTGAAAAGCTTCGGAAATGGATGAGAGAAAAAAAAATTCAATTTTCTTGCTGAAAGCAATGGCACTCAGTGACTATCGGAAGTCACCTCTTATATTTGGCGCAATTTTTACATCCTTTTTAATACAAACGAGTGAATGTCGAAAATGTTGCAAATAAATGCTTCTCTTACTGTGGTTTTTATTTGCTTGTTTGCTCGTTTTTCGATTTTCTTTCTACAGGAAACTGGAAAGGTTTATATTAGTAAAATCAAAGAAAAAAATGAAGTGAGGCTAAAACTGTAAAAAAAAAACCCAGTCCTTGTTTAATGTTTTCTTTTTATTTATCTGAAATTTGTTTAAATTAACCAATCTTCTGCAAACCTATTTGAAGTGTCAGTCATGAAAATTTAAAAAAAAAAATCAAAATGGGGTGGAATGAATTAAAAAAAAATCGAGACATTGCTTCTGAGGGAAGCATATTTTTATTACTTCCTAAAAGATATTTTCTCTAATGGCTGGTCTACCAATTCCCTCTGGATAAAGAAAAGAAACTCAAATCACGATTGCATTTATTTTACCTTATAGAATATTAGCATTGCATGTTGGGTGTATTTTAGCTGTGTGCATGTTTACCTGTAAACAATTATTATAGAAGCATACAAAATAAATGGGTTTCTACTATGGACCATTTATTCTCTTTTCTTTTTTTTTTTTAATATGAACTGTAGTGAAACAAAGTTCTCAATGTCTCTTTGATATGTGGTGGATAGGAAATTAAGAATTAAAAACAACTTTCTTCTTTACTTTTAAGAAATTTAAAATTTGTGAAATCCTGATTTTGTCAAATAGAAAAGAGAATTGACCATGTGCTTAAAGAAAAAGTTGAAACCGGATTTTGCAAGTAGATGTTAAATTGATTTTCTGATCAATGGAAGCGATTTGCAAAACAAAAAAGACTTAGCAATCCAGTGTGAAAAAAACTAAATGACTATAAAAGCTTTGGTCAGCATCAGTCAGACAGTCAGATGGGAGCAGCGAGACGACCCACTAAAATGTAACGGGAGAAACTTCAAGTCGACCCGAATGTAAGGTTGCATTGCACACTCGTCCTCTTTCTCCTTCTTTCTTGTGTGCTGATTCTTCTGTATTCAAAGGCATTCCTACCAAACAAATGCTCATACAATCATACACATGTATGCATAAACTCATTCCAACAAATTACTACTACGAACATTTTTACAACTCTTGATACTCTTAACTTTCTCAATGAACAATTCATCTTATTCTTTTAATAAATTTCTATTTTAATATGCAAAATCTATATTTTATTTTTCCACTACTCCACCATCCTGGGCATGACGCTAAACTGTATCCGGCAGCAAGGCCTCTGATTGAGAGGTTGTGAGAAGCATGGAACCACCTCTTAATTGCTGTTGTTCCCAGGTTCACTTTGACCCAGAGTGGTAGCACCTGCTACGGTCCCAGCTATGGGCAAATAGTTAACCCCCAAAGTGGGGTCAAAACGCTATGACAGTATAAAAATACACTTTTATAGAAATTTATTTATAAAAATAGTCTTTTATAGAAAAATATACATTTTTGAAGGAAAAAATATTACCAACAATACATTTTGAAGTAAAAGTTATTACCATCACACATTTTTGAAAGAAAAATTTATTCTCAGCAAAATATTTTCAAATACAAAACTAGAATACATTTTCAGTTTTCTAAAATAAAAAAGAATGAAAACAAAATATTTTCGTTAAAATCTGACTAAATCAACCGTCTCGATATAACCGAACATTAAAAGAAAATACCTTAAAACCCCAGCTTTTTGGCATTAAATAACCCATAAAGGTGTTGATATGCCATTAAACAAAACTCAAACTCCACTATTCCATTCCAATCTACAACCAACCTGCTATCAACCTTCTGATGATGATCAAATCTTGAAGCTGTATGGAGTTCGGTTATGTTTGACACAAGGCCAAATCAATAAACATTGACCATCTCCCTATAGCTTTAGATATGTCTGTTTTATTTAGGGCGAAGCAAAAGTTAGGATAAGCAAAGATAAGCATCGTTATAATACTCGAGCTCAAGTTAACATTGCGCAGAGTTTGGATGACAAAAAGTTTTTACTTACTTCATACTTGGGGGGTTTAAGTATGGTTATAATGGTCGAGCCGAGTTGGAACGACCAAAGAAAAGGTAGATTTACTTCATAGGTGGCGGCTTTGGAAAGTGGAAAGAGAGTTCAGTTGTCAGTGAAGTGAGGAAACAAACGAGCCCCATCACAGACCTCCTTTTTGACTACAACTGGTGCATCTTGGAGCAAGAGGGAGAAAGAAAGAAAAAGAAAGCCAATGTTTGTGATTTTATAGACTTAAACAGTGTCGCTTAATGGGTTCCTTTATTATGAGTATCATAGCAAAATGTATTTATTTTTCTTTTTTTATTGTTCATTATTATCATTTTAATTATTGATTTTGGTTTCCTATAAAATTTCGTCTTTGCTCCTATTTTCGATTCATGGTATTCTCAGCATCCTTCTGTAGAACTAAATTTCTGATGCTACAAGTCTCTTTGTCTTTGAGATTTTCAAGCATTCACTACCTGTTATGGGGACTCACTTTTATGACACATGAACTCGTTCAAACTATATACAAGTAGAAGTTCTGCTTCTACAAAGCAGGGTAAAAGTGAGTGAGAGCGAAATCTATTCCAGCAGATAACTGTGACAGCTAGACTAAATGGTCATGGTAATTATCTCTCATTGGTATATGGTTGTACTACTGTCTTTGTAATATATTTGTTTGATACTATTCAGTCTTTGTGTCTTCATTTCTGGCCCCAACAGGACCACAACAACTTGGTGAGGAGGGCACAACACTACCATAAAAGAGAGCCTATATTACATAATATTTTAGTACTTTTTCTTCGTTTCAAATGACATTTTTTCTGTTTCTTAATGCTTTACTTAGCTTTCGTAAGGCATCTTTCACTATCGCGATGCATCTTCAGATTCAGTGTTGCTCTTTCAGTCTTCTGTCAAAAGAATTTCCAGATATTTGTAATTTTCCCATTGGAATGATCCTTTTGTTAACAACCGTACTTTTAGTTATATCATTCGGAATGTTGTCCTCGTCCTTATTGCCATATTGACGGCATTTCAGCCGTTGTATGCTCCAAAGCTTGTAAATAGTTACAAAACCTCATTTCAGAAATATAGACAACTCTTTTTTTGCAGTTGATGTTTAGTCATTTCCTTTTGCTTTCATTCACTACCGTTACGTAGTAATTCTTGCAGTTTTCTTTCTGGATCTGCTATCAACACTCTTCTGCATATAATATGTTCTTAACATTGTGGCTGCCAATAATCAATCATCATAGGTCTTCTGATTCTCTCAGAACTGTGACATTTCCAACATCAAAAAGAGGCTTACAGCCTATCATGTTGAATACACCGGTTCTCGCTCGATCACCAAAGTTAAGCAACGTTGAGCCTGGTCAGTACTTAGATGGGTGACCACTTGGGAATACCAGGTGCTGTAAGCATTTAGTGATGTATGTGATTTGTGGTGCAGTAGATATCAGCCTGGAAAGAGAAATTGGTGAGCCGAGTTTGAATTCCAGTTGAATACCCTGCATTCACTTAAGCACTGGTACTCTTGGGGAAGGTATAAATCTGTACCTTCCCTCCAGTTATGGGTTAAATAACAAGGGTAGAACTTGGGGACCCTGCCCTTAAAAACAAATCCCAATGAATCTTGATACTCGAAAAGAAAAAATGTATTACTAGACACAAAAACTTATATAAATATCAATAAATTGTTGAAAGTAAAAGGTATTACCAGTAATAAAGTTTAGTTGGCAATAAATGACCCGCTGAGGTTGATTTGCCATAAAAACAAAACAACCAACCAACCAACATCAAAAAGAAATACTGCTTATATACCTGCATATATATTACAGGTACTAGTTGTTATTTTTCCTGTTTTAATTTTTGGGATGAGGGGTTATCATTATTTACATTCAGGCTATTGTCTTCATCTTTCTTGTAATTATCCCAATGCTTCGGCTGTTGTGCTCTATGACCTCCCATAATAAGTAAGCAGTACTAATAAAGAACAAGACATGATATGTATAGATGTGGACTGCGGAACAAGAAACTATTCAAAGATTAAATAAAGTGTTCAGTTCAGAATTGCGACAAGATGAAGATCGGCAGACACCTGAAGAAGTTCGGATGGCTGAACGGTTGAAAAGTTAGGATAATAAAAAAGGATGAAAACAATTGGTTGAATTAAATAGTCTTAAATAACTGAGCAATATGAGATAAAGAACAAAAAGAAACATCCTTAGTTATTGGACAGTAGAACAAGAGTAATCTACTCCCATAGATTAAATAAAGTGTTAATTTAAAAATTTCTTGGATATAACTCGGATAGACAGCCACTTGAAGAAGGCTAGGTGGCGCAATACTCGAAGCATTATAATAATAAAAACAAAAATTAAAACAATAGTCAGAATGTAGATAATGTCAGTAACAGTAGGCATGTTACGGATTACATTTTTTTTAATCGCTTTATTTTCAATCAAGGCAATAAAGCCACTAAGATGCAAAGGGGGGGGTTACTAAATGTTAGAGAGTATGAGAAAAATACTACTAAGGAGAGAGAACAAGAAAAGAACAATAATTCAGAAGACAGAAGTTAACGATTGACATTGCATTTAAATTTTTGAAGCTCAGAGTTAATTGAAAAGCAAGAAGCCAGAAGAGGTTTACTCAAGCGAAAAGTACGATAGAAGAAACTGTTAACATAGAACTTATGGTTGTATCTAGTCATTTCAATTGTTGGAAACGTGCATAAGATCCTTAATACTTTTACCTATATATTTGGAAAAGACTGTACTGTGTCTCATGAATTTAATTATATCTAGATAATATTGTTAAAATCAAATACTTTTGATTCTTCTTCTTCTTCTTCTTCTTCTTCGTCTTTGTACCCTGTTCTTTCAGGACGTAGGCGATCATGGCTTTCCACATCTCCCTATCCCTGGTGGCTCTTAGCACACTTTCTCCTATTACACCACGCAACCCTCGTTCTGTCATCCACCTGCTTAGGCCCTTCAAATATTTTATCCGCTGTTTTCCCCTGTCTCTCTTTCCCTCTATCTGGCCTGTTAGTATCAGGTTCTCCAAGCTCTCCTTCCTCATTGCATGTCCCAAGAACTTTAGCTGTCTTTCTTTTTCCATCCTTTCCAAAACCTCATCATTGCTCACATGCTCGATCTATGATTTCCTCAGTATCCTTCTGTAGAACCACATTTCAGTTGCTTCAAGTTTTTCCTTCATCTTTGTACGTGAACCATAACACCAGTCTTTGCCTGTATCCCTTACATAAATCCTTGCATAAATGATCTTCCAACAATTTATCCATCCTGATCTTCACTCAGTGGCATGCAAAGGGGAGGGCTGATGGAGCAGTGGCCCCGGGCGGCACCCCCTGGGTGGTAACTTTCCCGATGTAGTATATTATTTTTGTTTTTATTTAGCAAATGCACCTAAAATTAGTATTCAAAATAAATGAAATAGTTTTAATTTTAATTTTATAATTTTTATTTGGCTGCAGTTAATTTGGCCAAACCTGTGAAGAAAACTTTATGGTTCAAATGATGCCAGAATCTCTTCAAATATCGGCGTCTGGGGGTGGGGAATGGACCCCATTTACATACGGTGATCAATTAAGTATGCCACGCCCAAAAGAAAATAAACTAAGTATACAGTTGCGATTTTGTTGATGGTGAGGGTAAGAGGCGCCAATCACCATTCTCGCCCCGGGCGCTACCAAATCCCTGCACGCCACTGCCTTCACCTTAGTTTTGTGAGTAGTCTTCATTTAACTATCAAACACAAGGTCAATCGCCAGTTTTATAAGGTTTGTTCTATAATGAAAAAAATAATTTTATTTCAATGAGAACCAAATAAAAACTGTCTGAACAAGTGAATAATTGTCATTCGCAGTTTAATTACTCCAGAATTTAGACAAATTCTGGGAGAATGTTGCAGCTTCTTTGGTTAAGTCTTGGTTTCAACAAGCTCCTTCTTTCGTGATCGAAGATTTTCGTTAGAACTGACGCTAGACGAATGTTCTAGTTAGCAATATACAGCGCAGTGAAATAGACATGTTACTTGCTATCTATTGCAAGACACCCGAAATATAATCAGTCTTTAAATAAACAACAAAGTGTTAATAATAACAATTGCTTTCTGATGGCTACAACCTCCAGGAATTTAAATGCAAGGTCAATTCTCATCTCTTGACTACTTGACCCTACTTCTTTCCACACCGTCCTGTAGATCCTTTCCTTTCTCTCCACCTTTGCAACTGTCATCACACTTATATTCCCATCCTTCTCTTGCTCCTTTCTAACTGGTTCGTCCTTCTCATTCTCCTCTAATCATTTTACTCTTATGTAGCCCCTTGCACATCAGTGGCGTTACCGCCTTGCTTGGGGTGATATGATTAAAAAAAAGATATAAAAAATAAACTGAAAAATGCAAACAGTAAACTAAACTCTATTGCGAGACAGAAATTGACTGTGCATTGCCTTAAATAAAATCGTGAGTGAGCACTCGTGTGCACAACATGCAGTATCACGCTAGACCCAAATGTGCATCATGCGTGTGGGTAGGGAACGGATTAACATGTACGTTGCACATCAAATGTTTCACTCTTTTTTTAATCATTTCACCCCAAGCAAGGCGGTACCGCCACTGATGTGCAGGGGGCTACTTAAGAGAGTTAAAATTTTAGACAGGAAGAGAGTGAAGACAAAGAAGAACCAGCTACCGGGGGTGAAAGAGAAAGGGCAAGAGAAGGATGTGAACATAAGAGGGGAGACAGTTACGAAGGTAGAGAGAAAGGAAAAGAACAAGATATACGGGGTGAGGTAGAAAGGGCTGGAGTTAAGTAGATAAAAGATGGGAATTGATTCTGCATTTAAATTCTTGTTGGTTGTAGCCGTCAGGAAAGCAAGTATATGGAAGAAAGTTCCACAGGCAGGAAGCGCGAGAAAAGAAGCTGATGGAGTAGAATTGTCGCCTGCATTTGGTTGATCTAACTGTAAAAGGTTAAGACCTTGTTGCCAGTCTGGTTGCCTGAGTAAATTCTTGTGGAGGGTGCACCAGAGGCCTAAGTTCATCAGAGCAGAAGCCATGAAAATATTTCTGCTCTGACGATCTTAGGTCACTGGTGTTTTATATTATTATTATAATTTGAGTGTTTTAATTGATTGCACGACTTAACATTTGTTGGTAGAATTTAATGTTAAATTTCGTATAAAACACTTGGTGAGGAGAAAACTTACTACTTAATGGTTAGATCAGTTGATTTTTTGCATCATGCCAACCATTGTTGATGTCATTTACTGTTGAATATCGTACGAGCCATCCAATGGAGAAGGTGGAAAATTCACTCTTTAGTAGTAATGGTTGATTAACAAAAAAAAAATGATTAATTTACAAAATGTCAAACATTGGTGTTATTTAATATTGAATGTCGTATTAGCCATCGAGTGAGGATAAATCTCATTTTACAATATGTCAACTCAGTGAGGAGAAAACTTACTACTTAGTATTAATAGTTAGATTGGTGAGATTGTGCATCATGTCAACCATTGTTAGTCATTTAATGTTGGATTTCGTATGAGCCACCCAGTGGGGGAGGAGGAGGAAAAACTCACTCCTTAGTAGTAACGGTTAGGTTGATTGATTAACAAAATGACAAAAATTGGTGTTATTTAATGTTGAATGTCGTATGAACCACCTAGTGAGGATAAATCTCTCTCCTTAGTAGTAATGGTTAGGTTGGTTGATTTGTTCAAGATCAGTGTTATTTAATGTTGAGTTTCTTAGAAAAAGTGAAGATAAACTCACTCCTTAGTTGTAAAGGGTGGTGAATTTTACATGTCAAACTTTATTAGTGTTATTCACTCTTAGATTTTGTATAAGCTACCCAGGGGATGGAAGACCAAAGTAACTCTTTAGTAGTAATGGTTAAGTTGAGTGATTTTGCATGTCATCTAAGTTGCGAAGAAAACTTACCCAGTTAAGTGTCATACATGATACACGCTTGGACGATCATGTCTCGAAAGAGACATGACTGACTGAGCAGAAGATTATCCCGCAGTAAGTTGCCATTACTTTCTGCGGTAGACTGGTTGCTAACCAAGGCTATAGAACCCAATCTGTCCTGTTATTTAACCCATAACTGGAGGGGAAGAGACGGATTAAAACCTTTCCCAAGGGTATCTGTGCGTAAGTGATTGGAAAAATTTCAATTGGAATTCGAACTCAATTCCTCGATTTCTTGTTCCGAGTCGATATCCACGGCATCACAACGCACATCCACAAACTTACTACTGAGTATTAATGGTTAGGTTGATTGATTTTAGTGTTGATTTTCGTATGAACCACTCAGTGAGATTAAAACTCACTTTTTAGTAGTAATTGTTAGGTTGGTGGATTGTACAACATGTCAACTCTTTTTGGTGTTATTTCATTTAGAAATTTATATTGGTTAACCATTGAGGATATAACTTATTACACATCACTAATGTTCAGGCGGACTGGTCGCGTTAGATATTACTGCTGAAAGTGTAATCATAGAAACAAGTTCAAAATCCAGCCTAACCTCTTGCGTTATCCTTCATGCGAATGCCCTTGGGAGAAGCATAAATCGAACTATGAGTTAAATATTAGCATAGACCATAGCTTTGGATGGCAACCAGTCGATGAGAAAAAAATTCTGAATACCTAACCGTGTCGAAGGAAACGGTAGACCACTCCACTATCTCAAGAATCCATGACTATTCACAAATAAAGAGAAAAGAAATATTCTGAGAGCCATGATCAGCAATGTCTTGAAGGGACATGGAATGTTTTCAAAAATTTAGCCTGCTTTTTGTGCGTTAGTTTTCAGTCAGCTTTCGTTGCAAAATCAGTTTGAAACCACCCTTCCTTGAAAGAAAGGGGAAAAAAATAACATAATAATCGTTCATATTAATATCCAAAGCCTTTGAATCATATCCGATATATTGAACACTTCAGCGACAAACCGTGGTATTCTGTACTTCGGAAAGTATCGGTTGATTTTTATCAAGGAAATTTGAATTTTTTTAAAGTGCATTTATTTATTTTTGAAAAAAAAAACCAATGCAGATTTAATCAATGGTAAATGATCGTTTCTCACTATTTTTCTTCTTTTTCTCCTCTCCTAATTGGTGATTTAACCTTGAGACTGACTCCAGAGATTATTCTAAAGAAATTCTATACATATCTACACGTTTCTGTGATTCGAAAAAGACACTAGTCATAAGTTTGGGATATCATTAAGGAATTTCTTACAAGATAGTTGCAATTTCATGTTTTCTTTTGAAAGGTATATGGATAAAAGAGTGTATGAACTATTGCTTAGGTAAATGACAACAAATGTATACAAACCAAAAATATAAGCAAATATTGAATGAAAGTTCAATTCAGACGATCTGAAATCAGGAAAATAAATAACCTTTGACCTTTTTCCATTTCCTATCTTTATTCTACATCAGACAAAAGCGAAGATTAAAATCGATCACAAAACAGTGTGTTGTCTTGAATTTATTACTGATAGAACCTTTCAAAAGTTCAATAAAACAATGCTCAACAGCTACGTTGTATTTTGGTTGGACAATTTCCTTCAGACGAAGCAAAGACTTGAGTCAACAGAGATGTGGTTCAACTGAAAGAGGCTGAGAATATTATGAGAGAAACAAGAAAGTTTTAAAGAAAATGGGGATAAAAAACGACACATACCTGAAATCAGAAAGAAAGGGCTGAAATATTTTGTACATATAACGAGGAAACTGGGCTTGAAGAATTTAACACTCAAAGGAAATATTGAAGGCAACGTGAAAACATCGAGTAACCGACCTAACGAGTTTATGTAAATGAATGGACAAACAGGGAGTTGGCGGTGTGGTTTGGGGTTGGTTATGTTGAATTTTAGTTTAAAATGTTTATATTTGGTTGCTGGTAATTTGAACAAACCTGTAAAGAAAATTTTATATAGAGTTCAAATGACGCCAGCATGTTTTAAAAAATGTCTCCAAAAAGCACTGTCTGGCGGTGGGGATGGACAACACACTTACACACAGTAATCAATTTAGTCTACTCATTAAGTATCAGTCAGTTAAGTGCCATACGTGATACACGCTTGGGCGATCATGTCTCGAAAGAGACATGACTGACTGGGCAGAAGATGATCCCGCAATAGGTTGCCATTGCTTTCTGCAGTAGACTGGTTGCCGACCAAGGCTATAGAACCCAATCTGTCCTGTTATTTAACCCATAACTGGAAGGAAGAGATGGCTTAATACCTTTCCCAGGGGTATTTGCGCGTAAGTGAATACAACGGATTCAACTGGAATTCGAACTCGGCTCCCAGTTTCTCGTTCCGAGCCGATATCCACTGTACCACAACGCACATCCTTCATTAAGTATACCACGCCCAAAAGAAAATAAACTAAGTATACTTGCGATTTTGTTTGGGGTGGGAGTTTTCCCAATCCTCGCCTCGAGCGCTACCAGACATTTGACAATGTTTTTGAAGCGTAGGGAGCTGGTTAATGTTTCTTTGCTTCGGCCTTGTGTCAGACTTAACCGAACTTCCTACAGCTTACAAGTTTTATGCAGTGTTATAATCATCAGAAGGTTTTTCATCAGAAGATTGGTTGTCGGCAGGTTGGAATATGTGGAATTGTGTGGAATAGCGTAAGATGAATAAAATATACATTTTGCATTTTAAAATAGAAATTTATTAAAAGGAGGAATAACATCAGTTGCAGAAGTTAATGTTCAATTAGAAACAGTAAGAGGTTAAGAGTAGAGTTCGTACAACATGTTCTAGTAGTAATTGTTGAAATAGATAAGGAGAAAGAGAACGAGGGCAATGTCCGGGTCGTTTGAAGTTTGAAATTACATTTTAGATGTGTGCCTCTCTTCTTCGCTGCTCCCATCACTGACTCTTGACTGACACCGAGGTCATTTACATAATCTTTTTGTATTTAGCAGTGGATCGCCAAGTCCTTTAAAGTCGTGCAAGTCGCTCCCATTGGTCAAAACTTATTTTAGCACCTACTTGCGAAATCTGGTTTCGCCTTTTTCGTTAAGCAGATAGTCAATCTTTTTTCTATTTGGGAAAACCAGGATTTTACACTTCATTGTGAATTTTTGTAAAAGTGAAGAAGAAGAAGGTTGATTTAATTAATTTATTATCCGCTACATTCTCATGCTTGCGTGGCATGGTGCAGAATCCTGTTGCCAGACATAGGGTCTTCCAATAGCCACTCACTTGATCCAGGGCAGCACTACGCTGTAGGCTTTCATGTTTTGCCTGAGGCCCTATGACAAGATGATTAGAGGCATAATATTTTCATCACTAGTAATCACACCAAACACCATGAGGTTGACTGGATATGTCACCCAATTCATTCCAATTCCTCCGTAGTGTACTTAAATTGACACCCAAATATTCTGAAATGTTCGTTCCGCTGAGAATTCCAGGCAGTACTGTACTCCGTTTCTAAATTTTTCTCGCGGAGTAAATTGCATCAAGGTGCTCTTTTTATGACAGACATTACTCAACTGACCCTACTGTATAGCGCAGTCGATAAAACAAAAACAAAAAAAAAACAACATTAATTAAAAATATAAAATAACGACAATTTACCCACCGTACTCTTTACACTGATTAAATCGGAATACTCTCCTCATCATGAGTGTTTTTTTTTTATTAATCATATCACCTCAAGCAAGGTGGTAACGTCACTGATGCGCAGGGTGCTACGTAAGAGTGAAAAGATTGGAAAAGAGAAAGCCAGAAACCACATCCTATTCTCATACCGTTTCGGACGCTAAACTCTCCAACCTTCTTCAGATGTTTATTGTAATTGATAATCTTCTGAGTAAGAACAAAGATGAGGAAACCAGTTCTAGTTAATAATAGTAGTTGATTAAGAAGATGACAGAAAATATTTGAGAAAATAAATGACACGACGTTGTGGGACTACCCCACATTATATACTGGGAGCTTTGCTTAACATCCAGTAAGTTGTGTGGCAATAAGCACTATAAAATGAAAGGACATTATCACTTTTTTTTCCGTTTTTTAACCCCCTGAACCATAAAAGACGGTAAGCAGAAGACGTTTAAAGTTTTTTTTCTTTTGGGCAGAAACAACAACAGGCAAGGCAAGCCGGCGACTTAATTTCAACTTGACCACATAACGCATTCACACATACTACGGTTAAGAAATGTTTTACTTACGTTCTTCCTGAGCTATACCTAACTGTATGCACCTAAATATACATTTCTATTTCTTTTCTGAACCATGTTTATATATATATATATATATATATATATATATATATATATATATATAACTGTAAATTAATCTTTAAACACGTCTCGAAAAACCCACCGTGTATAAACGCGGAGGAAAAAAATGGCAACAAAAAAAGAAACGAACTAAGCACTTGAACATTAGTCAAAGTACTAGTCGAAAGAAAAAGAAACCTAGACGAGGAACCTAACACGTAAAGCGCTCAATACAATAGCACAGCAAATAAAGAAGTAAGAAGCTAACCTGGAGCCAACGGACCTACCAAGGTTTCACCAAATGGATCGTCAGGGCATATATATATATATATATATATATATATATATATATATATATATATATATGCGCGTGGCTGAGTGGTTAGAACGTTTACTTTCGGACCATAAACCCCACGTTCGAATCTCACAATGATCGATTTTGTCAGGAAGGTGACTTCCTGATGTTATCGGTTAGGAGGAACCGATCCAAATGTGCGGCACCTTTGGAAAGTGCCTGAAAACCATGCCACATGTTGACACAAGCCTTATGAGTGAAACTGGGTAGACGGTTCCCTTTAGTAGGCCATCGATGGTTGTGATAGCTCGAAGTCACAAGTCATCGTGACCGAGGATCCTGGCTTAATTCAGAATATTGTTCACGCTAGATACTAGATGCTCTCTCCCAAGATCTGTAACTAAGGTCTACTCAGCATAATATAAACTCTGGGCTCTGCAGATGCTAATAAATACAAATGTGCCTGATCAGGCGTCTGCAACGGGGATTAGCTAGCCGCTAGACTGGTATCCTTGAATATGAGTGGCCAGCCATTATATATATATATATATAATATATATATATATATGATATATATATATATATATTATAAATTATATTTTAAAACATGTACATAATTTGTTTTATATATCCACTACAAATCGTATATTTGTTTCGACATTGAAACTTCAATGTCTCATCAGGCGGTGTGGTTACGAATGGAAAGCCTCTTTTCTTATATATGGTCAGTTGTGTGTGGGATGTTGGTGGGGGTTAGTAATAAGGGAACATATCTCGTGAATTGACAGAATTTTTAAGGAAGTGGTGTGGGTAGTTAATATGGTTGATTAATGAGAGTCTTTGATTTCTAGACAGATTTAACATTAGCAGTTAGAACATATATATATATATATATATATATATATATATATATATATATATATATATATATTCCCCAACTTAAAACAATCCCACTTCCTTGACTTTAAGGGAACTCTCAATTCTTGACCGTTGTTAACCTTGCCCCTCCTCCTTTACCCCAGGGCCTTCTCCATTTGGAACAAAACAATGTCGCTGAGGTGACGTGGAATCTCTGTTAGAGATCCCATGTCGAAATGTGCATCCAACACCTTTGAATTTTGAAAATTTTCTCTAATTTATATTGGCTCTGTATTCTTAAGTACATTGAGCTCTCCACCTGCATCATTTTTTAATATTAAACATTTTTTTATATTAATTAGGTTCTTGGAATTTACCTTCCTACTCTTCCACTTCGGATTAAAGAAAAAAAAAAAAAATATATATATATATATATATATATATATATATTCCACGTAGTGAATTAATTTACTTTTGAAAATAGTGTACCGAATGCCTTTACATTTGATAAAAATCACTGATACCTAGTTTCAGACAAAATGGTAGAATACCACAAAGTTCAATTACAAAGCCTATTAAGCTAATTAAAACTAAATTCATTAACTTTTATTGCTTCAAAGTTTATATTTGCGTCAGATGGTTTGAAAGTAAGCGCATGGAAAGGATGGGCACATGTATCTATTATTGATGTTACAATATAATTCAAAGTGTGTTCACCAACAAGCCTGTTAGTCAATAGAATTCTTTCCGATTTAAGGGTATTATTATTTATTTGGAAATGTTGCACGAAGACTCGAGTAGAATCGTTGCTTTCAGAACCTACAAGGATTATTATACTCACGAAATTAAGGCGGTGGACATGCTTATAAAAGAAGACCCTTTTCTAATGGAACGCATTGAGGTGGTAGGGGATTATCAGAGGTTAGCAATTGCAAGTGGCCTTTCAAAACCACCATTAATACTAACCGCCCAGATCCCTTCATTCTGGCACCGAACCCAGACTCAAGCACTGACGACACGAAGCTATCTTCTTTCAAAATAGAGCGGACATTTTCACAGTACGATGTGGGTGGCATGTTTCGACTGACGTGGGAATGTACGCTGATAGGGATTCGGAAAAATCGTGCGAAAGGCAGAGAGGAAGACTTCTTGCAACAGAGGACAGTTTGACAAGTTTTGACTCACTGAAAACTATCGTCGTTAGTTAATGAGTCACCTCAGCGCAGGAGACTATATTTATTTACTTTTACACATTGTTCCCTGGTGTTTTATTATTTATTAACATCAAGGGTAAAGTGTTTATTTGTAACCTCATTAAATGAATGCATTGCGATTACCAAGAAGTGATATGCATGCATAGCCATCAACATCTCCGAAACCACCATAATTTTAATCTTTGATGAGAAACACCGATGACGTGCTTTGTAAGTTGACTGAAATTGGCCTTCACGGCAGACATTATGACATCCTGAGAATAGTGATTATTTTGTGTTTGTATTTATGTACAAGAGGAAGCGGGATGTTTTTACTAATATAAATTATATGAACAGAAAATAACAAAAAAAAAAAGAAGATGAAACTGCTAATCTGAAAGATTAATTGAATAATAAAATTACTTCCTATCAGAAAAGATGAAGTTGCTTGTTTGAAAGAATCATTGAATAGTAATAATATCTCGTTTGGAAAATACGACGTGCTTAAAAAAGATGATGTTCAGTCAGTTAGATGCCATACGTGATACACGCTTGAGCAATCATGTCACGAAAGAGACTTGACTGACTGAGCAGAAGATTATCCCGCAGTAGTTTGCCATTGCTTCTAGTGAGAATAAATCTCTATTGGATTTCGTATAAGCCACCCAGTGGGGGAGGAGGAAAAACTTACTCCTTAGAAGTAATGTTTAGGTTGATTGATTAACAAAATGAAAAAAAATTGGTGTTATTTAATGTTGAATGTCGTGTTAGCCACCTAATGAGGATAAATCTCTCTCCTTAGTAGTAATGGTTAGGCTGGTTGATTTGTTCAAGATCAGTGTTATTTAATGTTGAGTTTCTTAGAAAAAGACAAACCCACTTGGTGAATTTTAATTGTTAGTGTTATTTACTCTTAGATTTTGTATAAGCTACATAGGGGGTGGAAGATCAAAGTAACTCTTTAGTGGTAATGGTAAAGTTGGGTGATTTTACATGTCAACTCAGTTCGGAGAAACCTTACTCAGTTAAGTGTCATACGTGATACACACTTGGGTGAACATGCCTCGAAAGATTAGTGGGGGATCAGTTTATTACTTCATAACAATAAAAAACCTGTCCCTCACTTTATGCCCAGTAGAAGCCTTTATCATGTTTCCAACTATTATATTCAGTCAGTCAGTTATGTGCGATACATGATACACGCTTGGGTGATCATGTCTTGAAAGAGACACGACTGACTGGGCAGAAGATTATCCCGCAGTTGTTTGCCATTGCTTTCTGCGGTAGACTGGTTGCCAACCAAGGCTATAGAACCCAATCTGTCTTGTTATTTAACCCATAACTGGAGGGAAGAGACGGATTAACACCTTTCTCAATAGTATTTTTGCGTAAGTGAATGCAGCGAATTCAACTGGAATTCGAACTCGGCTCCGCGATTTGTCGTTCAGAGTCGATATCCACTGCACCACAAAAGAAAATAATTGAATAGTAATCATACCAAGTTTTGAAAATACGAGGATGTTAGCGAAAATCATGGAATTGTAATAATACTTTATTCTGAAAATACGATGTGATAAAAAAAAAAAGTGGGAAATGTTAGTAAAAAAAAAATAATTGAATAGTAAACGCAACTCGTTTTGAAAATACGACGTGCTAAAGAAACTTTGGGGTGTTAGCAGTGGCGATTGTGGAACTCTGAATATGAGGAGGGAACTCAGGGTCCGAGATTTTTCTGAGAAGGAAGAGGGGGGCAAACTCAAGCAGCGTCTTCATTTTCATACTACACCACTATCGTATAGACAACTTAGGAATGAGTTTAAGTGTAAGTATGTTACTTCACTAGATGAAATGGAACCTGACGAGGGCGTAGAGCGCCGAAAATGCGTTCACAACTTCACTGACAACTAAGGGCTCGACAACAATCGACAAATAGCCAAATTAAATGGAATAATTTTTCATTCATAGTAGTAAAGTTCTAATCTATTTTTGCCCTCCTTTCCATTCTCAAGCTGTTGGAACACAAGAGAGGTTCATTTCAAAACAAAATCAATGGGTTAATACTAACGTCAATGCTAGCAGAACAGTGTGATTTGCCTGCTCTGATTTTTTCCTCTACAAAACTTTTTGAACCAAAAAACATAAATGTGAGAAAAAAATAAAATAAATGCGAAAATAAAATAATGCAACGAAATCAATCAAAATAGTAAGGGCCCCAGAGACGTACAAAAATCAGCTAAAAAATTAATTCATGTTTTCGGCAAAGTCTGACCATAAGATCAAGAAGCTACTTTGAAATAAGGAAATAATTTAAATAATGTAATTTATTCATGACTATATGACTATTAAGTCTCTTTCCCTCCCTAACAACATGTCTGTTTCTATCTATCTGGTTGTTTTATTTTGTTTGTTTTTCTTTCAAACTGGTCTCTGTATGTGTCCTTAAAAAGCTAAATAAAAAATAAAAAAACCTAGAGGGAAAAGTGCTTAAGATCAAATCTTATCAAACCCAGAGACTGATCAGTTTCATAAATTTTGGAAGCTGATAAACATTGGGGGGTGGGTAACCAAGAGGCCAGCCAATATTCGGAGGGGGTGGCTTAGCCTTCTCTGGTTCCTCCGTAGAATCATCACTGTATGTTAGTAAAAGAAAATAATTGACTTTGTCTATATTTCTGTAGTATTTACAATATTTACACTGTTCGGACTATTTTTCTCATATTTGTTGCCACTAGTATAACGTTTCGGCCGATGTAGGCTCCGGCCTTCTTCAGGTGCTAAGAATTTCGAACCGAATTCTCGAAATTCCTAGCACCTGAAGAAGACCGGAGCGTACAAGTTCGCCAAGGTATAATTTTGATGTCACCAGCCCAAGTAATACGTTAACAATGTCCGGTCAGGTGCTGTTAACAAGAGAACGCTGGTTGGTCTTCTGTTCCTGTTTTGCAAGGATGGTAAAAAAGCATTGGACTAGCCTATTGGATATGCGTCTGGTACTTTTTATTTTGAATGTGGATGTGATCTGAGCGATTGTCACTTGTCTGTTAAAAGAGAGTAAATCTAGCCAGACGCCCCTGATAACGATTATTGAGGACCTGAGGTCGCCCGCTATGTTGTCTATGGTTAGTAGTAATGCTTTCCATCAGGCATTCCAGTTACACACATAAAACCCTAGATCGTGAGATGTCAAATATCAGAAATGGTATGACTCATCCGTATGGCTCTTACCATCTTCTGCCGTTTGAACCCAGATAATTCACATAGTCTTGTCATAAGCAACCCAGTTAGTGTTCACATTTGCTCATCAGATATCAGGTTACAAGTGATACTGGTCTGGGTATTTGCACGACCTAAAAATACAATGAGGCCACCTACCATTACATAAACCTGAATGTCCTAGAATAGTCAACTATCCGTCCGTGCATGGAGTACTGCTGCCATTTATGGTCAGGTGCCCCGGCCGTTCTCCTCAGTGTTCTTGACAAGCTCCAAAGGAGAGTCTGTAATGTGATAGGTACTGATCTGGCGACTCGACTGAAGCCACTTCCCCATCGTCGAAATGTGGCCTCCCTTTGTCTGTTCTATAAATACTTTCATGGCTTCTGCTCGGACGAGCTTAAGTCACTGATGCCTCCTCAACAGGTGTTTACTCGTGCAACCAGACTGGCAACTGGGTCCCACCCATTCACAGTCAGGTTAGCCAAATGCAGACGACAATTCTACTCCTGCAGCTTCCTCTCTCGCACTCCCCGCCTGTGGAACTCACTCCCGTATTCTTGCTTTCCTGACGGCTACAACCTCCAGAAATTTAAATGCAAAGTCAATACTCATCTACTAACCACTGGACCCTAGCTCTCTCCCCACCCCTGTATAACCTTCCCTTTCTCTCCACCTATGTATCTGTCATCGCACCTGCTTTCTATTGTTCCTTTCTAACTAGTTTGTACTCCTCACACTTTTCTAATTAATCTTTTTACATTTATGTAACCCCCTGCACATCAGTGGCGTTTCCGCCTTGCTCGGGGTGAAATGATTAAAAAATATATATATATATATATATATTAAAACTTTTGTTTGTGAATTAGGTGGTATTTTAATTCCAGAGACGTGTTGTAATAGCTGAGATTCAGAGAAAACATGGCTAGCAAAATCTGGACGGTACTATAATAGAACAAAACAAAATATTGTAGTATTCGCAATGAGACCGGTTCTGAACAAGTCCTGAAATTGTTTATTTTAACAAGTCTTACAATTGTGATGTGGCACAATGTCAAAATAAAAGTGGGGAAAGGCTGATATTCACTATCCTACATTTAGTTAATCTTCTTGCTAGCAGCCATCAGCTTCCGGATTTTAACATCATCACACCACAAGGAACTGATGGAGATGCTCGGCATCCTGGACATATATGGGAAAGACTTGAGAATAATCAAGAATCTTTACTGACAGAAAACCGCTTGCATACGGACAGGTAACGAATTGAGTAGATATACAAAGATAGAAAGAAACGTAAGATAGGGATGTGTCTTTTCACCGGATCTGTTCAACTTGTACAGCGAGAATATTTTGAAAACCCTAGAAGTTATGCCTGGATTCGTAATCGGAGGCCACAATTTAAACAACCTAAGGTACGCAGATGATACAGTGTTGATAGCAGACACAGAAAGGAAACTACAAGACTTCCTACAGAAGGTAGCAGAAGAAAGTAACAAGAAAGGACTAGAAATAAACTGTAAGAAAACCGAATGCATGGTCATCAGTAAAAAGGGCAGCCCAAAATGTCAAATACTGGTCGGGGATACCAAAATCAAGCAGGTACAAAAATTTAAATACCTGGGAAGCGTTATAACAGAAGACGGAAAGTGCGACACAGAGATCCGAAGGCGAATTGGCATGGCGAAGGAAGCATTCCAGAAGTTGAGTAAAGTGTTAAAGAACAGGACAATTTCGCTAGAAACTAGGAAGAGAGTACTGGATTGCTATGTGCTGTCCGTCCTTCAATATGGCAGTGAATGCTGGACAATACCATCAAAGATGAAGGAAAAACATGAAGCAACTGAAATGTGGTTCTACAGAAGGATGCTGCGAATATCATGGATCGAGCATGTGAGTAATGATGAGGTCTTGGAAATGATGGAAACAAAAAGGAAATTAATACTGAGCATCAGGAAGGGACAGTTTAAGTTCCTGGGACACGCAATAAGGAAGGAGGGTTTGGAGAATCTGATACTAACAGGCCAGATAGATGGAAAGAGAGACAGGGGAAAGCAACGGATAACATATATGAAGGATCTAATGAGGTGGATGACGGAATGAGGATTGCATGGTGTAACAGGAGAAGGCGTGCTCAGAGCCACCAGGGATAGGGAAACGTGGAAAGTCATGTTCGCCTATGTCCTGAAGGGACAGGGCACATAGAAAAAGAAGATTAGCATTATGGTTCTACTCGTAGCCACCGCATATAGAGCCGACAGAATGGTCGATAATTCTTTTTGGAATATATAATTCTGGAATTTCCCCTGTAACCTCGGATAGTATTGGACGTGTTTCTTGTTAGGGCTTTTAGAGGCCGAAACCGACGAGTTTGGAAATGCTGCTGGGGAGACACCGCCACTAAAGTCGGGGCCACCATCCAACATAAATAATAGAAGAAAAGCGTCTAACAAAACAAAACGTGGACAAACATGACACAAAAGGACAACACTTATTGACTAGAGGGACGCAATACGGACAAAAATTTTCAAGTATTACTATGAAAGCTGATGAAGTTTCTAGGCAAAGTCTGGAAGCTGAATCCCTGTTAGTCACAGGCTCATCTTTTATTCAGGTTTTTGATAACGCATGCAAATTAGCCTTAATTTTAAAAGAGCTAGAACCACGCGTGCGCTTTGTCTAGGTTGCAAATGTGTGAAGGATTGGGAGGTGATGGATGGGTTCTTGTGGTGAGTGCGCAAATTGTAATGAGAGATTGGGTCGTGATAGTGTTTAGCTAGGTATAGGATAGTTAAGTGAGTACCAACCTCTCCCCCTCCCCTTTCGGCCATGTACCATAATTTGTATTTTTATGCAAATAAATGGTGTCTAGGTTGCAAATGACGATTCCGACCGGGTAGTCAAGTATGTTAATGTTTCTTGGTTGTATTTCACTACAGACTTGGACAGAAGACTGAGAACAACTTACTCCCGTAGATTAAATAAAGGTAGGTACTTCTACTTTTCACAATAATTCGCAATACCTCAGTTTTAAAATGAATTTTGATAAATAAAAAGTTTTCTTGAAGATTGAATTGAAAGCTAAATAATTAAATTTCCTATTTCCAGTAAGAAAAGTGCTCTCGTGTATTACAAACTGAATTTTTATTGATTGGAATTTAAAAAGTTTTAATTTCTGCTAATTTTCTCGGTCATTTTTGGGCGATCGACACATTTGTAAACAAAAGTTAATTCTCGATTTTTACATCTTGCAAAAATAAAATAGATCTGTGATATGTTATTTTTGGAAAATGAGCAAATGTAGTTTAATTAATCTTATTTACACAATTATTATTTGTTTATAGCACGAAATTTAGAATGAAACTATTTCTTAATCATGGAGTATTGATTTTTCTTATTTTTGCTGTAAGTAACTGACGTGTGGTGACAGCCAACAGTCGAGATAAGCTAAGTATGGTTTGATCAGAATTGATATAATTGTTCAATTTTTTTCTCCGGTAAGGGGAAGAAAACGTGAAACACATAACCTTTTAATGTAACAAAGAAAATGGCATACTTAATAAAAAAGAAATTTTAATTACACACTCAAAAAATATTTTAAAAACGATGGCTCGATGAATTGTATTAAACTTTTTAATTTTCGATTAGTAAATATAGTCTTCAGTTAATGTCCTTAATATGTATTATTTATAAAACAATTAAAAGCTTATCTAATTTAATAATGTCAGTTTTGTTGCATTTTTTATTTTATTATTCGAAGCAGATTTTCGGAAAAAAGGCCAGCAGTTTGAAAAAAATAATAGATGATTTACATTCCTTAATAAGCTCTCGTTTAACTAATAAAGCAAATTATCGCAACAAAATTTCATTTCTTGAAATTTCATTTCTTGAAATTTCATGAATTTATATGTAGGTGGAGGTAACAGATGTAAAAAATATTTTTACCATAATTTTCAAAATATATTTAAAAATGGTTTCATTCATTTATGAATAAGTTCTGAAAGTTACATTAAAATCCGACAATTATTTGATTTTTGCAAGAATTTCCAATCTAATGTGTTTTTCACCGGAAAAAAAACAGTTACGTAATATTACATTATCCATTGTAAAATCTGGTAATGATTTGGTTTCCTGCAACGAAAACCAAATCAAGATATTTTTTACCAAAATTTCGTTGTTAGAAAAGTTTTTTTAAAATTTACAGAATAATGAGAAAATACTTTGATCTCTCCTCTTAATAATAACATAAACATTTTGATGGAAATACTTGTTTTTTATTAAGTTTGGAGCCTTTTTTTCATACTATGTTTTTTTCCAAATATTATAGGCCTTTTTTTCATACTATGCGAATTAGTGGAGATACCTAAATAAAGGATTCACTTATATGTTTCCTGAAGATTACGCGTGTCGACAGACACATGTGAATAAGGCCAGAATGCATAACGGCTAAAACGTGAAAATTACAACAATGAGGACAATAATCCGATTGTAAAGAATAGATTTTTTTCCAAGCAGAAACTTCATACAATTAATTTGTTGTCACATTTTAATTTTGAAGAATCAATTGTAACTTTTCTCCCAAAATATTAGCATTGGGTATCCTTTTAGATAGGTAAGTTGTTTAAGGTTTGCAGTTTTGAATTAATATTTTACGATAATTTACTTGGCTTATTGTATGGCTAGTTGGTTTTTTTTTGGTTTTTTTTTAAATTTTTTTTTCGTTGTAGTAGCTAACAAAACAAACCAGAATTGTTAGATTTGTTAGCGAGGAAAATGTTACTTATATATATATATATATATATATATATATATATATATATATATATATATATAAGCTCCTATGTTAAAAATTAGGACCGTTGGCGTTTAGTAAAAACTAATGAAAATAGACCAGTGGCAGGGGAAAAAAATTCAGATCGTTTAAACCGTTTTACCATAACGAGCTTTCTGGGATGGCGATAGATGGCAGTGGAATTGCTAAGTCTTGTTTCACACAGGACTAAGCAATTCTTAGCTTTCAATAGTTGAATCAAAGAAAATTCATCTTACAAAACATCTAGCGTGTTCAAGAAGGATGGTTTCATTCTATTAATGTAATCGAATTTGGTGTAAAGAAGGGACACGGAACATTTCGCCGTTAAAAAAAAAAAGACACACACGAACCACACTACATTTAAAGAATAAAACCGCTTTCCCTATTATTAAAAATTATTAGCAGTATCCGTAAAGATTTCAGGCTTTCCGATTTGAATCTTCTGATGAATTTAGAATTATAATTAAGTTACATCCTTGTGAAAATTAAACGAATAATATCCTAGGATCTTTCACACTTTCCCTGATCACATATACATCGTCTCTTGGCGTTGTTTTTCTCTTCTAGCCGAATTTTCCTTTACGTTTTTGACTAATGGATCCAATCTGCTTCTTCGCCTTGATAACACAACTGACTTTTAAAGGCTGACAGCAACAATATCCGCGATTTCTCTGTAAGGCTTTCCAGTGTGTTCATGTAACGTTAAAATTTTCATACGCTTCCTTGGAGTAACATCCATCGCTGACAATGGCTGTAGAACCATTAGTCGACAGTCGAGACAATAGTGCCTGGACGTGATAAAAATCCAATGCATTCACGGATGACGCTATATTTTTTACGGCCAAACAAATTTCATCATATACCCCGAAAACGGATTTATATTACCGAATCCCACTGCAAATAACCTAATATGAGGAATAAATAGAAATCGATTACACCCTGTAACTCTAGTGGGTCAAAAACTGGCCGTATTGTGAAAGAAAGAAAACTAATGTAGTTGTTTCAATTAATTTGCACAAGGGTGTAATGATTGATTCGGACCTTGTAACTAACCATGAAACTTCCCCTATTGTATCATTATTGCCTTATAACTTAAAAAAAAATATTGCAATAATAGGCCATTACTTAAAGAAGTATGAAGGTACAAATGAAAAGATTAAAAATTGATGAAATTTTAAATTTCACTGAAGCCGACGTTAACGGCATCGGAGCGTTATTCTCCCCTTCTATTCCCTTTCTTTATTTCACTAAAAGCAAACATAGTCGCTGAAATATTTTTCTTCCGTCGTTCCTCGCAATCAAAACCGTCTTTTATTCTTCTGGGGTAAGGCCAATACGTAATGTACGCACCAACTAAGGAACCAAAAGAATTTTATGATAATATGTTATTTCATATTTAATAATACTTAAAGTTAATTGTATTTAAGCAAGTCTGATGTTTACCAACTCTTAAAGATCACATTGCAGGACTTGCTAATTTAGCAAGTGCTAATGAACCATTTCGAATCTTCTCCAAATAGAGACAAGTCTTTCATAATTTGTCTGCACTGACGATTAATAACCAAGGATTTAAATGATAAGGTTACGTAGCAAGTAAAGCAAGGGGGCCAAAATCCACCGAGAGCAGATGACCCTGAAGACAATTGTTAAGGAAAAGGCAACTTCAACTAACCTAAAAATTTAAAATTAGCAAAAACATTTCTGTACTGAGGTGAACGATGGTTAGAACTTTACTCCAGTGGGGCTTTCAATCCACAAGATCTTAAATAATCCATCTGAAGTCCTCAAAATACCAAAGAGGATCGTTACAAGGAAAAGGATTAATTCTCCTCGCCTGAAATTAGTGATGAAATCCGGAAAGATGTTTAAAAATCAGTCAGTTAATTGCCATATTTGATACACGCTTGGACAATCATGTCTCGAAAGAGACATGACCGACTAGGCAGATTTTCACGCAGTAGGTTGCCATTTATTCCTGCAGTAAACGGCTATAAAATTTAATCTACCCTGCTATTCAACCAATAACTAGAGGGAGAAAGGTATCTGTGTGTAAATGAATGAAACGACCTCGACTAGAATTCGAACTCAGCTCTCTGATTTCTCGTTCCCATCAGATATCCATTAGATTCGTTAGTGTAAAACCGTTTTGTTTATCTTCGGTTACCAAAATGAGATGGCATATTGTGTTTTTCTCTTCTCTTTCTCTTACACCCCCCTCTCTCTCTAATTAATTCGCTGTGAAAAATACTGTAAAACATGGTATGCCATCTTTCGAGTTATTTCATTCTACGTTAAAAAAAACCTCTTCCTGATAAAAATATTTTCTCCTGGCAGAGCAATACATTCTTGGTGTCGGTATAGTATGTGACCTACCTTAAAAAACGTATGACACACATCACTCAATAAATACCGGGCCTAACTAATGAAACTGTAGCGAACAAAACAAGATCTACATTTAAAATTCAAAATGCTAAGCACTGACTTATTGATTTTGTTAGAAATAAACGAATCTACTCGAATTTACAAAACCTTGCTAAGCACACAAAAAACTCACGAAATTTCACACCTCGATGTGAAATGTTTTTTGGCCAATAGAAAACTAGGAAACATCTAAATTCAAAATTCAAATATTCTGAAATTTTCCGAAATAAATTAATTTTACGGACCTTTTTCGGGAGCCGACGCGAACTGTGTTCGTCGTCCAATGGAAAGGCAAGAATCACATTCGGCAGTGAATTCGTCTGTCGCCAGAGAGAAGAATGCGAGCGTAATTAATAAATACCCTTGACAAACGTCAAGCAATCGTTTTTATTATTACCTCTCTATTTCTCTCTCACCTCCTTCCTCTTCATCATTAACCTGTCTGTCTCTTTTTATACTTGATAACCGAATGGAAGCCTTTAAGACTGGACGAATACTTCAAAGACATTCCTATCCAAAGATAACGCTCATACACACATACATACATACATACATACATACATACATACATACGTACGTTCCTGCCTACATCCACACAAATTACTACTACGAACTCTTGATACCCTTAACTTCTTAATACTGTTTCTCATTAAACATTAACTTCTACCAATTCATGCTATTATTTTCTATTAATAAATTACTATTTAAACATATAAAAGATATACTTTCATTCTTCCTCAAATTCATCTTCTGATAATTCTGGATAAAACCTGTAAGTTGTAGGAAGTTTGGTTATGTTTCACACAAGGCCAATTAAAAAAACATTAACCATCTCCCTACTTCTACAAGACAACAACTTTTACGCAAAATTCAACCTTATTTATCAACATAGTCTCATTCTAGGGTGATTCCAACGATTCTCTAACAATTTAATGCATTTTTTATAGAACGATTTTTCTTTGGCCTCAAAATACGCTTCAGTTTTCGATATCACTTCTTTATTGGAGCCAAATCTTTTTTCCAGGAACAATCTTTTGAGGTTTGCAAAAAGCTAGTTGTCGCTGGGGAAGAATAGGGTGGATGCGGAAGCAATTCGAAGTGCAATTCATCATCGTTGTGATCGACTTGTGACACGGTGCGTTGTCTTGATGAAAGATCACTTTTTCTTCTTCATTTGTGGCCGTTTTTTTAGCAATTTCTTCGTTTAAACGCACAACTATATAATATTTGCTATTGATGGTTCTTTCTTTCTCAAGGTGATCGATGAACAAAATACCTTGCGCATCCCAAAATACGAAGACCAAACTTTGCCTTCTGATGATCGCGTCTTTGGTCGGTTTGGACAGCTTTCGCATGCTGCTGTCCACTCAGCTGACTTCCTATTTGACTCCAGACTGAAGTGGTGGATCCATGTTTCATCCATTGTCATATGTTTACGCAAAAACTCCTTGTTGCTTGAAACAGTTGAAAACAACGCTCTGAATCGTCGAAGCATTGTTGTTTTTAATCGACTGTGTGCAAACGGTGCACCTACTTTGAGCACAGCTTTCTCATTGACAAATGTTCATTCAAAATGGTCAATACACTGCCTTCTGATATGTTCAACTCTTCTGCTATCTCACGCAACTTCACTTTACGATCCGCCAAAACAAGTTTGAGGATGTTTTGTGTTTTCCGGGATAGATGCTGGTTTTGGGCGACATGAGCGTTCAGCGCCATTTGTGTCTGTTCGACCTCATTTAAAGTCAGCATACCACCTCTTAACCGTTGTTTCTGATGGAGCAGAGTCCGAATAACACTTATCAAGCCATTGCGTTACTTGAACAGTATTTTTCCCCATCAGAAAGCAATGCTTTATCAACACACGAAATTTAGATTGTTCCATTGTTTTGATAATTTGCAACAGTAACTTCACTCATATAACTGTAATTTGTAAACCAAAAATCTGACTGGGCCCAAATTTTGTCATGTGCCATTTAAAGGTTATTACTTCATAAAAATCATATGGATTTTTTTATTAATAGCACCATCTATATGTCAGGCCCGAGACTTATTGAGTAATGAAATATAATAACTGTCTGGTAAGGGTTAGTGGTTAGGGCAGGGTTAGGTAAAATAATAATTAGTTTCAATAAATAACCGATTACCTATATCCATAAATATACTCTTAGTGAGATAGTACATATTCAAACCGGGTAGGCCACGTACTATACCAGAATTAAAGAGTTAGGCGGCATACTATAGCCACACCAACTTTTCATTAGCTGAAAATGGATTTTTCAAACATTCATTGGGGGGCAGAGTCAGAAATTTGAACATGCTCCAAATTAAAAAAAATATTAGGACACAGTGATCAATGTTTAGATATGTGTTTAGTTGCTATTTATATATTTAGGGATGGATGGCTAAAGTTATTGCTTAAAAATTATCGGTGTAACCCACTTACTGAAATTTTCATCCCAATGATTTTGTTCACTATCTGTCATGTCTCCTCAGGACGTAGGCAATCATGGCTCTCCCCAATTTCCTGTTCTTTGCTCTAGATACATATTTTGTTCCTGAAATAATTATTATTTTCAATGTAACAAAACTTTTGGGTGTCAGTTGTAGTCGACTAAAACAACGATTGCCTAATTGTATATCACGCATGGCACTTAACTGACTGACCTCATCTCAGAAATAGAGACAGAAATTTTAATTCTGCTCACTGATTTACTTAAAGAAACCATTGCGTTTTACTATGAAAATCCACAATCTCCAAAACTGCATCAAGTCTGTTTCCAATTATTTACTATCCACTGTTCTACTAATAGTTCTAACCTACAAAAATGTGTGTGTGCACTTTTTTTTTTCACTGTGGAAACATAAAAAAAAATATAAAAGCATTAAAAACTGATAAAACTTTCGTATTAATTTTTCTCACAAGTAAAAATAGAAAAATACAAGTAAACCGCCCAATTACAATAAATCCAGCGCAAGAATATCGATAATATACACGTGCAAACCATTATCTATCCACAAAAACATTTTTCCTAGTCATGAAACAGCGAAGCTATAAGAATTAAATTAATCAAAAAACAACTTCAAATCAATTGCGCTTCTTTTTTAACTCAATGTTTTTTGGGATATCTTGAAGATTAAATATAAATTCATTTTTTCCCGCCCGAAGGTTATAAAGTCATAAACTGATAAGCTACAATTTAACCAACCAATTACTGTATTTCGATGCAGGTGGTGTTATGGTTAGTGGCTCAGGTCGAAAAGTCGGCGAGTCGATTTCGTTACAGTCACGTTCGTACGAATCCCTCTCTTCTCTCACACAATTCTTCTTTTTCTGTGCGCCGTGTCACTTCGGGACAGAGGTGATCATGTCCCTCTACATCTTTGTAGTTCTTAGTTTTGTCTTGATCAGTCAGTTAAGTGCCATACGTGATACACGCTTGGGCGATCATGTCTCGAAAGAGACATGACTGACTGGGCAGAAGATTATCCCGCAGTAGGTTGCCATTGCTTTCTGCGGTAGACTGGTTTTCCGACCAAGGCTATAGAATCCAATCTGTCCTGTTATTTAACCCATAACTGGAAGGAATAGACGGATTAATATCTTTCCCAAGGGTATTTGCGCGTAAGTGAATGCAATGAATTCAACTGGAATTCGAACTCGGCTCCTCGATTTCTCGTTCCGAGCCGATATCCCAAACCCTGTTCAGTCATCCATTTGCTCCAGCACATCAAGTATGTCACGCGTTGCTTTTCCCTGTTCCTCTTTCCTTCAATATGTCCTATGAGTATCAGATTTTCCAAGCCCTTCTTCCTCATTACATATCTCAGAAATTTCAACTGCCTTTTCCTGATGTTAAGTATAAGTTTCCTTTTTGCTTTCATTTTCTCCAAAACCTCGTCGTTGCTCACATATTTGGTCGATGGTGTCCTCAACATTTTTCTGTTGAACCAGAATCTGCTGGTTCAAGTCTTTTCTTCATCTTTGAGGAGATTGTCCAGTATTCGCTGCTATACAGGACTACAGATACGACGTAACAGTCCAGTACTCTTTTCTTTGTTTCCAACGATTTTTTCTGTCTCATAATGCTCTACTTGACTTTTGTAATACATCTTTGGCTATCATAATACGCCTTTGAATCTTTATTGCTCTTTTCGTCTTCTGTTAGAACACTTCTCAGGCATTTAAACTTCTGTACCTGCTTGGTTTTAATATCCCCGACATGCACTTAGCATTTTGGACTCCTCGTTTTGCTGCTGGCCATGCACTCAGTCTTCATGTAGTTTATTTTTATTCCTTTCTTCTCGCTTTCCTTCGTAGGTTGCTAGGAGAAGGAAAAACCCTGACTCCAAAATTTTTTGTAGTCCTGGCAAATAACTTATTGTGCAGCAAACAAAAGGGTCGTGGAGTTCACACTGATGCTACGAACCCGTCTGCGATCGATATGATGGATGGATCGATGGAATTACGCGAAATAAAATGACTTCATTTTTGACTCATTGAACCTATCGTATTTGTTTCATCTAATCTCCAAACTAAATGATAGATTAATATCTATCTAAATCTATCTAAACTTTTTTATAAATGGAACTTTGTGTGTGTCTGTGTGTGTGTGTGTCCGTTACCTATAGACTCCGAAACGGCTGAACCGATTTTCTTGAAAATTTACACAGTTTTTTTTTTTTTTTTTTTTTAATCATTTCACCCCGAGCAAGGCAGAAACGCCACTGATGTGCAGGGGGTTACATAAATGTAGAAAGATTAATTAGAAAAGAGTGAGGAGTACAAGCTAGTTAGAAAGGAATAATAGAAAGCTGAGAAAGCAGGTGCAATGACAGATACATGGGCGGAGAGAACGTGAAGATTATACAGGGGGAGGGGAGAGAGCTAGAGTCCAGTGGTTAGTAGGTGAGTATTAACTTTGCTTTTAAATTTCTGGAGGTCGTAGCCGTCAGGAAAGCAAGAATACGGGAGTGAGTTCCACAGGCGGGAAGTGCGAGAGAGGAAGCTGCAGGAGTAGAATTGTCGTCTGCGTTTGGCTAACCTGACTGTGAATGGGTGGGACCTAGTTGCCAGTCTGGTTGCACGGGTAAACACCTGTTGAGGAGGCATCAGTGACTTAAGCTCATCCGAGCAGAAGCCACGAAAATATTTATAGAAGAGACAGAGGGAGGCCACATTTCGACGATGGGGAAGTGGCTGCAGACGAGTCGCCAGATCAGTACCTATCACATTACAGACTCTCCTTTGGAGCTTGTCAAGAACACTGAGGAGAACGGCAGGGGAAGCGTCTGCGAGTGTTCTTAGCTAAGTTTTGTGTCGAGGTACCCCCGATAAATATCAAAAATCGATAATCAAAAAAATCGGGTTATAGAAGGAGTGGTCCGATTTTAATCAAATTTGATGCACTCATAGACAAAGACATAAGAAACGATATTCAGAAGTTTCAAGGTTGCAGTTCTGACAATAGTGCAGAAAACCGATAATATATATATATATATATATATATATATATAAGGCAAGCTGCCTGTATGTCTGTATTTTTTTCAGCCCTTTTATTTTAGTTTTTGCTTCGGGTTTGGCTCTAAGTAGGTATAATTGTAGTTCTTAGTCTCAGCTATAATACCATTTACTCAGAGGACTTATTTAGCCTTCCAAATTCAGTTTACGACGAAAAAAATTATTTGATATGGATACCAGGAAATCAAAATTTGACTTACATCCATTCATTTTTCTTTCAGTCTACGGTTTCGCTTTAACTGGAAACAACTATTGCTTTTTAGTCTTTCGTGCCAACGTCCAAAGAGTCTGAGCTCCAGGACCATGGATTAGTTTTAAAGCTTTCATTACACCCGAGCAACGTCGGGCTATACTGCTGGTAGAAAATAGGATAAGGTTGTTCATATGAGCAATTTTGTACTAGCTATGTGTTGTCCTTTACTGCTAATTTTTTCTGTGTGCTACACAAGCAAATTCTGAAATAAAGAAACTCATTCAAAATATCTAGGGACAGTGTACCTGCAAATGAAGTCAGAATATAGGGTTTAAAGGGTTAAGCCAAAAGGGATTAATATTCCACTCCTGTGTTGCGAAATCAAGCTGGAATTTGACTGTTTTTAGTTTTTACTTTAAAAAGTTACCATGTAAAAACCAACCAAACTAATCGTAGACATTTTAGAAGAGTGATAAGATGGCTGTGGGGAGCATTCTGTATCATTTTTATTGCAAGTAAAAGTGTTGAAGAATGGACACCTCCCCTGATTTTTTTTTTTTTTGTAAGAAAAACGTTGAAGAATTGCCTCTAACCACTTTTCACTCATCTAAAATATAGTAAGATTAGGTTGTTTGATTTTTAACCCTTGTTGGGTTATGTTGGATTTTGTATAGGACACCCAGGTAGAATCAGTATTAATGACGAACCAAACTAGTCTCGCTAACTATTAAGCCACACAAAGGTTCCCATTGTTATTTACTAAGCTTAACTTATCTTCTTGCCTCACCACAATGGCTAATCGGATGATTTTTTGGCCATTATCTACAACCAAAGTCTCTACATCGTCACAATAACTCTTTAAATATGTGGATATTATTATTGAAGCTATAGGGATATGGTTAATGTTTGTTAATTCGGCCTTGTGTCATACATAACCGAACTCCCTACAGCTAACAAGTTGTGTCCAGAATTATCAGAAGGTTGAAATGTATGGAAGAATGAAAGTATACATTTTGTATGTTTGAATAGAAATTTATTAAAAGAAAAGAATAACAAGGATTGACAGAAATTAATGTTCAATTAGAAAGTTAAGGGTATCAAGAGTTCATGTCCGTATGTATGTTATCGTTGAGTAAGAATGTTGAGAATGGAGAAGAAGAAGTAAAAGGAATCAGCACACTAGAAAGAAGGTAAAAGAGAACGAATGTGCGAATGTGCGGGTCGACTTGAAGTTTCTCCCGTTACATTTTAGTGTGTCGTCTCGCTGCTCCCATTTGACTGACTGACTGACTGACAATGACCGAAACCTTTATAGCCATTTAGTATTTTTCGCACTGGATTGCTAACTCTTTTCAGTATTGCAAATCGCTTCCATTGGTCAGAAAATCAAATTAACATCTACTCGCGAAATCCGGTTTCAACCTTTTCTTTCAGCACGTGGTCAATCCCTTTTCTATTCGGCAAAAACCAGGATAGCACACGTCATTGTAAATTTTTGTAAAAGCAAAGAAGAAAGTTTCTTTTAATTCTTAATTTTCTATCCACCTCATTATTCTTACGTAGAGAGACTTATGATTAAAAATGTTTATCTGGAATTACAAACGAGGATAATTCAAAAATTATCATTGGTGCTACTATGAAAGTTTTTTTTTCTTTTCTTTTTTTTTACATAAGAAAAACTTTTTCAGAAAATCATATCAAGTGAAAAATAAGCCAGAATTTACTGTAATCTGTCTATGAACCTACTTTAAATTCATACGCACTAGTAATTTGTATTTTCAAAATGAAACCTTCACATTCGTTGAACCAAGTCAGTTCTACTCTTAGCTATTACTGATTTATTAATTAAAATCAGGTATGTCGGGCATGAAAGAGGCTCGCTTGAATTAATCATTAAACAATAGGGATTTGCTTGAACAGTGGTTCTTTTCGTTTATTTACCTTATAGGAAATCTTTAATTGATAATAGACACGTTTTACTTGGAATTTATTAATGATAGCTACTGTTTATGGGCAAAATGGTCAGTATGACGATCATGATTTATTTATCTGGATATCAGAAACATGTAATGAATTTAACAAAAGCAGCTCTTGTTGCTATTCTAGTTTGTTTTGTAGGATCAAAGTTTTAACGGGTATAAATGCATTATAATTGCAAAATTAGATCTCGGTGCGCAAGTAAGGTTGAGAGATGAAAATATCTTAATTCATTAAGAATGCAATGTATAAAACTTTTACAGTGTCTGGAGATACCAACTGGAAATGCCTTGAATGGACGTAGAGCCACATAGATGTCGTAAATAAAGATTATGTGACAGACTTGAAAAATATATGTTGGCTTGCTTGTAAATAGAGCGTTTCTTGTGACAGCATATAAAACAAAGGAAAACTACTGTGGAGAACGGAGAAATCCCTTCATCATCGTTTAACGTCCGTTTCCATGCTACCAGCGGTTGGACGGGGTTTTCTTAATGGTTAACCATCATGAAATATTGAAGTGAGTTTTACAGCTGTATGCCCTTACTAACACCAACCAGTTTAGAAGATTGGAAACTCCGTGCTTTTATCGAGACATCATCTCGAGGAATATTACCTACTAAAGTTAAATAGTTCAGCCTACACTTTTCTACACAGAGCAAGTGTAGATGTTTTTATTTTAGAGAGTTCCTTCTCTTGGACAAGTTACTATCCAAAGCTAATGGCATGTACACAGTTTTAGCAGTTTAACGTCAAACTTAGGACCAACCCCAGAAGAAGAGTTTGTGCCCAGAGTACAGTTTTCCAGAAAAAAAATAAATGTATAATAAAGCCTTGATAAGTACAGTTTCACATAACTCGACCCCCATAAGGCGTGTGGAGACGATGGAATCCCGGTGATAGTCCTTAAGAAGTGTGCCCCTGAACTTTCCCCCGTCCTCTCTAAACTGTTTAACTACTGCCTTTCTGCTTCCTGCTTTCTTGCATGCTGGAAATTCTCCTCAGTCGTTCCTGTCTTTAAGAATTGTGGTGAACCCTCGGACCCATCCAACTATCGCCCTATCAGTCTTCTACCGATATTCGGGAAAGTATTCGAGGCTATAATCAATGCAGAAATAGTTCATCATCTCACCGCCCACAAACTGTTCTCCGACAGGCAATATGGATTCCGCTTCGACAGGTCCACGGCCGACCTGCTAACAACTGTAACGAGTACATGCTACAGGCCCTTGATGAGTCTGACGAGGCTCGCGCGGTTGCTCTGGACATCTCCAAGGCTTTCGACAGGGTTTGGCACCCTGGCCTCCTATGCAAACTACGCGGTTATGGTATTACCGGTCGCCTGCTTGACCTAATCCAATCTTTCTTAAATAACCGCAAATTGAAGGTCTTTCTGAATGGGCATGCCTCTTTGTCCTACAGCACGAATGCTGGTGTCCCACAGGGCTCTATCCTGGGCCAGACGCTCTTCCTTATTTTCATCAACGACCTCCCAGATGAGATCAAGTCCCAAGTAGGCATCAACGCAGATGACACTACAATATACTCCCGCTCCAGTAAGAAACCTGTCGTGGCGGACAGACATAATCTCGCTGCTGACCTTGAGCGGGATCTACACTCTGTGGTGAACTGGGGCAAGAAGTGGCTTGTCAACTTCAATTCCTCTAAGACCAAGCTCTTGTCTGTCAACCATTACAGGCAACCTCTTCTGCCTCCCATAAGCATGGACCAGGTGATTCTCCTGGAGAGTAATACACTACGTCTCCTCGGACTTACCCTGTCCTCAGACCTCAAATGGAACCACTATATTGAATCCATAGCAAAATCTACTGTTAAGAAGGTTGGGTCACTATGTCGATCCAGGATGTTTTTTCCACCTGAATCCATCCTGCATATATACAAGTCAACCATCCGTCCGTGCATGGAGTACTGCTGCCATTTATGGTCAGGTGCCCCTGCCGTTCTCCTCAGTGTTCTTGACAAGCTCCAAAGGAGAGTCTGTAATGTGATAGGTACTGATCTGGCGGCTCGACTGCAGCCACTTTCCCATCGTCGAAATGTGGCCTCCCTCTGTCTCTTCTATAAATATTTTCATGGCTTCTGCTCGGATGAGCTTAAGTCACTGATGCCTCCTCAACAGGTGTTTACCCGTGCAACCAGACTGGCAACTGGGTCCCACCCATTCACAGTCAGGTTAGCCAAATGCAGACGACAATTCTACTCCTGCAGCTTCCTCTCTCGCACTTCCCGCCTGTGGAACTCACTCCCGTATTCTTGCTTTTCTGACGGTTACAACCTCCAGAAATTTAAATGCAAAGTTAATACTCATCTACTAACCACTGGCCTCTAGCTCTCTCCCCTCCCCTGTATAACCTTCCCTTTCTCTCCACCTATGTATCTGTCATCGCACCTTCTTTCTCAGCTTTCTATTGTTCCTTTCTAACTAGCTTGTACTCCTCACTCTTTTCTAATTAATCTTTTTACATTTATGTAACCCCCTGCACATCAGTGGCGTTTCCGCCTTGCTCGGGGTGAAATGATTAAAAAAAATATATATGGCAATGTTTTTATCCTCCCCAATTATCACGACACATCAAAAAGTTTATCACCTCAATAAAAGCCGTTGCATTTTTTTTTTATCTTTGACGAGGCGTAAAAAGTTCGAGGGTCAGAATCTGTGACTAGGACTATATGTATTAGGATAGTGCGTTCAGGTTTAAATTCATTTCCCTTCTCCTAGACTAGCTGACACACAAAGCTATAGAACCTCTCTTGCTATTTTACCCATAGATGGAGAGAAGAAATTAGTTTAATAAAGTAAATGTAATGAACTCGAGTAGAATTCGAGCTCGGTTCTCAATCCGAGACGTTGGTCATTACTTTAGCACGCCTCCCTTTCAGTTTATATATATATATGCGGGGTTATATTAAAAAAATCAGAACTGAAATCAAAAAGAAATCAGATTCATTTGGATTATGCTGCATCACTTCGGGTGGTGAAGATGATATTCGGCAAATTGCGTCAGAGTGATTTTATCCTAACCAATCAACGACGCTTTGCTATATTCATGTCTCATATATGCTTGCATTGTTATTAATGCTTGCTTTGCATATATATATATATATATATATATATATATATATATAATTCCAAGTGAAGAAGACTCAAGGTTTTTTTTAATATTTTGAGTGCTCTGGCATTTATTTTATTATAAAGAGTGCTCAATATAATGAGTATTATAGAGCTTAATATAATATACCATATAATTATATTATATTTAATTAACCATATAGTTATATATATATATATATATATATATATATATATATAATTATTAATTTCTGATGAATATAATTATGCTTGCATTGTTATTAATGCTTGCTTCATAGATATGCAATTATTAAATTCTGGGGATTACAATTATGCTTGCATCATAAATATGCAGTTATAAATTCCCGATGAATCTAATTATGCTTGCATTATTATTAGTGTTTTCTTCATAGATATGTAATTGTTATTAATGCTTGCTTCATAAATATGCAATTATCAATTTCTGGGGAGCTCAAGTCAACAAGCTTTTGTATTTTACGGGCAAAAAATAAAAAATGAAAATGACCAACTAGAAGCCTGGAAGAAATTGCTTTTTGAAGATTACAGAAATGGACTGAAAGTTCTAGAAAATTCAATTTCAACCAATCAAATATTTAATATTCTTGAAAGAAATGAGATATATGTCAGAACATTCAAATTAAGATGAGATAAAAAAAAACAACTTTTAAATGAATAAAGAAAAAGAAATTATTACCTCAGGCAGACTTGAACCTGTCATTGTAATATTTCTTTCCCCTGATTTTTTTTTTCACTTCCTACAAGTCTAAAAACGAAGGTGAATTTTTGAATGACATTTCTACAAACCTCCCACTACTACTCACTCTCCAGTCCTTATCCTTTTTTCTTTTTTTTTTTTATTTTTCTGTCAGTAAAATTGTTTTAATGTTCTTTATATGGTTTTCTGTTTGTTTGTTTTTGTTTTTTTCTAATTCCTCTCTCTGTTTTTTTCTTTATTAGTTTTCTCTTGTTCCTCTCTTTCTCTCTATCAGCATTATGTATGTTTTCTTTCTCATTTTTTACACTTCATCTCCCTCTCAAAATCTGGAGTTCTTTTCAGTCTCTCTCTCTCTCTCTCTCTCTCTCTCTCTCTCTCTCCACACACACACACACACACACACACACACACACACACACACACACACACACACACAGCGATTCTGTTTATTTTAAGATTTTATATTTCTCCAGGAATATTTCTTTATTTTCTCTTTCATCCAGCATGTTTTTTGTTTTATTTTTCCCCCCAGTGTATTTTCTTTCTTTCATTTTTTTCTTTCTTTCTTTCTTTCTTTCTTTCTTTCTTTCTTCTTTCGGTCTTTCCTTCTATTTCTTACTCTTTCATTCTCCTGTTATTTCTCTTTCCTTTCTCTTTTTTTTTCCCCCAAAACTTTTTTTTCTCTGTCGTCCTTTTAAATTCTAATCTGCTTCTTAAATTTTCTCTCCTTTCCACCCACTGAATATGTCAGCAATTTTGTTTCTTTTTCTTCTTTTATACCTCTTTAAATCCTCTTAGTTTATGTAATCCTATTGAAAAAGAAATGGTAGCCTAGTGGTCAACTAAACAACAAGTGACGTTGACCAAGGAATTTTTGAAATTCATCCAGTAAATTGATTTTTGTATAAAGGTTCTTTAGAAAAGCATAAAACATCACATTTTTCACTATAATCTTCCAGGGCAAATTCTCTTAAAATTATATCTCTAACTATTTGAGAAGCTTATCTCAATGAAATTGTAGTCTAAAAGAAGAATATATAATTAGAAAGATTCTGTAGCACCAGTCATCTGAAAGAGGAGTGGTGTCTTGCTTGCTTTGAAATCATCATTCAGCATATTGGCATTTTATTTGCTCTTGAAAACACTAACAGCAGTAAAAAAAAATATACCCTGATATTAACAATTATATAAATGACAAAGGAAGTCAAATCTATCAGTCAGTTAAGTGCCATACGTGAGACATGCTTTGGGTGATCATGTCTCGAAAGAGACATGACTGACTCGGCAGAAGATTATCCCGCAGTAGATTGCCATTGCTTTCTGTGGTAGACTGGTTGCCAGCCGGGGCTATAGAACCCAATCTGCCCTGTTATTTAACCCAAAACTGGAGGGAAACGATAGATTAATACCTTTCCCAAGGGTATTTGCGTGTAAGTGAATGCAAGGAATTCCACTGGTATTCAAACTTGGATCCCCGATTTCTCATTCCGAGCTGATATCCACAGCACGACAATGCACATCAACAATTTATCACTCCATTGATTAAGTTCTCTTTCTCTCTCTCTCTTTCTCTCTCTTCCTCTCCATACACTCTTTATTTACCTCTCTCTTTTTTTCATTGCTTCTCTTTTTAGTTTTTCCTCTTTTTATTTCTTGCTCTCCTTTCTCCTTTCTGTCCAGCATACTGTTTGACTTCTTGTTTTTATCTTACTCCTTCTCTTATTTAATTTTCCTGGCTTCTTCTTTATGTGCTGTGTCCATTCAGGACGTTAGCGATCTAGGACTTCTACTTAGCCTGTCCCTTGTCACTCTTAACACTTTCTTCTTGGTAACTCTCCTAAACCCTGTTTTGCCATTCACTTGCTCAAGTCTATCAAATATGTCTCACACTGCCTTCCCCTGTCTCTCTTTCCTTTTATCCATCCAGTGAGTATTAAATTCTCCAGGTCTTCTTTCTTCATTACATATCCATAGAAATCTCAGCTCTCTCTTCCTGATATTTCATTCACATTTGCATCCTCTCCAACACCCCCTTGTTGCTCATGTACTTGGTCCATGGTATCCTCAGCATCCTTCTGTAGAACCACATTTCTACTGTTTCGAGCCTTTCTTTCATCCTTGAAGAGATCGTTCAGCATCTGCTGCCATACAGAAGGACAGATATCACATAAGAGTCCAGCACTCTTTTCTTTGTTTCCAATGAGATTTTCCTGTCTCTCAGTACTCTTGTAAGCTTTTGAAATGCATCTTTGGCATGTCAGTGCATCTTCAGATTTCTCTGTCGCACTTTTCATCCTCTGTCAGAACAGTTTGCAGGAATTTAAATTTACTTGTTTTACACCTAATATACTTATCTTTCTCCTTACTGGCTGCAACCATTCTCTCATCGGCGTGACGTGGCTTCCCTGTGCCTCTTCTATAAATACTTCTACAGCTTCTGCTCCGATGAACTTAGATCATTGGTGCCACCTAGGTACGAATTTACACAAGATACTAGATTAGCAACTAGGTCCCACCCTTTCACAGTGAAACAGATAAGATGTAACCATAATTTCTACTCCAACAGCTTCTTTTCTCACATGCCTGCTTTTCCGACAGCTACAATCTCCAGGAGTTTAAACGTAAGGTCAATAGACACCTCCTATCACACTAATTTGCATCTATTCTCTCAACACTCTCACCATCTACCCAATCTTCATTCTTGGTATCCTTACCCGTCTATCACCCTCCTTCTGACATTTCATCTATCTAACCATCCTTTCTCTATGTAACCCCCTGCGCAATAGTGACAGGGTGAAACGATTAAAAAAAATATATATATATCTAATCCCACTCTTTCTCACTCTCACTCTCACCTTTCTTTTTTATTTCTTTTTTACTCTCTGAAGCATTTATGTTTTCTCCTTATTTTTTCTTTCATTCTTTTTTCTATCTCCTCTCTCTCTCTCTCTCTCTCTCTCTCTCTGCATGTATACTTAGAAAAGAGTATCGTTATTTGCCTCTCTCTCTTTTACACTGCTCTGTTTATATCTTTTTTTCTTTTTTGTGTCTCTTGGTTTAATGATAGCTTTCCCCCCTCACTCTCTCTTCCCCTCTTTCTTTCACTTTTTCCTTTTCTTTTTGTGTTTGTTTTGTTTTCTCTCTGAAGCATTTATTTTCTCATATTCTTATTTTATTCTCTTACTCACTCTCCCTCTCCTTTGTCATTTAATCTCTTCTTTTTTACACCAAACGAACTCTCTTAATTTTCTGTATTCAAGGCATTCAAATATTCATTGGATTTTCATGGCGTTCACATTTTTTAAACACTTTCTTTCTCTTTTATTTTTACTTCATTATTTTTCTTTTTCTTTCTTTTTCCCTAATACTTCCAATTTCTTTTTTTCCTTACTATTTCTTTTTCTTTCTCTTTTCTTTACTATTTATTTTTCTTTCTTTCTCTGTCTTTCTCTTTATTCTTATTCCTTCTTCATCTATCTTTCTTACATTTCTTCTTTCCCTTTTCTTCTCCTCGTCTTCCTCCTAACTCATTTATCTTCTCTCTATCTTTCTTTATCTTTCTTCTTTTTCTTCTCTCTCCCTTTATTCTTATTCCTTCTTTATCTGTCTTTCTTACTTTTCCTTCTTTCTCTTTTCTTCTTCTCTTTTCTCTATTTTTTATCCTAATTGATGTTTCTTCTCTCTATCTTTCTTTCTCTTTCTTCTTTTTCTTCTCTCTCCCTTTATTCTTATTCCTTCTTTATCTGTCTTTCTTACTTTTCCTTCTTTCTCTTTTCTTCTTCTCTTTTCTCTATTTTTTATCCTAATTGATGTTTCTTCTTTCTATCTTTCTTTCTCTTTCTTCTTTTTCTTTTCTCTCCCTACATTCTTATTACTTTTTTCTCTATATTTTTCTTTCTTTCTCTTTTCTTTTTCTTCTTCTCTTGTCTCTTTTTTTATTCTAATTCATCTATCTTCTCTCTATCTTTCTTTCTCTTTCTTTTTTTCTTCTCTCTCCCTATATTCTTATTCCTTCTTTCTCTTTCTTACTTTTCCTTCTTTCTTACTTTTCCTTCTTTCTCTTTTCTTCTCTTTTTTCTCTCTTTTTATCCTAACTCATCTATCTTCTCTCTATCTTTCTTTCTCTTTCTTTTTTCTTCTCTCTGCCTTTATTCTTATTTCTTCTTTATCTGTCTTTCTTACTTTTCTTTCTTTCTTCCTTTCTCTTTCTTTCTTCGCTTTTTTTATCTTTTTTATCCAAACTCATTTTTTCTTTTTTTTGTCTTATAGATTTTCCCTTTTCCCACAAGTTTCTGATCCTTTTATGATTCTAAAGAATCTTTTTACTCCTCCATTTTCTTTCTTTCTTAACTTTTCATTAATTTTTCTTCTTTTTCAATGCATGTTCCTTTTTCATTATTCTTGCTTTTGTTGCTTGTATCTTTCTTTATTTCATTCTTTTATTTCTTCAAATTCTTCATTCATCTTCACTCTCATTCCTTTTCTCCTGTCTCTAAATCAATCACCAAGTTTCTCTTCCCGCAACAACTCTCTCCCATTCATCTTGTATAACTCTGCTCTACTCAATGTCACCATGTTCAGATATTCAACTTACCGTCCTGTCAACCTCAAAAAGCTAAATGATTTTATTTATGCAAAATCTATTATTCCAGCATATTTTGCTTCCATTTCTCTCAGGTCGTCAGACTCAACATTTTAAAACATTTTTCAATACATGTGACGTTTTTGAATGACTTGATATTAATTAAGCCTCAATTTTAATTAAAATCTGCAAATAAATGCAGTAAGTTCAATAACTATTTCGCCTTTGCGAATGTCTTTTTAAGTGTTTGCAAAGAAAATCCTATTGCATAGATCCGTGTGCAAAATGAAGCTGAGGGGGTGCTGAAAATATCTTGGACAACCGTACTTTACAAAGTTTGATGAAAATATCACATTTTATTTTGGCATCATTTCCTAGTTAAGCCGAGAAGTTTCAACACACATTATGTATGCAAACATCTCTGTAGTATGCCCCCAATGCCTAATATATATGAGGTTTATTTCAAAAGCTTATAAGCCTAAACTAGAAGAAGCTGGAGAAACAAGACAGTTTTTTCCCTATTTTTAGATACAGCCTCACAGTATACTTGACTCAATGATGTATAAGTATCTTAATATGGACCCTTTGATGTCAATGCACTTGCTCTAATGATGCTTAAGCATCTTCTTATATTTGCTCTTGACATCAGTGCACTTGGTCCAATGATGATTAAGCATCTTATTAGGGTCCTTGTTCACATCAATGCACTTGAACCAATGATGCTTAAGCATTTTCTCATATACCCTCTTGACATGATTGCACTTGGTCCAATGATGCTTGCACATTTTCTTATAGTCCTCTTTGACATGAGTGCACTTGGTCCAATGATGCTTAAGCATTTTCTTATATTCTCTCTTGATATGAATGCACTTGGTCCAATGATGCATTAGCATTTTCTCATAGTCCTCCTTGACATGAATGCACTTGATCCAATGATGCTTAAGCATTTTCTTATATACCCTCTTGACATGATTGCACTTGGTCCAATGATGCTTAAACATTTTTTGTAGTCCTCCAATTTTCACTTTTTGTAATCTAGCTTATTCTCAATCAATGCCTTGATTTGCTCATCATCAATCACTAACTCCTAATGTACCAAACTACTTCCATATAATTCTGTTAACTAAAGTACCTTCACTATACACAACACATATCTTTTTTGTTACTTGCAAGGCATTTTTTCCTTTATAGTAATAAAAAAAACATCATGTGTCTACAACATACCTTATAATCTTCCATTTACATAGGTTTGCAAAACTGATATAAATTAAGTAATTTTAAACTAAGAGATATTTTGAAGTGTACTCTAATAGGCAATGTAAGCATATTATTCTAATCAATAAAAAGAGGAGCCCAAAATGCTAATTACAAGTTGGGGATACTTACTTCTAATACAGATAGAAGCTTTTTTTTTTTTAATTTTTCAATATAGTCTCCCAGCAGTGTCACAGACATTTCCCATTTGTGCACAAACATCGGTATTCCCTCAGCGTAAAAATCTTTGGACTGATATCTCAGCCAATCGCTCACAGCACTTTTGACTTCAACACTTTCAAACTTCATGCCTCTCGTGAATGCTTTCAAAAGACTAAACAGGTGAAAGTCTGAAGGGGCAAGGTCTGGGCTGTAAGGGTGATGAGGGAACATTTACCAGCCCAGCTCTTCTGTTTGTGCTCTGCAGTACGTATCTTTGGCACCCAGCGGCAGCTGACCTTCAAGTAGGCAAGGTCATCATGGACAATTTTGTGTGCTGTTCCAACAGATAGGCTCAAAGATTTTGCAATGTTATCCACTGTCACCCTTCTGTCAAACTCAATGAGGTCATTGACTGATTCAATCACCTCAGGAGACCTCACTTCTGTAGGCCTCTCAGGCCTGTCTTCATCCTCAACACTGCTACATCCATCTTTAAACAATTTAGCCCACTTGTAGACATTTTTTTGCTGAAACATGTGGCACCATACACAGTGGACAATCTCTTATGAATTTCAACTGGTTTGCACCCTCCAGCAACCAAAACTTTATTATTGACCTCTGTTCAATCCTGGAGCATTCTTCTTAGTCAGCCATCTTTGTTAATCTTCAAAACTTTCAAATTTTTTTTAAAATCAGCAAAAAAAATAAATCCCTTTGAAAAAGAAGTAAAGGAAAAATTTTTTAAAAAGTAAGTTTTTATCTGTACTAGAAGTCAGTATACTGAAAAATTCACCTTATTTATTGAATGAGCCTTGTAGAAGTCTTCATACTGAAAAGTTCACCAAATTTATTGAATGACCCCCCACTGTAGAAGGCCTTATACCAAAAGATTCACCTTATTTATTGAATGACCCTTGTAGAAGTCCTTATACCAAAAAATTCACCTTATTTATAGAATGACCCTTGTAGAAGTCCTTGTATCGAAAAAGTCGCCTTATTTATTGAATGACCCTCGTAAAAGTCCTTATACCAAATAATTCTCCTTATTTATTGATTGAGCCTCATAGAAGTCCTTATACCAAAAAATTCACCTTATTTATTGAATAACCCTTGTAGAAGTCCTTATACTGAAAGATTTTCCTTATTTATTGAATGAACTCCATAGAATTCCTTATCCTGAAAAATTCACCTTATTTATTGAATGAGCCTCGTAGAAGTCCTTTTACCAAAAAATTCACCTCATTTATTGAATGAACCTCATAGAAGTCCTTATGCTGAAAAACTCACCTTATTTATTGAATGACCCTTGTATATGTTATATATATATATCAATGATGTTATATTTTATGCCATCATTTATACATGTCTAGATTTTGGCTTCCTGTGATTGCAGTGTTTTCTGAATCTGAATCTGACTTGGAATCGTTTAAGAATCTGGACAATATTAAGTAGAGGATAACAAATAGTATGTGTGTTTGTGTGTAAAGTTTCAGATATAAATAAAAAATATATCTCTAGAAAGATAACATGAATAAAGACAAAAGAAAAACTATTTTTGCCAACACATTACATTCTCTAAATTAGTCATCAGAGAATGTGTTTCAGCCATTAAAGGATTTATTTCATCCTCTGATGAACTTTATTAACACAAATGCTTTGATAAATTCCATCAGAAACTGAACTGTATTGACAAAGAATAGTTTTCCTTTTGTTTTAATTCATTTTTAAAATCAAGTTCACCCCATGCAAAGCAGCAAATACACTGAGACACAAGGGTTATCGGGTGTGGAGGTATTAGAAACAGGACTTAGAACAAAAGAGTAATATATATATATATATATATATATATATATACTACCAGCCATAATTATTAGACCACCCCAGTGTTTAAAAAAAAATGCATTTAATACTACTTTTAGTATTTATAATAAATCAAATCAATAAAATGAATTAAAATAAAATAAATGTTGAAATGTTTGTGGTTTCTCATATCAGCACGTGTATAAATGGATAAACAGATAAATAAATAAATAGATAATTGAATCTATTTGTATTACTTAAAGTATCATAACATGTATAATAACAATGATAAATATACTCTTTAAACAAAATGTTCATGGCCTTTCACACTTTTTATTCTATATATATATATATATATATATATAGATAGATAGACAGATAGATAGATAGAGAGATAGATAGATAGATTAATGTAGAGAAGTTTTTCACTTAACTGACCAGTGTTATGCTAACTGAAGTTTTGAGAAGGCACCATTTTGACATCTCACTCCTCAGCTGCTGTTATTTCCCAGTTTTTTTTTTATTTATATCGAGCTTTGTATGGTAGTGGTTTTGCAAATGGTTAATGACTTTTGATTGCTTTTTGATACAGAAAATATAATATGATATTTTATTAATTAAATATTATTTTTAGTGTATTTGGATATTTAAGTAGATACTCGGTTATTAAATAGTATATTTATTCATTTACATCAACCAGCCTGAATATTTGAGAAATAGTAATAAAAAACATATGCACTCACCAGCAGGATTTGAACCTACATCTCTCTTGGCTGGTAAAATCAGAGTATATATTTTTATTTAATACTACTCTTATTTTTCATTATATCATGAAATGATTAAATAAAATAAATAAAAAGATAATCTTTATAACTAAAAATGCACTGTCATACAGTTTTATATAAGACAGAGCATCACCATGTAGAAAGACGAATGTGTAGGTTTTATTGTCAAATATGACTTCTGTAATTTCTCATAGTTTTGATCCGGACAATCTGAAGAGGCTTAACTTACAGTGGTGTATCAAGATTAGAGAGGTCTTCTTTTCTACCAGTTTTATGATTGAATTGAAATCTTTCCCTAAATTAGTCCTCACTATATCCTTTAAACACAGCATTTTATTACTGTACAGACTTCTTTATTCAACTTGTTCTGGGTATGATGATAAATTACATCTGGCAGCAAGGCCTCTGATCAAGAGATTGGGAGATTTAAGCAGCCTAGAACCACCTCTTAATTGTTGTTGTGCCCAGGTCCATCCTGATCCAGAGTAGTAGCACCTGTTAGGGTCCCAGTTATGGGCAATTAGTGAACCCTCAAACAAAAATCAGCAGTACATTTTTATAACAAGATGAGCAACATAAATCTAGTTCCCCCAGTTCAGACCTTTACAGCTAAGACTTGTCATGCAACATTATTATTAAAATACACCTTAAAGTGCCGAATCCAGGTGCGTCGTCAGTGTTGTTACTCCCATGTCATTAGAAGTTTCAGGTCTCAATAAACAACAGACTTCTTCGATAGGTGACCCAACCGAATATGATCAGTATTCGGCTCGCACCCAGAAAGAAAGAAATTTACTACTAGCTTTAGGACGTGCATTATATAAGTTCCCCAGAAAACGGTAATTAATCAAGGCTTCGCTTGGGCAATTCGATATTATAGATTGGGTATGCTTGCTTGTACTGGTATTCTCGTGTTTTTTGTAGTAGTTTTGGGCCACTCATTAGCTCTATTTATCCACAACCACCTGGTGGCCTTCTCAACGGATTCCAAGATCATTTGAATCACCCGCCTTCTTTTTGTCCAGTTATCCCTAGGCTAATAAGGGCTCGTATACACAGTGTCAAATAATTTCTATTCCATTAGTAAAAACAAAGTTTTATTTAGCTTCTTCCCAAGAATTATCACTCTGTGGAAAAGAAAAAAGTTTAGATGATGAGAATTTTTTTTTAAGATAATAATGATTTATGGACACAAGTCTTACTAATTAACCCTCAGTTGTGGAAGAAGATGCGGTTTCATACTGTTATGGTACCCTTCTGCGAGGAATGGACTCTTCCTCTTTGCTATATATAGTGGTGTGTTACCTGCATGACTTCTGAAAAACAGTTAAAGAGCAGTTTAACGAGCAGTTAGTTACAGTAGTCAAGTACAGCAGTTAACGACAGCTACTAGTCAGGTAGCGTAATAATACCTTCAGACTTACTTATTTCTATATTGCTTATTATTAACACTTCCTTTGAATATCTTGTTTCTTGTTATACTAATGCACTGTTTTTGAACCTACCTTCTTGTTCTTTGTCTTACTTCCGGTCACTACAACTTTATGGCAAAGTTTCGCCACAACTCCACAATGAATTGACAATAAAGATCCACAACACATACTTTTCTAAAGGATGGCTGAGTGCAACAAACTCAATTGGAAGTAGAACTCAGCTCTTCTATTTTCTAGTTCAGAGTCATCATGTATTACTCCAAACATACATTCATGCTTACAGCACCTTTTACTCCTAAACGTTCACCCATCTAGGTATTGACCATGATTAACATTGCTTAACTTGTGATCATATCAGAACAAGTGTTTCAACATAAGGCACTAAAACTTCATAGCAAATACCCAACATGTCATATACACAGTGTCAAATCATCCTTATTCCCTTCATATTCCATTGATAAAAAGGAAGATTTATTTAGACAGCTTTTTCACTATTACTCTGTGAAATATAAAATAATTTTAGATTAACAGAATTTTATTTTAAGATAATAATCATTTATGAACATAAGTTCTCCTAATTAACCCATAGCTGGGGAAGATGTGGATTCATACTTTTCCCAAGGATGATTGAATAATACAACAAACCTGACTGGAATTAGAACTCAGCTCTTTTGTTCCCTAATTCAAAGTCATTATTCATTACACCACATATACATTCATGCTTACAGCACTTTTTATTCCTAAACATTCACCCATCTAGGTACTGACCATGGTTGACGTTGCTTAACGTGTGATCATATCAGAACAAGTGTTTCAACATAAGACTCTAAACCTTCATAGCAAATACCCACCATGTCATATACACAGTGTCAAATCATTTGTATTCCCTTCATATTTCATTGGTTAAAAAAAGAAGCTTTATTTAGACAGCTTTTTCACTATCACTCTGTGAAATAGAAAATAAGTTTAGTTTAAAAAGATTTTTTTGAATATCAAAGGCCTTCTAATTAGGCCATAGCTGAAGAGGAAGATGTGAAATCATTTTTTCCCAAGGATCAGGAGCAACAGGAGCAAACATACTAAGAGCCACAAGGGATAGGGAGACGTGGAGATCCATGATCGCCTACGTCCTGAAGGGACAAGGCACATAGAAGAAGTTTCACATAAGTTCATACAATGAACCTGAATGGAATAGAAACTCAGCTCATTGATTTCCAGATTTGAGTCATTATCCATTACACCACCTGCACTTCCAAGTTTCTTCTTCATCTTCTTCTTCTTCTTCTATGTGCCCTATCCTTTCAGGACACAGGCAATCATAGCTTTCCACGTCTCCCTATCCCTGGTGGCTCTTAATATGCTTTCTCCTGTGACAATATGCAACCCTTGTCCCATCATCCAATTCTTCAAATATGTTATCCGCTGCTTTCCCCTGTCTCTTTTCCCCTCTATCTGGCCTGTTAGTATCCGGTTCTCCAAGCTCTCCTTCCTCATTATATGTTCCAGGAACTTCAGTTGTCTCTTCCTGATACTCACTATTAGTTTTCTTTTCAATGCCATTCTTTCCAAAACTTTCATTGCTCACGTGCTTGGTCCATGATATCCATATCATCCTTCTGTAAAACCAGAATTTTTGCTGCTTCAAGTTTTTTTCTCATCTTTGATGATATTGTCCAGCATTCACTGCCATATTGAAGAACTGACATCACATACCAATCTAGCACTCTCTTCTTTACAGCACCTTTTTTCCCAAGTGGTAACTCATCTAGGCACTGACCAGACTTGACGTTGCTTTACTTATATTTATACGATAACCTTTGATTCAATGTGACCTGGCTGTAAACTTTCTTAGGTATTATGTAGTATTTGTTTCTCCTCACAGTGTAGTTAGTAGATGAATGAACAACCACTTGGATCTGTTCTCCCCACTGCTCCACGTAAAACCTGGAACACTGCTTTACTCAGGGCTCCATTCTCTGCACACCATAAACAAAACACTGTCTCCCAAACACCTGTGTAGCCTTCATTAATTTCCAGCACCAAACTTTCTCAAAAACAGAAGTTGGCTCTTTTTATGAGTTTTTGGTCTCAAGCAAGAAACTGTAATTTCTTGCATGTGAAAGCCTCGCTTTCGCCAATGACACATACAGCGTGTCATTCCAAAAACTGCTTTGCATGAGCTCACCTCACGGTTCCATTACATCTATGAACATATGTGCAAACAAACCACCTTCTCTTGCTTTGCAGTGGTAAGTCTTCGCCACATAATATCCACCATGCCATGTACACAGTGTCAGATCATCCTTGTTCTTTTCCAATTTCATTGGTACACAGGAAGTTCCATTTAGACAGTTTCTTTCAAAGAGGTGCTGCTTTATGGAACAGACTCCCGAATGCTACAATCTTAACCTCTTCAAGTTGAGTGTAAACCGTAATCTATCCTACATATCCTTATAATCTGCAATTCTTACATCCATGAAACCTCTACATTCAGTAATGTAATACTTTGTGTGCCTCTTGAGCCTTGTATTGAGTAAACATTAAAAAAAGATATCAACAGAAATAGTTTTGACAAAAACATAGTTAAGAGGTCATTGAAGGTGCCCAAGTGAATATAAATAAGATGGAAGAAAGAAAAGAAATAGTTCGATATAAGTGTTCTTGTGGTTGGATGATAAACAAACAACACATATAAGCAAGGAATCTATTTATTTTTTTTAAATTTATGATCTATATAACTTATTCTCTAGGTTTATTTGTTGTGGGTCGGGGATAGCTTTGGGAAGGGAGGTGGGGAGTATATTAGATGAAGATGAAAATGTTTGTAGTGGGTGCTACAAATTACAATCGCTGTGAAAAAAAGCTATTGGAAAGATGTGGAGAAAAACATAAAGGAAGCCATATTCAAGATAAACGAAACAAACATTCCTCTGTCCATAGCTAAAGCACTTCAGAAAATAGATTTGACCAAAATATGCTACACACAGACACATATATATATATATTAAAGTGTGTTTGTGCATACATATATATGATAATTATATACATATTTGTAAATTTATATTTGTAAATGCATGTATGAGTATAGTTCAGTGCTGAAAAATTCTTAGCCCAGCAATCATTATTTGTCTGACTGAGGAGTAATCTTGGACAATGTGAGTATTGAATCATTATTTGTCTGACTGAGGAGTAATCTTGGACAATATGACTAAATGACAACTATTTTTTTTTCAAATTAATCCTCAGTCAGACAAATAATGATTCAATACTCACATTGTCCAAGATTACTCCTCAGTCGGACAAATAATGATTCAATACTCACATTGTCCAAGATTACTCCTCAGTCAGACAAATAATGATTCAATACTCACACTGTCCAAGATTACTCCTCAGTCAGACAAATAATGATTCAATACTCACATTGTCCAAGCATGGACAGCAATCATTTGCTTTTCTCTTGTTTTGTTTTCCAGGGTTTAATTTTTTATTTTTTTATTATAATATCGCCCCAAGCAAGGCATTTTACTGTCACTGTTTTGCAGGGGGTTACATAGGAGGAAAGTTATAAGAAAGAGTGACAGGTTATAGGGGGTGTCAGGAAGTGAGTAAGAGAAGGATGATTATGGCCATAAAGTGAGGGATGAGTTTATATATTGATTGTAATGTATAACTGATCCCCCACTTTATATCCACATTATAATAAAATAGATTTTTTTTTCTTTTAAGTAATCATATCACCCTAAGCAAGGCATTTTACTGCCACTGTTGTGCAGGGGATTACATGGGAGGAAAGTTATGAGGAAGAGTGACAGGTTATAGTGGGTGTTAGGAAGTGGGTAAGAGAAGGATGAGAATAATGATGAGAGTGGAGTGGAAAGGAGCATGAGAGAGAGGATGCAGGTTAGTGGGAGAGGAGATGACTATTTACTTTACATTTAGAAACTCTTGGATATTGTAACTGTCGGGGAAGCAAGTAAAAGGAAGGGAATTCCACAGGTGGGAAGTGTGAAAAGAAGCTGATAGGGTAAAATTTGCATTTACATTTTATTGTTTTCTCAGTGAAAGGGTGGGATTTAGTTGCTAATCTTGTGACTCAAGTAAAATCATACATAGGGGGCACCATAGAGCTAAGTTTATCAGAGCAGAAGTTGTGAAAGTATTTGTAGAAGAGACACAGGGAAGCCACATTGCACCGGTGAGAAAGTGACTGTATCTGCGCTGCCAAGTCGGGATTGATCCCATTACAGATTCTCTGTTGGATTTTGTCAAAGACCCCTAGGTGGATAAGCAGATATGACAGCAGTATTCAATGCACGGGCGGGTGGTAGATTTAATTATGTGCAGGATTTCCCTTGTTGTAGTGTAATCTATTTACCCCATTAATAGATCTATCCTGAATATATATATTCAGGAGAAATCTGCTTGCATTCAGAGTTCATTAAAGCGCTATCCTTGTCGGACTCTCTCTGTCTTTGGGTGGAAAGGAACCTAGTCGTAGCTATACGAATACCCATTTCATATATCTGTTTAAATAAAAGAAAATACAGAAAAAAACTTTCCATGCCAAAGCGTTCCATTCTTTAAGGGACTTTATCAAAGTAAATCAAAGTTTTCATTTTTTTTTTTTTGTTTGAGACATACAGCACTTTACATCTTTAGAGGCTTACAGCTATATCACGTTGAATACACCGGTTCTCGCTCGATCACCAAAGTTAAGCAACGTTGAGCCTGGTCAGTACTTAGATAGGTGACCACTTGGGAATACCAGGTACTGTAAGCATTTAGTAACAGATGTGCGTGCTTACGGCCATATCACGTTGAATACACCGGTTCTTGCTCGATCACCGAAGTTAAGCAACGTTGAGCCTGGTTAGTACTTAGATAGGTGACCACTTGGGAATACCAGGTACTGTAAGCATTTAGTGACGGATATGCATGCTTACGGCCATATCATGTTGAATACACAGGTTCTCGCTCAATCACCGAAGTTAAGCAACATTGAGCCTGGTCAGTACTTAGATGGGTGACCGTTTGAGAATACCAGGTGCTGTAAGCATATAGTGACGGATGTGCGTTGTGGTGCAGTGGATATCGGCTCGGAAAGAGAAATCGGTGAGCCGAGTTCAAATTCCAGTTGAATACCCTGTATTCACTTAAGCACTGGTACCCTTGGGAAAGGTATTAATCCATCCCTTCCCTTCAGTTATGGATTAAATAACAGGGTAGGACTTGGGGACCCTGCCCTTAAAAACAAATCCCAATGAATCTTGATACTCGAAAAGAAAAAATATTACTAGACACAAAACTTATATAAAAAAAAAACAACAATAAATTGTTGAAAGAAAAAGGTATTACCAGCAATAAAAAAATAAAAATATAGTTGGAAATAAATGACCCGCCAAGGTTGATATGCCATAAAAACAACCAACCAACCAACATCTTCAGAATTATTTTGTATTTTGACAATTTGTGTGGTCATGTGAGTATGATATTATCTTTTTGGATTAGGAAATTGTAGGGTCATGCAGCTATGACATAGTCTGGATTCTTGGAATTATAAATGATTTTATTGGTTGTTTTTGCTATGATTTGGCATCTTTGTTTCCTTTTTTTTCTACTAAGTGCTATTGTGTTTTTACAATGACTAAAACCAATTTGCATTGTGGTGTAGTGGATTTTGACTCAGAACGAGAAATTGGAGAGCCAAGTTCAAATTCAAGTTGAATTCATTGCATTCAATTACATACTCTTGGAAAAGGTATTAATCTGTCACTTTCCACCAGCTATGGCTGAAATAACAGGACAGATTGGGTTCTAGAACCATGGTTGGTAATCAGTCTATTGCAGAAAAATAATGGCAACCTACTGAGGGAAAATCAGTCAATTATCTCTTCTGCTGTTTCTTATTTTATTTTCCAAACTCAACACACACAAACAATAAAATTTATTCACACCACGTGTATTTCAAAAAATACAATTGTGCAGGCATTCACCCCTTTGGGGTCAAAAACAAGGACAGTGCGCCCAAAAGCTTGGACGTAGTGGAAAGCACACCACATGGTCAAAAATATGAATTTTCGACCAATAAGGGCTCGACATAAGAAACACACTTTTTGATCTCCCTGGAGCTTCACCGTCAAGATATAAGGAAAGCAGAAACTTTCAACGCCAGAGGGAGAAGCAGCCAGCTCAAACCACAGAGGGGCACATGGACAGCTTGGAGCACACACACACAGAGAATTTAGCAGTTCACACAACAGGCAGTATCAAGTATCAGTGAACATTCTTTCACCCTCTCTTTCTCTCACCTCGTTCTCAACACATCGTCCTTCCTTTCCCTCTCACATTCCCAGTTCCTTTCTTTCTTCCTTTTTTACAGTTTTAAGGAAGACTACATTTTTGTATAAAAAAATAATTCTTTTATTTTTTTTTAAGAAAATAAACAAAAGTTTCTTCTACTTTATTTCCGGCTTTATTTCATGAACCAAGTTACACTGAGTCGACTCGTAAATATAATTCTTCCCCACTACACTCTCTTTTGAGACATGATTGACTACGCATGCATCACCTATGGCACTTAACTGACTGAAAACCAATTACTCTTTGAACACCAAGATTTGCAAACTAATTGGCCTAATATATATATATATGTGAATGACTAATTATGCTCTCGTTATCTGATTGAGCTCTCTAGAGAGGAAAACATTAAAAACAACAACCACTTCTGTGATTTACACATTACTTTTCAAACATGAGTTGAGTTCTCTTGGCTGCTGGCATGTGTATACACTGCATCTATATAACACATAAAAATAATCTCCTCTCTCAGCTATCTTCCAACAGCTTAGGGATAGACTTTCCAAGTGATACCAAATCAGCTAAGTTTTGATCTTGACTAGTAGCAAGAAGATGTCTAGCCACACTGATGATATGTGAGACAGCAAAACAGGCTTGTATGTGGATGACTAACATATATAGATATGTTAAACCAATAAAGCATAATAATGAAATTAAGCTCATCATATATTATAAAAAATTTAAAACAATTGACCTCATAGTCTCTAATAACCCTACAACTACACAACTAAAACCTCTACAGAAAACCAATGTAGTGTACCAATTTACATGCCCGTTCAGAGATTGTATCTCTGGTCCTAATAATAAACCCACTTCATTTGTTGGTTTTACTACAACCACGCTCTCCCATAGACTTACCTGTCACCTTTCTGATCAGAGTACAATTAAACTACATTTCTTAGAAAAACATACCCATGTAGGTAATATCAGGCAGATTTTAGTCAACAATACAATAATCCTCACTCATACACACAGTAAAAAGAACTTTCAGATATTGGAGGACATCTGCATTAAATCCAAACAAACCACACTTGATAAAATCATATTTAAATCTGGTCATAACACATTACATTGCATTTAAATATATGGTTCTGTTATCATTTCGAGCTCTCACACGGTGTGACATCATAGAACCGCATTATAAATTCAAGAACTGCGTGTGCTATTTTTGGTAACTGTTATCATTGCTTAGCAAAGTTTTATGTCAACACAAGATAAAATGGTCTTTGATGGTGGATATTTTTATGTTAACATCCTTGTAACCTCTCTGAAGATGACTTATGTGAGCTGAAAGCTTAGAACCAACTTAATAAAAAATTATCCAAATGTTGGAGAATTTTTGTCTTTATTTTCACCTGAAATTAAAGCCAAAATACAATGTTTAGAATGGCTCATGATTAAACATAATAGACATTCATTGTCTCTTATATTTAAAAATATGTTTAGAAAAAGAAAAACAAAAATATATATATGAATAGAATAAGTAAAGAACAAGTTGGAAAAAGTGACTTTTGTCTAATGTTTCACTTTAACAAGCTTCTTCAGAGATTCATTAAAAACAAATGATTTAAAAATCTAAGAGACGTTATGTTGAGTGAGGTAGGGTTTCGTTGGTCAGTAAATTTTCTCCCTATTTTATCTATTTCCCCTATTATTATCTACATATTTTTTCTCTTTACTATTATATATTTTATAGTTGTTTATTATTATCATTCTTCTTGTTGTTATTGATTTTATTATATTCTTTATTTTGTTTTTATTATTTACCATTATTTATTATGGTATATCATTTTGTTGTGGAGTAGTTTTTGCAGCGAAGGTTATAATCATACTATGTCAGTTGCTAATCGACTTAACGCACCCAAGATGTTAGAAACTTGGTAATCTTCTATTGTAAGGTGACTCCTTAGTATTCGGCTAACTGCCGACTAATATCAACTGCCTTAGTCCAACTATGTCCAAACTGGAACTAACTAATAGTTCCCCAATAGAACTCTAAAGAACTTTCTAGAACTTCCCAAGAACTTCTCGAGTTAACTTTCTGTTAACTCTTATTAATACAGGAGGGAGGGTCCATTATCTGAGGAATAGGTGTGTTTCACCAAAACACATTTATACTGATTAATTGTAATATTGTAATGATTTAGTATGGTAATTTATATATATGTTTCATATTTATATATTATTACTTGATTATATTATTGTAATAATTTTAATATGTAGATATTTAGTATTTTATTATTTCATTGAAAGATTTTAACTGTTAACATTTTATTTTTTACTAACAGTATAGCCCGGCGTTGCTCGGGTGTAATGAAAGCTTTAAAACTAATCTATGGTCCTGGAGCTCAGACTCTTTGAACATTGGCATGAAAGACTAAAAAGCAATAATTGCGAAAATGTAGACTGAAAGAAAAATGAATGGATGTAAATTAAATTTTGATTTCCTGGTATCGATATCAAATAAGTTTTTTTTTGTCGTAAACTGAATTTTGAAGGCTAAATAAGTCCTCTGAGTAAATGGTATCATGGCTGAGACTAAGAACTACAATTATACCTACTTAGAGCCAAACTCGAAGCAAAAACTAAAATAAAATGGCTGAAAAAATATAGATATACAGGCAGATAAACAGATACACACACAAACATCTTGCCTTTTATATATATATATATATATATATATTATCGATTTTCTGCACTATTGTAAGAACTGCAACCTTGAAACTTCTGATTATTGTTTCTTATGTCTTTGTCTATGAGTGTATCAAATTTTATTGAAATCAGACTACTCCTTCTATAACCCGATTTTTTTGATTATCAATTTTCGATATTTATTGGGGGTACCTCAACACAAAACCTAGCTAAGAACACTGGCAGACACTTATAGTACAACTGTGTAAATTTTCAAGAAAATCAGTTCAGCTATTTCAGAGTCCATAGGTAATGGATGGACACACACACACAGAGACAACGTTCGATTTATAAATAAGTTTAGATTTAAAAAAAGTTTGCTTAATACTTTTATACATTATTTTCACTAGAATTTTAAATGCAAATATATTTTGTTTTTAGGATTCCAGACTCATATACACATACATTCTTAATTCATTTATAGTTAAAATACACTTGACACACGTTATTTTTGCTTACATATACTTACATTCATAAAAAACATCTTATATTTTTATTACTTGTTGGCACTAGATATCTTATAAAGATAAGTTACTGCTTTTTTAATAACAAGATTAAAAATTTAAATATTCTAAGATTACATGTAGATAAAAGATTAAAATTTGAAAATATTTTAAAATTTTAACTTTAACTTTAAAATTTCTCAGCCGGAATTTGAACTTAATATGCCAACCCCACTTTTTATGCTGTTAACCGCTACACTATGTGCACAGACTAAGTGTGACCAACCCCAAATATGCTGATGGTGGAACAAGCAGACGATGATTACAACAGATCTTAGCAGTTCAACTAGAGGATGAAGAGAGCTACACATGATAGACATGCTACAGAAGATGCCACTCAAAATTATAACAGCCAATTAGAGTTTCATAACTGGATTCTGCATATCTCATTTCATATGTGCTGCATCAGAAGGTCATGAAATCAAGAACATGGGCCACTTCCTGACAAGTCGAGGTTCCACCATAAACAAATTCAAGCCATCAGTACTACTGTGATTTTCTTTTACCGTCAACCAAATCTTAAAAAGCCAAATGGCGATAAAGAATTGATGACAGGAGCAGTTTTTGATGAAATATTTATAATTGAAAGAGTCTATATTGAGTTACAGGTGTGAGTTCATTGACATGATGTGACAAGCTCCCTGTTACTAATTAGAAACTATTGAGTTAGGAGTGGGGAACAACCACTATTTGGCAACCTTCAATTTCTCCAATAATATATTGGTATGCAAGTCTAACACTGACTACCAGGTGGCATTACTATATTGCACAAAAATACAATGGCATATCAGGCAGATGACAATTACAACAGAACTCAATGGTTGAACCAGCAGTCCTGGGTATGACGGTAAACTGCATCTGGCAGCAAAGCCTCTGATTAGTAGGTTGAGGAGCATGGAACCACCTTTTAATTGCTGTTGTTCCCATTTCCACCATGACGCAAAGTGATAGCTAGCACCTGTTAGGGTCCCAGCTATGGACAAATAGTTACCCCCACCCACAACTGGGATCAAAACACTATAAAAGTATAAAAATAGACCTTTCTAGAAATATATACATGAAAATAGACTTTATAAAAAATATACATTTTCAAAGAAAGAATATTACTAACAGTACATTTTTGAAGGAAAAAAATTATTACCAGCAATACATTTTTGAATACAAAACTAGAAGATATCTTCAGTTTTCTAAAATACAAAAAAATAAAAATTATTTTTTTTTCATCAGAATCTGTTTAAATCAACCTTCTTACTATAAGTGAACATTAAAAAAATACCTTAAAGCCCCACCTTTTTTGGCATTAAATAATCCACAGAGGTTGATATGCTGTTAAATAAACCTCTCTCACTCACTCTTGAACCAGCGGATGAAGATGGCTACACATAACAGACATGCTACAGAAGGTGTCGATTGAAATTCTAACAGAGCCAGCAGCAGTCTGCTACATTTTCATAACCAGATTGTGCATACCTCATTCCATATGTGCTACAGATGAAGCTTGTGAAATCAATTGTGTGGGTCACCTTCTGGCAAGGTGAGGTCCACCTTAAACAAATGCATCTCATCGACATTTTCTTTGATGCTGATTTTCTTTTACCTTCAACCAACTCTGGCAAAGTCAAATGGTGATAGGCAATGGATGATGGAAGCAGGTTTTGGTGAAACTAGAAGCTTCTAGTTCTGAACCTACATATTAGCAGCAGATTTAGTCATCAATGCCATCATCATAATGGATATGATCAGCAAAGAAGAAATTAAATTCTTGGATATTTTTTTTTTTTAATCATATCACCCCGAGCAAGGTGGTAATGCCACTGATGCACAGGGGGCTATGTAAGAGTGAAAAGATTGGACAAGAGAAAGCCGGAAACCACATCCTAAACAGGGAACAAGGGATGAGCATCTTCACCTGTTCAATAGATGTGGGTGGAGTGTGAACCAGGAGATAGTTCAATCTATCTACTCCAATTGAAAAAAAAAAAAAAGAAAGAAAGAAATGAGTAAAAAGATTGGACATGAGAAAGCTGGTATGAGATGGATACAATGATATGCACACACACACACACACACACACACACACACACACACACACACACACACACTCATCATGTATTTCAGCAACAATCTCTCTTTTATGCAGGTTTCATTAAAAATGACAGACAAGGTTAAGTTTTATGCAATTTTTCATGTGATCTTTTTTTATTTTATTTTCAGGACATAACTTATATAAAAACTGCCCAAATATTTTGTTTATCCAAGTACTTTCAGCTATAATTTTAGCCATTATGGAGAATGGATTTTATTTTAGGTATGATTGAATATGTATAATGCTTATTTTTGTATTTATTTCTGAGATGAATAATTTTTAATAATCTCGGAATTATTTCGAACTATTGTTCTCATCTTGGTTGATATAGATGTTATAATAGACATGTAATTATATAACTATAATTAGTATCATCTAGTGGTCATGAGTTCAATCCTTAGATCTGGTGGTGACGAACCAAATCCAACATGAAAGAGCAATAACTGATTTCACAGGATATTTTGCAATAATCAAAAAGATAATCCATATCTGCTAATCTAGAGACACCTGATGATGACCAGAGGGTACTTGGTCAAAATGTTATAAAATCTATATCAACCAAGATAAGAACAATAATTCGAGATAATTCCAAGATTGTTGTATAATGTTTATGTGTGTGTATAGCGTTTGTCTGTTTTATATTCTGAATACGGTAAGCATATTATTACCGTGTTCGAAGTTGATATTATTAAGTGTTGGATTTTTCTTTTTTATTAACCATGTTTCCATTATTTTTGGTCTTTTTAGCATGTGGGTGATACTATAGAATCTGTGTTATTTAAAAGTATATTGCGAATAGAGTTTGATGTGTGTTTAAATGAGATTGAATTGAACCCTTGTCTGAGAGGTGCAAAGATAATCTTCTAGTCAGCCATGTGGGGGTGTGGTCAGTGTAATTATTTGCAAATATGAATTGATCAAGAACACATTTCTTCAAAGGACATTTAAATCCATAAATGATATTGCTTCACTGTAGTTTAGTTCTTGCAAGGGAATTATTTTTGACGATGACGTTAAGTTTTAAATTTTATGTAAGAGATAATTAAGTTAAATTTTTTGTTTAAGTCAATGGAAGTTGCATATTTTTTGATGATATTTTGAACTAAAGATTCATTCAGTTTATAATTCCTATGCATTTGGCTATATATATATATATATATATATATATATATATATATATATGGTCCAGATATTTAATAAAAAAAAATTAACATGAAATTATGTTTATTTAAATCCATATTTCTGTTCTGTGGTATCAAATCATTATTTTGATTTATATATATATATATATATATATATATATATATATTCTGTCTCAAATTTTGCATTAAGATGTGCTAATTTAATCCATGCTATTCAAAATGCTCTGTTAGACATTCAACACACATATTGCAGGTCAAATCCAGGTTTTGAGTAGCATTTATGCTTCAAGGTCATTTGAGACTTGGTTCAAGATAATGACCATTTACAACATTGCCAGAAAATGTGGAAAATGTTGTGGACTCAACCATGAGGAACATCACTAAATAATCCTTTCACCTGACTAGAATTTGTTATGGAAATTGTCAAAAAATTCTCAACAAGAAACATTCCAATACAACCACATATATAAAAAGGTTTGTGTGTGCCTTTACTTACACAAGCAGGCACACTTTTATACACATCCATATATTATTAACCAAGTAGAAAAATTTATCTACAATGATTTTAGAAATCATTTCAACATGGTTACCATTTTACACATGCACATACACATAATTGTGTGTGTCTGTGTGTTGAAAAATATATAAATTTATATATCAAACTAATAGTAGATAATACAATGACAAAAAAGAAAAACTCCTATTTTAAGTGTTTCTTCTCTTGAAAGGAGTTCTTCAAATTAATAATTGTTTTATTAATGTTAATATCAGCTATTTCCTTAAAAGGAAACATACTTCATTAACTGACTGTGTAACTAGAGTTGCTTTCAGATAAAATTTATGAAATCATTCTCAAAGAAAGATTTTCAGGAAAATAGATTAGCCAAGTCCAATAGCTGTTGTTGCTCTTTCCAGTATTAATGGGAGTTTCCTTCCTAACCTTATATTTGAAGTAGTGTGGAATGTCAACCTCTTGATTATGTCATTATTTTCTCTTTCGGTTGAAATTTATAAAATCTTTCTCTTGGGACAATTTTCAGGAAAATAGGTTAGTCAAGTCCAGTCACTGTTATTGCTCTTTCCAGTATTAATGGGAGTTTCCTTCCTAACTTTATATTTGAAGTAGTGTGAAATGTCAATATCTTGATGATGTCATTATTTTCTTTTGGAGTTATATGTGTTATCCATTTTAGTTATTACTGTTGTTGAAAGTGATATGGGATTTCAGTTAATTGTTACATTTCTTTATTTTTGGATTATGAGAGAGAACGAGAGACAGGGAAAACAACATATAATGTACTTGACTGGCCTGAGCAGGAGGATGGTAGAACGGAGGTTGCATAGTGTAACTGGGGAAAGCATGCTAAGAGCCACGAGGGATAGTGTGACATGAAAGGTCATGATCGTCTACATCCTGAAAGGACAAGGCACATAGAAGAAGAAAAAGAAGCGTCAGTCCATGAGGATTGAAAACGTGCGGTCTTTGCTATGACTGCTCAAAGCACCTTTAACCATTGATCAGAGAAAGCTGTCGTATACAGTTGACTGTTTAGATATTTCTGAATAAGTTTTGTAGCATGCACAACATACATATAAAATTATCAATGAAGTATTATCTATACAGTACTATGCAAAAGTATTACGACAAGAACTATTTTATCTTTTATGAGGCATATTGACAGAAAATAAACAAAATGATTTTATTTGGTTTACTCAACAAATGCTTTAACAAAAAAAAATACTTGTTACAAAATAAATTTAATATTTAGTTTGCTTTGATCACAGCCTTCATTCTGTCAGGCATTGACATCACAAGCTTCTTCAGTGTATCTAATGGTATCTCCTGCCAAGCAGCTTGTATTTGTTCCCAAAGTGTGTCTTGTGAAGTAACATTAGATTTATCAATTCGAGAGGTGGGAATAAGAAAAAAGTCAGTCATATCCAAGGATAATAGAATAATGAGTAGTTTCAAAATAGCTTGTTTAATAGAAAATAGGAAAAATTAAATATAATGTCTTTTTAATACATTTCTTTTACACCTAGTTTTACATGATCAATATTCATTAGCAATTTATTTGGCTTTTCACCCTGTATTTGAATTTCAGTGAGGTTTTCAGGAAAATCACCCCTGTCTTAATACTTTTTCACATTACCAATAGTGTGCAAAAGTGTTAAGACAAGGGTGATTTTAAACTTTATTTTGATGTCTCATAAAAGATATAATAGTTCTTGTCCTAATACTTTTGCACAGTACTGTATATATACTAGGTGCGATTGGTAAATTGTCGCAATGATTTTGATGTCTCATAAAAGATATAATAGTTCTTGTCCTAATACTTTTGCACAGTACTGTATATATACTAGGTGCGATTGGTAAATTGTCGCAATGATTTTGATGTCTCATAAAAGATATAATAGTTCTTGTCCTAATACTTTTGCACAGTACTGTATATATACTAGGTGCGATTGGTAAATTGTCGCAATGATTTTGATGTCTCATAAAAGATATAATAGTTCTTGTCCTAATACTTTTGCACAGTACTGTATATATACTAGGTGCGATTGGTAAATTGTCGCAATGATTTTGATGTCTCATAAAAGATATAATAGTTCTTGTCCTAATACTTTTGCACAGTATTGAATGTGAGTTGGGAAAAATGCAACAAACACTGGTGATTATTTTTAATGAAGAAATGCTGATACAGAAATGCATAGCTTGAAATTTAATTTTTAAATATTTTCAACTTCTGATGCATAACTGTTACGGTGAAACGCAATTATTCCTCAGATAATGGACTCTCCCTTCTATATTAATAAAAGTTAACAGGAAATTAATGGAAGAAGTACTTGGGAAGTTCATAGGAGTTCTTTAGACTTCAAGTGGATTTCAATAGAACTACTAAACAATTGATATTAGTCGGCAGTTAGCCGAATACTAAGGAGTCAGCTTTTAGTGGAAGATTACCAAGTTCCTAACATTTTGGATACATTTAGCAACCGACATAGCACGATTATAACCTTCAGTGCGAAAACTACTCCACAACAATAACCTTGCCAACTTTACTCTAGTTTTTATTGACTTATTTTTTTTTTCACACTTGTTTATAAATATCCAAGCCTGTAATCAGAATCTCATTTTCTAAAGAAGTTACAGCTTTCACAATATATATATATATATATGAAATGACTTGTTTGAACATTATTTTTGATCGATACTCGTATTTAAATAGATATTCTGTTCATAATCAAACAGTATTTTTTATTTATTTCTACCGGCCTAATTATTTACCATAATCATCATGTTACAGAAATAAACGAAAATCTACAAAACTGGTTATAAACAACCGACAATTTGAAATGATTTGTTTAAACATTATTTTTGATCAATACTCGTATTTAAGTAGATATTTTGTTTATAATCAAACAATATTGTATATTTATTTCTACTGGCCTGATTATTTAAGATAATCATCATATTATGGAAATAAATGAAGATTAACGAAACTGGTTATAAACAATTGACAATTTGAAATGATTTGCTTGAACATTATTTTTGATCGATACTCGTATTTAAATAGATATTCTGTTTATAATCAAACAGTACTATATATTTATTTCTACCCGTCTAATTATTTACAATAAATTTTTGTTATGAAAATGTGTGCAATTCAGCAGGATACGAATAATATATATATATATATATATATATATATATATATATATATATATATATATATATATATATATATATATACATATATATATTACAGAAATCAACAAAGACTAACGAAACCTGGCTCTAAACTACTGACAACTTGAAATGATTTGTTTGAACATTATTTTTGATTGATACTCATATTTAAGTAGATATTCTGTTTTTTTAATTAAACAGTATTATATATTTATATCTACCGGCCTGATTATTTATGATAAATTTTTATTACGAAAATCCTGCTGAATGGCACACATTTTCGTAATAAAAATTTATCGTAAATAATCAGGCCGAGAAATATAAATTTATGATACTGTTCAATTAAAAAACAGAATATCTACTTAAATATGAGTATCAATCAAAAATAATGTTCAAACAAATCATTTCATATATATATATATATATATATATATATATATATATATATATATATACACTTCTGAGATGAGGTAATATTTACATGATTTACATTGTTCAGACTGTTGTCCTTATCTTTATTGCCATTTTTACAATGGTTTGGTTGTTGTACCCTTCAGCCTTCTTCATTTGCTTGGAATTTTGAACTGAACTCTTTATTTTAATCACAGTGGTATATCATTCTTATTCCATGTGCGATGCCACTTCTGGATACCATGTAGTTATCTCTCTTTAACTCAACTCTCTAAGTTATCTATTCACCACTGCTGTAGCCAGGTATTGAACTAACAATTCTTTGGGTCAAGTCACTTAAACTAACCAATGTCTATATCCACTGGGTCATGTGTTCTTGACAGTGGATATGTGCGTGCGTGCGTGCGTGCGTGCGTGCGAAAGAGAGAGAGAGAGAAAATTGACAGACATGTTATTCCATGGCTAAGCAGAAGTATAGGCCTTTTTCAGCCGAACCTGAAATAGGCCTATACTTCTGCTTAACCATGGAATATAATGTCTGTCTTAATTTCTACATATATTTGCTCTATATGTATTTATATACATATATATTTTGAGTTCTCCTAGAGAGTTATCCTACCACTTTATAGACAGGATACTCCTTTGGATTCTTCTATATCTACACCACATATATATATATATATATATATATATATATATATAGTGATCATTAGATGATCACTTATCTCTGGTCAAACTTGCCCCCATGTCTTCTCATTAAGATCCTAGCACCACCAAACTAGTCTGGATGTAGAAACTGAATGTTTTAGTGCACTAAAAGAACCACTGCTCAAAACACACTATTCTACAGTGTGTGTAAATGTGGCTGGAGATCACTAGTGAATTTAAGTTCCTACTGAAACACCTGCTATGAATTCGCACATTCAAATTAATACAATCTCTACTATGTTCATTGGTACCATGATTGGTTAAATGTTACTGACTCCATTGCATCTGATCACCTAAGTTGGTCAGCTTTTATTTGGGATACAGCAAGTTAACAAAGCCAGTTCAACTGATGTGAATGCCATAAGTACAAATATTATAATGCTAATGAAGAATAGTCTACGGCTATATTGCATTGAATATACCAGTTCTTATCTGATCACCAAAGTTAAGCAACATCGAGCCTGGTCAGTACTTAGATAGGTGACCGTTTGTGAATACCAGGTGCTGTAAATGTAAGGACCAAGAATGGTTCTCCGGTCCTCCAGGTTTGGGGGTTGGGCACAGGGCTAACAACCCTGCCTCATAAAAATAAAAAGTTTGTTACGGAAACAGTAACAAAAAAAGTTACTGTCTTACACACCATTGGGTGTAACAGTTGAGATGATGATGAATAAAGAAAAGTAAAAAGCATTTGAATAATTTTTATATAATTTATGTCCAGAAAAGAAATCATTATAGGAACACAAGAAAAATTAAATAAAAGAATTAACTCTAGTATATTGTTAGTCATTTTAATGAACCTTGTATACAAGAGGGATTGCTTCCCAAGTACAGAATTATATATATATATCAGTCCAACCAAGTCAAAATGGCAGGTGATGTACAAAATGAATGAAAGAACAGAAATTATGACAAAGTGTAAGTGTAACCATACCAAAAAATACCTATTAGGTTCATACAACCATGGATAAAAACTTTATAATTTCTTGTAATTTTAAAAATTGCACATTCAAAAATTCCCTATGACGTAAGCATAAAAAAATCAGCATTACATGAGCATTCTTAATAAAAAAAAACAAAAAAACTGTAAACAATAAAATCAGTTATTGCAAATTGCTCAAAGTCACCACTCATGGTAGAAACCTAGGTCACGTAATAACTTGTTTACAAATGAAGAATATTCAAAAGTTCTACAATATAATTGTATTGAACACTTCTTAATACAAATGTGTACTGGTCTAATTTTATTATGACCAAAAACTAAGTAATTAAAAAATTTATATTTATATATATATATATATATATATATATATATGAAAAAAGACAAAAGAAAAACTTATCTTAGCAAACACAATTTGTTCCCTGAGGGAGTTATCAAAGGAAATGAGAGACTTTAACAAGACAAATTTGACTTGATAAAATTCCTCAGAGGATAAAATATATCAGCTAAGATAAGTGTTGCTTTTTTTTTTCATATTATCTTTTTACAGATATAGTTTATATAAAATGTTTACTTATACATACATACACACACACATTATACAAGTCAAATTTTTTATGAAAAATTAGGCATGATTGTTGTTTATATTATCAGTTATACTCACATATCATGTAGTTATATATTTGTATATATACCTACATATCATGTGGGTATATATGCCTACATATCATGAACACACACACATATATATATATATATATATATATATATATATAAAGTCTATGGTTAAATTTTATCCTTCATGAGCTACCATCATAATCTGCACTTACTTTACCCACTTGCATCCATTCAGAAGCATCTATCAGTAACTCACAACCTAGAGAGGCTATTGGACCTTGTATTTAGTGAACATTTAGTAATTATTTTTACTTTCAGCCATTTTTATTGCTTCCCAATCATTTTCTTTGTTTGAATATTATTGTGAGGACAGAGAGGACAGTCTAAAAGATTTAATCTAATTAATATATATATATATGTGTGTTTAATTTATTTAATAAAATGGTTTTAACAATTGACATATTTTATTTATATGTTTGAACATTATTTTTAATTGATACTTGTATTTGAATAGATATTCTATTTTTAATCAAACAATATATTTATGTATTTATTTCTACCAGCCTATTTAAGAGAAATTTTGTTACAAAAATGTGTGTCATTTAGTATAATTTGACCCGCAACTCCTAACAACATTGGGTAAGCCTCCAATTGATCTGGTGCATCTTAGACTGCTCAATCATGAATGATTTTACAGTCTAATTGAAGTTAAATCAAACCTTATATACACAAATTTTTATTTTTCACAAATAATCATCTCTGCTCTGAAATGTATCGTAATTTAAAAAAATTTTGATAATCTTCAAAACTTTTCATAACATTGTCTGTTTACATCTGTTTACACAAGATAATATCATCTTTGATGGTGGATTTCTTTATGTCAGCATTTCTGCAACTTCTCTGAAGATGGCTCATGTGAGCTGAAAACTTAGGCCCAGCCAGCATAATAAAAAATGTCCAAATGTTGGACAGTTTTTGGTCTTTATTTTCACCTAAAATTGAAACCAAAATACAAGGTTTAGAATGGCTCATGATAAAATACAATAGACATTCATTGTCTGTTATATCTTTATATATATATATGTGTGTGTGTGTGTATATACACACACACATATATATAATGTGTGTATATATATATATATATATATATATATATATATATATTTATCTTTATGGCCTGAAATTTGGGAATTATTGGTAGCAATGTCAGGTTTTCCCATTTAATGCTATTATCACAATAATGATATAATATAATGAAAAATATCTCACCTTACTACGCATAATTACATTCTTTTATATATATTATTATAATTTTTATAATATAATAAATATATATTTATAATATATAAATAGATAGATAGAATTATATATATATATATATATATATATATATATATATATCCTTATATGGAAAATAATTATATAATATTGTACATATATATATATCTATATATAGATATATACAATTATTATATATATATATATATATATATATATAATATAATTACAATTCTTATAATATATATAATTATAATCTTAAAATACTTTGCTACCCATAATGCCCCATTCACTCGCTTATATAAACAGTTGAGACAACATGCATAAGCAAAAGATTTTGCTTACGCAAAAAACAGTTTGTTGCTGTGCGTAGTTGATTTCCGTGTACTTTTACATTTACATACACTCTATCTATGAAATTGAGCATTTTTACCTACAAATATAGCATACCACAAAACTATATTTTAATTGTGTGTGTGTGTGTGTGTGTGTGTGTGTGTGTGTGTGTGTGTGTGTCTCTTAGACCACAAATTTTCTATTAAATCTCTGGAGAGGCTGGTGGCAATTCCATTAATTTAATTTTGGCTTCTTTGAATCTATTTTTGCAAGGAGAGCAAGAATCTTGTTTAAGAACTCCTAAGAATTTGCATCCCCGAATATTTATATGTGAATAAAAATATCAGAAATACTTTTAAACTCTGGCAGTCTGCTAATTATATATTACACCAAAAAGAAGGCTTAAAAATCTACAAAAAAACAAAACGAAAATACCATAGATAGCCTTTATAAAACTTGGCATATAATATGACTTACCAACTCTATATTGACTAAAATAGAAAAGAATTTAGTCAACCATAATGTAAAAGGTGTTGCATCAGAACAATATGTGCTTCAATCAATACAATATAAGTTAAAACTGAAACAGTAATAGACTCCAAAAAATGTCCCATGAAATTTAAATAAAACATAATATAAAGATAGGAAATTGGGTCTACAATATAATATGCTCAGCTCATTAGCGATCTATTGTAATAGGTATGATCATAATTTCAATTTAAAGAATGCAGTTTGACTTAAAAGAGAAAGAAATTAACACAAAATGCACTGAAACGGCACCAATTTCTCAATCTTCTACAGCAGATTTACATCATACAATATACCCACCATTCTCACAATATTATGACAACTAAAATATGAGGTAATTATGGAAAACAAGGTTATAATAATAAACGTGTTAAAAGTTGAATGTGTTTGGCTGCTTCTGTGTTGAAGAAAGAGGGGAAAAAAATTATGTGTTGGTCAAAAGCAACCACAGGAAAGTATTCCAAACAGGCAAGCCAAATTCACATCTTGTCTTAATCTCTGAAACGCTATTCTCACACGAACGACGACTCAAATAACAACAACTCCCCTCAAAATGAGCATACCATGTTTTATGCACTCAACCTGACTACCACTCAGCCAATGAGCACACTACACAGTAAATATAAATGGCTACAAGCGACACCTATTCTGTTTACCATAAAGTACTGTCCAATTCTCCATCTGACCAACGCTCGCCACATTCCCTTACAAAACATACACCTGACTCTAGCCCGTTTGGGTCACCGAGACAAGTCACTGCCACATTCTAAAATTTTAGTTAAGTTTAATGTCAAAACTTAATTATTGATCATTTCTGCATCTTTAACATTTTTATATAAATTATCACTGGCATTTATTGCATTTCCCTATCATTTTTCCCTTATATATATATATATATACATATATATATATATATATATATATATTTATCACTGAGGTCATCTGAAGCTTATTGTTTTATATATATATATATATATATATATATATATGGTTAAATAAAAAGAAGACAAGAGGAAAACTGTATTTAACTTGCCTACACGTTTCATCTTGGGATAGACTTTATCAAGGCAAAAAGATGAAATGAGCTTTATTCCAAATTACGTGTCTATAAAAAAACAGTGTTGGCAACTATAAAAAATGCTCACAAATCATTCAAAAAGATTAGCAGAAAATCTTTAGTTTCCGAATTTCTTCATGTGTAGTGCAATGTCACAAGATGTTAATTTGAATTTTTGCCTTGATAAAGTCCATCACAGGATGAAACATGTAGGCAAGTTAAATACAGTTTTCCTCTTGTCTTCTTTTTATTTAACCATCCTGTCCTGAATCTCAGATCAGAACTAAGCATATTTTTACATATATATATATAAAAAATTCTAGTTTTCCAAGATCATATGGCCATTTCAATGCATGAAACTAACACTTGTATCATAGCCAATCATACAATTATTTGTTTTAGTGTGCATAAGTGTAAAGAAATCAGAAGTAAGGGTAGCAAAAAGAAAGGAAAAGGAGGAAGGAAAAGTGAGAGGAAGAAAGAAAAAGAGAAAAGAGGAAAAAGAGAAAGAGGAAGGTAAAAGTGTGTCAGATTGGCAGATGGAAGCCACTTTCTTTTAAATATATATATATATATATATATATATATATATATATATATAGTCATCTGCAGACAGATCTGTTTCGCTGTATCACAGCTCATCAGTATGGCTAGACTCCGATTGCTTTTACCCCAGGATTGAAACCTGACCGAATTGGTGTCAGTTGGCAATTCTACCTCTAGGCTATATTAAACAGTAAATTTTGAAACACCTCATCTGGGGAAGTGTCTGTTTCAGTCGATGAAGTTGTCAGTTGTCTGTCTTGTCAACCCCGGTGTGGACTGAGTTCATGTCAGAAGTACAATTTCATCAGACGAAAAGCACAAGATCCTTTCTATTTTAATTTATATTTTTAATTTTTCATATAACCACAAATTAATATGAGAGTATTATTTAATTTGCTGAAACTCTACTTTCACACTGGGGTTGACAAGATTGGTAACTAATGTCATCGTCTGCCAAAATAGACTATTCCCCCATATGAGATGATTCAAAATTTATTGTTTAATAAATATTTGCTCTATAATTAAGTGCATTGAACTCTTTTTGTGGATCAGTTTTAATATTTTATAATTTTTAATACTATAATATTTTTAATATTATTACTGGGATCCAGTTGGATTATTTACCAAGGAATGTTTTCTTACCACAGTTTTCTTACCACTACTGTGTGTTTTAGTCATGCCAACTTTGAAGTTTCATGAAGGCATTATTGTGACATCTTTATTCTCCAGGGTTTTTGTTTGCAAGAAAGAAAACACAAAACCCTGTGAAGACTTCACAATAATGCCTTTACAAAACTTCAAAGTTGGCATGAATAAAACAACTCTCCTCAGTTAAGAGAAAAAAACCTCTTCACATTAATTCTTTTAGTGTTCTATCCCTATTTTGATGTCAAGCACTTTATGACAAAAATTCTGCTTGCCTAAAATGTCTCTCTACCAGTAAACTACAAAAAGAAACAACAATTTTAGCATTAAGCAACATTACAATTTAACACTGTATGTATGTATATATTTATTATATATAGTAGAATCCTTGGTATTTGGTAAGGCAAATTCCACTGGAGATTAAGTCCAAAGATAACTAAATGTTAAAATTTATTGTTAAATTTAACAGAGTATTATAATCAAGAGTTTTTTTGTAAATCTAGGCCAAGGACACCGCATGACGCTAAAATTTAAAACGTTATGTTTGACCTTCTTTCTGTAATTCTTTTTTCTCCTTTACTTTCTCTTTTTTTTCTTTTTCCTTTTTTTTTCTTTATCAATTTCACTTGACTTTTTCTGGAGAAATTTGAACCATTCTTTGTTATATGAATTTGGTCTGATGTGCGGTGATAAAAAAGCCATGAAATATAATATTACTTATGAATTTTTTAAAATATCCAACTTTTATTCTTGATTTTATATATATATATATATATATATATATATATATATAATGTACACACACACAGTATTATTCTTCAGTACACGCCCCTCTCAGTAATGAATTGAGTTCTTTCAATGACTGGTGTGTGTATACACTGTATATAACACACTAAAAAATTTCCCCTCTCTCATTCCATGTGCCTATGGCTTAGGGAGTAGGGACTCTGACTGATACCAAATTGGTTGAGTTTCAATCCCAGCTGGAAGCAAGTGGATGTGTCTAGCCAAACTGATGAGCTGTGATATAGCAAAACAGGCTTTTATGTGGATGACTAATATATTATGCTCTCATTATGACTGAGCTCTCTATAGAAGAAAATTTTAAAAACAGTAACCATATCTGCGATTTACACGTTATTCTTCAGTAATCAATTGAGTTCTCTCGGTGATTGGCATGTATATACACTGCATATATATAACACGCTAAAAATTTCCCCTCTCTCATTCTATGCGCTCATGGCTTAGGGAGTAGCAACTCCGACTGACACCAAATTGGTCGAGTTTTGATCCCAGCTGGAAGCAAGTGGATGTCTAGCCACACTGATGAGCTGTGATAAAGCGAAACAGGCTTGTATGTGGATGACTAATATATATATATATAATCTTGCATGGGTCCATGGCCAATATGTGAGAGTATGACCCAGGTTTAAATCTTACCATAGCTTATTTGTCAGAAAATGGACTTCTCTGTGTTATCAGTCTGGAGGAGGCAATCTTAGCTTTATAAGTTTTTTCTTTATTTTTGAGGAGTTTGTCCAGCATTCACTGGCATATATAAGAGGAAAGATATCACAGTTCTGTACTTGTTTTTAACAATGCTTTTCTGTCTCTTAATACTCTGCTTAGCTTTTGGAATGTGCCTTCGTATTTCAATATCAAACTTTCCATTTTCTGCTTGAACACTTCCAGATATTAATATTTTTGAACTTGTTTGATTTTAGTCAAATGCTGTGAAGAAGTTCTCATTTGTTACATTTATTTATTTATTGTTTTTAAATCATTTCACCCTAAGCAAGGCAGGACTGCCACTTGAATCCCTTTCATCTTTTATTCATTCCTCAATACCCCCAATATCCAGTCTCTTCTCTCACTGTAACCCCACTGTACTAGTGGCAGTTTGTCTTGTTTGGGGGGAAGTGATTAGAAAAAAAATTCTTCTCTGTTCCATATCCCTCACCTAATTTTTTTGTCTTTTGAGATTAATAAATTTTTCTGTTTATTATCTTTCTTAAACCTTGCCCTACCATCCATTCTTCTCTAGTTTATAGTGGGAGTCCGTTCCAGTGAAGGGTAGTAGTATATTGTTGCAGGTTAACGGAATTTGGCCTCATTGTAGATATCCCACTCTAAGTCAGAAAATGATTATAAATCAAGAAAAGCAAATTGAGTTGAAAAATAACATTTTATATATACACATATCAATTAGGGTTTTTACTTGAAGCATAGGTCCAATGGACATTAAAATGTTCATGGCAATAAAATGCTGAAAAGTGAATTAATGCTTAGGAATGTGAGAGTGTTGTAAGTAAGGAATGTCTTTAATGTATTCGCTCCTTAGGTCAGTAAGTAGTTTTGAGACAGAAAAAGATAGGTAAGGGAGGTGAAGGCGACGAGCATAGTGAGCCACTTGAGTTGGTCAAGGGAGATACTAATTACTCTCGTCTGTCACGAGTCAGTCCATGTGTGTCTGGGTCTGTCTGTCTATGCTTTCTGTATCGGCTTTTTATATCTTCTTTTTGGATCGCAGTAGATCATTTGGGATTCACACTTGTATTTGATTCTGGGCTTACCATTGGCCGATAAATAAAATTCGCATAGGTTCACGAACTGGAAATTTTATATTTAATTAATTTTTATTTTTCAGCCGGAACATTTGCGTGAACCCGGATGCACACGGATGACTTTTGGTCATTTGCTTTTTGTTTGTGAAAGTACGAACATCCGGTCCATCGCTTTTGCTCCGTATCACCACAACTCAAGCTGATTAAGTATGTTGTGAATTGTTTTCCTCTGTCCCTCTTGCCTTCACTTTGTCTTGTGAGTATCAGATTTTCCAAGATCTCTTTCCTCATTATGTACTTTAGAAATTTCAGTTGTTTCTTCTTGATTTTAAGTATGTTTCCTTTTCCTTTCTATTTTTTCTAAAACTTCAACATGGCTCATATATTTGGTCCATGGAATTTCAACATCCTTCTTTAGGATCACATTTCTACTGCCTCAAGTCTTCTCTTCATTTGTGAAGAGATTGTCCAGCATTTACTTCTACACAGAAGGACTGTTATTACATAATAGTTCAGTACTCTTTACTTTGTTTCTAACAAAATATTTCTGTTTCTTAATACTTTACTTAGCTTTTGCAAGGCTCCTTGGCTATACCAATGCATCTACAGTTTTCAGTGTTGCACTTCCCATCCTCTGTTAAAATGCATCCTAGATATTCAAGTTTTTGTACTTGTTTGATTTCGGTATCTCTAATTTGTAATTTTCAGGTTTAGCTATTCCTTTTAATAACAACCATGCATTTCATCTTCTTGCAGTTGATTTTTATCACAGTATGTATAGTACACGAATGTGCGTTGTTGTGGTGCAGTGGATATCGACTCGGAACGACACCTCGGGGAGCCGAGTTCGAATTCTGGTTGAATTCCTTGCATTCACTTACGCACAAATACCCTTGGGAAAGGTATTAATCCATCTCTTCCCTCCAGTTATGGGTTAAATAATAGGACAGATTGGGTTCTATAGCCTTGGTTGGCAACCAGTCTACCGCAGAAAGCAATGGCAACCTACTGCGGGATAACCTTCTGCCTAGTCAGTCATGTCTCTTTTGAGACATGATCGCCCAAGCATGTATCACGTATGGCACTTAACTGACTGACTGAATATAATAGTTGGAATCATGATTAAGGCTTCTACTGGTCATAAAGTGGGGGATCGGTTTTCTATTTTTATGAAGTAATAAACTGATCCCTCACTAATTACTACTTAATGATATAATACATCTCTTCCTTCCCTAGCTATGAGTCAAATAACAGGACAGACTGGGTTCTGTAGCCTTGGGGTCGGCAACCCGTCTACCGCGGAAAACAATGGCAACCTACTGCGGGATAACCTTCTGCCCAGTCAGTCATGTCTCTTTCGAGACATGATTGCCCAAAGTGTGAATCACATATGGCACTTAACTGATTGATGTATAGAACAAATCCAGTGAGAATGGAAGTAAATACTAAACTTTTTTCTCACTGATTAAGAGAAGACTTTAGGCAATTGCTGAGGTTCTAGCGAAAGATACCGATCTCGTAGATAGAATATGTGTTAAAAAAAGGAAGATTGAAGGGAATGAAATGAAGCAAACAATTGGATTTAGAATCAAAAGGAGCAGATAAAGTTTCTGGGACACAATGAAAATGAAGGCTCAGAGAATTTGAAATTCAGGGGACATAGTGAAGAGAAGCAAAGGGAAATTGTGTGTACTCTACCAAATGAATTTGTGTAAATAAGTATCAGAAAAGGGACTTCTTATTCTTTTATGTGCCCTGTCCCTTCACGACGTAGGCGATCATGGTTCTCCACGTCTCCCTATCCCTTGTGGCTCTTAGTATGTTTGCTCCTGTTACTCCTGGTAGCCTCCATTCCGTCATCCACCTGATCAGGCCCTGCAAATACCTTATCCGCTGCCTTCCTCTGTCTCTCTTTCCTTCTATCTGGCCAGTCAGTATCAGGTTCTCCAGGCTTTCCTTCCTCATTGCGTGTCCCAGGAACTTCAGTTGCCTCTTCCTGATGCTCAGTATTAATTTCCTTTTTGTTGCCATTCTTTCCAACACCTCATCGTTGCCTCCATGCTCAGTCCACGATATCTGTAGAACCACATTTCCGCTGCTTCCAGTTTTGTCCTCATTTTCGATGATATTGTCCAGCATTTGCTGCCGTATTGAAGAACTGACATCACATAGGAATCCAGCACTCTTTTCTTTGTTTCTAGTGAAATTTTCCTGTACAGTGATTAAAATGGAAAGAAACATTGCTTAGAAAATTCTACATAACTATGATTAAGTTCTGAAGAGACACAACTCATGAAAGAAGGCAATAAACTATGTTTTTGCTAATTATACACCATTTTATATTTATTCTTATACTCCGTTTTTTTTTCTTTTAATTGGTATTTCCCCATGCATGACAGTAAGACGCAAAGGGTTACAGGGTGCAGAAAAATTAGGAACAGAAACATTAATAATGAGCAGAAAGAGAAAAGAGTAATCAGGAGGTTGGCAGATAGTGATAGACATTGCATTTAAATTTTTTCAGTTTAAACTTGGTTGGAAAGCATGGAGCCGGAAGGGAGTTCCACAATTAAGAAGTGTGAGAAAAGGAACTGCTAGCATAAAACTTATGTTTACATCTAGCCAACTCAACTATAAATTAATGAGACCTCCCTGTCAGTCTAGTGAGTCAGTTAAATGCATTACATGATACTCACTTGACTGAGAAGAATATTTTTCCGCAGTAGATTGCCATTATTTTCTGTGGTAGACTGGTTGCCAACCAAGGCTATAGAATCAAATCTGTCCTGCTATTTAACCCATAGCTGAAAGGAAAAGCAAACAGATTATTACCTTTCCCTAGGGTATTTGCATGTAAGTGAATATAACAAACTTGACTGGAATTTGAACTCAACTCTCCGATTTCTCATTCCAAGACTATATTCACTGTATCATGATGACTATCTAGTGCAGCATTTAAATTCAAAAAGTCTGGGTACCATACCAAAGAACCCCTCTGAACAATTATCATGAAAGTATTTATAGAAAAGGTACAGAGCAACAACCTTGCAGAGGTGGTAAACTTTATTCCTGAAGAAACTGCAAATAATTTACTAATATTACTACACTCTCTTAGTAAATATAATTATTGTAGCAATCACTACAAAAGTACTTTTCAGCACCCCTAAAATATGTTTATATGTGCATATGCATGCAAAAGAAAGTTCATATAGAAATAGATCGATAGGTTATTTGATATATTTAGAAAAAAATAAGGAAAATGACCTTTATAAACGTTTGTTTCTCAAAAAATTCTTCATTTATCTAAATGACGACACTGCACATAACATTTTTAGAGATTTTTTTTTTCGCTTTAATAGCTGAACATAAAAATAATACAAACTGAATACAAACCAATGAAGAATTTTGGGACAGAAAGAAAAACAAAAGCAATAATTTGGGTTTGAAACAGTAAGACGTTTGTGTAAGGTTAATCTCTGTTGAAGAAAGATAAAGAATTGGTAAGACAAAGAAAATGAAAGTATAAACAAAAATAAAATAAATAATCCCCAAACTCCAAGAATATGGCGCTTGGCTTTGCCGTCTTACTGGGACCAGTTCTGGTTAAAAATAGCAATGAACAAAAATATCTGATTTGACAATCAACTTTTTTTTTTATGTATTTTACATATATTTTTGCCTCTCTTTTGATCATACTTTCCTTTCTCTTTATATCTCTGTTTTTCTCTCTCTATGCCCCCACTCTCTCCTTAACTTTCCCTCTCATTTTTTTCTTTTTCCCCTCATTACACTGATATTATTCACAATCTCTTTCTTATTTCCTTCACCTTACCAATTCCTTATTCTTGCTTGGCTGCTTGACTTTTATCTGCTTATTTTTCTCTTTACTGATCTTCTCGGAAATATTTCTATTTTCTATCTTATTTCTATATTTTCTTTAACTTTCTTCTTTTTTTATGACTTTCTCTATTTTCTTCGTCCTTTGTCTCCCTTTCTCTCACATTGCCCCAATTTCTACTTTTCTCACTCTTTCTCTCAGTCTTCCTTCTCTTTTTGCTTCACTGCTCTCTTTTCTCTTCATTTTACCACTTTCCTGTGTCTTTTTGTTTTACCACCCTCTTTTTTTTGTTTTACCGCCCTTTTTCTTTTCATTTACGAATTTCTAATTTGTATTATACTTCTATATTTTCTTTAACTTCTTTTTTATAACTTTCTCTATTTTCTCCCTCCTTTGTCTCTCTTTCTCTCACATTGCCCCAGTTTCTATTTATCTCACTCTTTTTCTCAGTCTTCCTTTACTGCTATCTCTCTCTCTCTCTCTCTCTCACTCTCTCTACCTGTTTTGTTCTCTTTACTGCTTCCTTCTTCTTTTCTCTCTGTCACTATCTTATGAGTTCTTTTTATTGCACCCTTTTTCATCCTCTTACCATATTTTTTTTCTTCTTCCTTCCTCATTACCACTCTCTTCTCTTCTCTTCTTTTTGGTGTATTCATTTCTCTTTCTTTTACCACTCTCTTTCTTTTTATTGCCCACATTTCATTTTACCATGCACTTTTACCGCTTATACTTGACTTGCAGTATACCATTCTATCTTTATCTTTACCACTCACTTTTTTAATTTTCATTTACCAATCACTTTCCCCCCACCCATTCAATTTAATGGATTCTTTTTCACCCATTCAATTTACCACTCTCTTTTACTTTTTACCACTAACTTTTCAGTCTTTCACATTACCACTCACTTTTCCCCACTTTTATTTCACCACTGTTGTAGTGATATTTAGATGGCTGCCTAAATTGTATAGCCATATCATAGAAACTATACAAATGGCCTTTCATTAAGGATAGAGCAGTTCTCAGTATGTAAATGATTGAATAACCGACTGATAAAATACAAAGAAAAGACCATTTTGTAACAACTGTCATTTTTCTCTGTTGGCTTTACCATTCACTTTTTTACTGTTCTCATTTTCTATGTTTGCTTTGCCACTCTTTTTTTTCTGTTTTTACTTTACTACTCTCTATTTTACTAATTTCGTTTCATCACTCTCTTTTTTACTCTTTTAATTTTACCTCTCTCTTTTTCTATCCAATTTACCACTCTCATTTTATCTTTTTCTGTTTTACTGCTCTCTTTTGCTCTTTGTTTTACCACTCTCTTTTTTAACTTTTCATTTTACCACTCTCTTTTTTACTTTTCGTTTTACCACTCTCTTTTTTACTTTTCGTTTTAGCACTCTCTTTTTTACTTTTCGTTTTACCACTCTCTTTTCTTACTTTTTGCTTTACCACTCTCTTTCTTAACTTTTCATTTTACCACTCTCTTTTTTACTTTTCGTTTTACCACCTTCTTTTTTACTTTTTGTTTTTCATTTTGCTTCACCACTGTCTTTTTTTCTTTACCACTCTCTTTACATATTCTCTTTTTTGTCTCCTTTAAATCCCTCTGTTCATTATGTCTTCTATTTCTCTTCATGGCTCACTTTTCCTTTACTATTTTCTTTTTTCTTTTATCACTCCATGCTGTTTACTATTAAATTTCTCCTTACCTCTCTGTTTGTCTTTCTTTCATTCTTCACTTACTTTATATCTTTCATCCTCTTGACCACATTTTATTTTCTTTTTCTGTTCCTCTCTTTATCCCATCTCTTTTTCTCACTTCATTTTCCTGTCCTTCTTTTTGTCTCCTTCTTTATCTCTTTTTATTCTTCACTCTTGTTTTTTTCACACTTTCTCTTTATTTATTTCCTTGTTTTTGCTTTGTTTTTATTTCTTTCAGGCTTTCCACATTTTTCTTTTTGCTTTATTTTTCATCCTCCCCGACTACATCTTTATTGTGATACTATTTTGCTTTTTCAGCTCAAACAGTAGTCAAAAAGGACCACATTTCAATCAGGGCTTATGTCCAATTGTCACCTGATATTAAAAAGGTTCTATCTGTGATTTTTGTAGTCTGGGATATTTTACTTCAATGTTTGACTAAACATACACATAATTATTAGGCCACCCAAGCTTTAAAAAAAAATGATGTATTTCATACTATTTTTAGTATTTATTGCCAAGTGAATGATTCAAAATGAAAATAGAATGGTTCTTTTGTTATAATTACTTTGCAAAATTTTACAAGGCATCCAAGAAGCCTTTGCTTTGGCCAGCCAATAAGAAGAAGAGATTAGCATGGGGAAGAGAGCACAAAAACTGGACACCAGAAAAGTTCATTTGATGCACATGTTATTGCGCAATATTAACAAAGAACAATTCTATTTTCATTTAGAATTATCCACTTGGCAATAAATACTAAAAATAGTATGAAATACATCTTTTTTTAAAACACTATGGTGGCCTAATAATTATGGCCGGTAGTGTGCGCGCGCGTGTGTGTGTGTGTGTGTGTGTGTGTGTGTATAATTATTTGCTGCCTCAATACACTAAATATCTATCTATCTATATATATATATATATATAGATAGATAGATAGATAGATATTTAGTGTATCGAGGCAGCAAATAATTTTCTAAACATATACTGTTAAATATAGGAGACAATGAATGTCTCTTATGTTTAATCATGAGCCGTTCTAAACGTCGTATTTTGGCTTTAATTTCAGTTGAAAATAAAGACAAAAATTCTTCAACATTTGGATAATCTTTTATTAATTTAGTTTTAAGCTTTTGGCTCACATGAGCCATCTTCAGAGAGGTTATTAAGACAGTAACATAATAACATCCACCATCAGCGACGATTTTATTTTGTGTTGACATAAAACTCCACTAGGTAATATAATATAATAGTAATATCTATATATTATATATATCTATATATAGATATATAGATATTACTCTTTTGTTTTAATTCCTGTTACTAATACTTTCACACCCAGTAACCCTTGTGTCTCAGTGTATTGGCTGCTTTGCATGGGGTGAACTTGATTTTAAAAATGAATTAAGACAAAAGAAAAGCTATTTTTTGTCAATACAGTTCATCTTCTGATAGAATTAATCAAAGCATTTGTGTTAATAAAGTTCATCAGAGGATGAAATAAATCCTTTAATGGATGAAACACATTCTCTGATGACTAATTTAGAGAATGTAATGTGTTGGCAAAAATAGTTTTTCTTTTGTCTTTATTCATGTTACCTTTCTAGAGATATATTTTTTTATTTATATCTGAAACTAATAAATAAATACTAAAAATAGTATGAAATACATCATTTTCTTTTTTTTTAATTGGAGTGGCCTAATAATTATGACCAGTAGTGTAGCTTTTGCTTTTTTTTATAATTTATAATCTGTATAATCCCAGGCAATGCAGAAAAGGTGGGAAAGAATTAGGAACAGAAACATCAATAAAGAGCAGAAAGAGAAAAGAACAATCAGGAAGACAGTAGAGAGTGAATAATTTTGCATTTAAAGTTTTGCAGATTAAAGTTAACTAGAAAGTATGGAACCACAAGAGAGTCCCACCCATGAGAAGTGTAAGGAAAGAAACTATTAACATAGAACTTACAGTTACTTCTAGCCAGCTCAAATGTAAATTGATAAGACTTCAATGCCAGTCTAGTCAGTCAGTCAGTTAAGTGCCATATGTGATACACACTTGGGCAATCATGTCTTGAAAGAGACATGACTGACTGGGCAGAATATTATCCCGCAGTAGGTTGCCATTGTTTTCTATGATAGACTGGTTGCCAACCAGGGCTATAGAATCCAGTCTGTTCCGTTATTTAACCCATAACTGGAGGGAAGAGACAGATTAATACCTTTCCTAAGGGTATTTGTGCATAAGCCAGTCTAGTAGTGTGCTTAAATATCATAAAGTCTAGGTATAAAATAAAAGCCTCAGAGAGGCAACCTTATTGCGGTGGGTAAGTGACTGAAGCCAAGCTGCCAGAGCAAGACCAACAATATTGCTGATTCTACTTTGGAACTTATCAAGGATCTCAAGGTAAATAACAGTGGCACTGAACCACATATAGCAGCAATATTCTAAGCATGTGCAAATGGTAGACATAGATATGTAAGACTAGCAGTATAGCCCAGCATTGCATGTGTGTAATGAAAACTTTAAAACTAATCCATGGTCCTGGAGCACAGACTCTTTGGATGTTGGCACAAAAGACTAAAAAGCAATAGTTGTTTCCAGTTAATGTGAAACCGTAGACTGAAAGAAAAATTAATGGATGTAAGTCAAATTTTGATTTCCTGGTATCGATATCAGATAAGTTTTTTTCGTCGTAAACTGAATTTTGAAGACTAAATAAGTCCTCTGAGTAAATGGTATCATGGTTGAGACTAAGAACTACAATTATAGCTACTTAGAGCCAAACTTGAAGCAAAAACTAAAATAAAAGGGCTGAAAAATTCAGACATACAGGCAGATAAACAGGCACACGCACACAAACATCTTGCCTTTTATATATATATATATATATATATATATTCTCTATTTTCTTCACTATTGTAAGAACTGCAACCTTGAAATTCTGAATATCGTTTCTTATGTATTTGTCTCTGAGTGTATCAAATTTGATTAAAACTGAACCACTCCTTCTATAACCCGATTTTTTTTATTATCGATTTTTGATATTTATTGAGGGTACCTCAACACAAAACCTAGCTAGGAACACTCACAGATGCTTATAGTACAACTGTGTAAATTTTCAAGAAAATTGGCTCAGCCATTTCGGAGTCTATAGGTAATGGACACACACACAGAGACACACACACACACACATACAAAGTTCCATTTATAAACAAGTTTAGATTAGATATATTTCATAAAGAAAAATTATCTTACATAACAGAGTGAACCAATTTTCTTAACAGCTGACCTGTCAGTGAATTTAATACGATCTTTCCACTTTGTGTCATCTGGAAAAATTAGCTCAAGAAGGCACAACAAGTCACTTTCCTGGAGGTTAGCGTCAGCCATGATGATGGAAGGCAGAGAAGGCCGTCTCTCACATGATTAACAGAGAGATATTTATATCATTTTCTCAAGATTAATTGATGTGTTTTATACATAACTTTAGTAGGTATAGAAGGTATTGCAGAGAGAACATACCACAGGTCATAACTAAAAAATAACCAAAATTACAATATTCAGACTGTTATCCTCATCCTCATTACCATGTTCACAATGTTTTGGCTATTGCAGACTCTGGCTTTATTCAAGTGATTGGAATTTTGAACCGAACCCTTTATTTTGTCCACCAGAGTATATTGTTTTAATTCCATGAGCCATGGCTCTTCCAGATGTCTCAGTATTTATCACCATTTAACTCGACTCATTTTTTTTCAACTCTGCTATAGCCAGAAATTGAACTCACAACTCTTTGGGTCAAGTCACTGGATTCAAACAATGCTTTTATCCACAATCGATCATGGTAGTGCTGGTGCCCTTAGTCACTTGTGATCTGGAGACGGTAACTTCAACGGGGAGAAACATGGTGAAGACATGGTCATGGTGTGCACCAACAAAGTATTCTATTGGCAACCAAAGCACACTGATGATAAGTTAAAAAATTCTGAAAGTTGTCAGATTCAATCAGTATCGACTGCAGATGCATCATTTAAGGATCAAAAGTTGTGATTCCACAGAATCTAGAGACCAATATCTTAGATATAGTGCATATCAGACATTTCGGCATGGAATGTATAAAGCAGTTGGCAAGAACCACTGTCTACTAGCTCAGTATTGATATTGCTATTAAGATTAAACTATCGCCCGGTTCACACTCCACCCATGTCTATTGAACAGGTGAAGAGGCTCATCCCTTGTTTCCTGTTTAGGATATGGTTTCCGGTTTTCTCTTTTCCAATCTTCTCACTTTTCTTTTTCAATTGGAGTAGATAGACTAAACTATCACCCGGTTCACACTCCACCCACGTCTATTGAACAGGTGAAGAGGCTCATCCCTTGTTTCCTGTTTAGGATACGGTTTCCGGTTTTCTCTTTTCCAATCTTTTCACTCCTATATAGCCCCCTGCACATCAGTGGCATTGCTGCCTTGCTCGGGGTGATATGATTGAAAAAAAAAAAAGATGGCTAATTGTTAAAGTGACTTGTGAGGCAAATAACAGAACAAGTCATCCAAGCCTGCAGTTCATCCATGGAGGCTGCTAGAGAATCCATGAAGCCACTTATACATGGATCATCCCATCAACTTCATGGGTACAAACTGGCTGCTTATTATGGATGCTTTCTTATGGTATCTGTGTATTCGACAAACACCATATACATCCACACTAGATTTTCTGGAAGTAGACTTCACTCACTTCAGATACCCTCACATACTGGTCACAAATAATTTCCTTTCTGAAGAATTTCAGATATGGTGCAATGAATATGAGACCACAAATCTGACAGGAGAACTGTACCATTCAGCTACAAATGGAACAGGAGAACATTTTGTGCAGACATTCAAGAAATCAACTGATTGATTCTTTGATGCTTTCACCAGCACACACAGCTCGGGGCAAGCAATCCATGGTGTCATCAAAGGCTGAGATGACTCTAGACTTGGGAGATTTCAAACATCCTTGATAGGTATCAGTAATCATCAGTTATTTGGTGCTTGCTGTGTCAATGTCAAGGTTTTGCCTTATGACCCAGTATAGAGATGACACTGGGAACAGCTATGTTTATAATATGCTTCTGCATAGAAAAAGAGCCTGGCAAGAGAATAGACAGTATTTCTGAGCTTTCAACTGATCACCCAGTGGAGATCCTGGAAGAAAGCCCACAAACTCAGAGACAGACCAAACCAATTCTCTCTAAGACCAAACCACCTGGACTAGAGTATAGACCAGACAACATTAGATAACCCAAGAGACTGCTCAAGCCCAAAGAGAGAGATTTTTATTAATTCTTTTAGTGTAGCATCAGTTTCAGTGAGGAGGAGTTGTGGAGATCATTTGCGTCAAGATCTGTCCAATGGATGTCATGGAATCAAATAGAAAGTTCTAGAACTCTCTAGAATGTTCTAATCATTCATTGCTAGATAAGCAGAGCTGGTGTAGCAGCAGTTTTGTTTTTGTTTTGTTTTGTTTTTTTCCTTAGTCCTTTCTTGTTATACACTGTTTTAGAGATAGCAAATCTATTTGGATTATCACTGTTTTCTCTACAAGAGAAAGAGAAAAGCACTATTTGTTTGTTTTTTTTGTTTTTTTTTTTTGTTTTTTTAATAATTTCACTCCAAGCAAGACATTCTACTGCCACTGTTGTGCAGGGGGCTACATAGGGAAAAGTGATGAAAAACAGGGTTAGTTATAGAAAATGTCTGGAGGAGGGTAATAGATGGATGAGAATACCAGGAATGAGGGTGGAGTAGATGAAAAAAAGAGCTTGAGAGAATGTCTATTGACCCAACATTTAAATTCCTGGAGATTGTAGCTGTCAGGGAAGCAAGTATACAGAAGGGAATTCCACAGGTGGTAAGTGCATGAAAAGAAGCTGTTAGAGTAGAAATTGCGGTTATATTTTATCAGTTTTACTGTAAAAGGGTGGGACCTAGTTGCTAATCTAGTACCTTGTATAAATTCATACCTAGGAGGCACCAAAATCTAAGTTCATTGGAGCAGAAACCGTGAAAGTATTTATAGAAGAGACACAGGGAAGCCACGTCATGCTGGTGAGATAGCAACTGCAGCTGAGCTGCCAAGTCGGTATCAATCACATTACAGATTCTCCATTGGATTTTGTCAAGAACCCCAAGGTGAATAGCAGGGGCACCTGACCAGATGTGGCAGCAGTATTCAATACGTGGGTGTATGTTGAAATTTCAAACCCCAGTGGACTATATGAAGATTTTGGCCCACACCAGGTCTTTGATCAAGGCAAGAGTAAACTGTCATGTCATCGGCGTACATGCCTACTTGGAATATTATGGCATCAGGGAGATCATTAATGTATATCAGAAAGAGTGTAGGACCGAGGATAGAGCCTTGAGGAACACCTGTGTTCGTATGGTAGTTTTGGGAGTCATATCCGTTTAATACTACCTTCAATGTGCGGTTAGAGAGGAATGACTGGATTAGGTCAAACAAGTGTCCAGTTATGCCATAGCTCCGCAGTTTGCGTAGAAGGCCAGCATGCCAGACTCTGTCAAACACTTTGGAAATATTCAAGGCAACAGTTCGGGATTTGCCATTCTTGTCGAGAGACTGGTATATATACTCAGTGATGGTCGTTAGCATATCAGTAGTAGACATGGTGAAGCAAAAACCATACTGTTTGTCCAAGAGGAGCTTGTGGGCTGTGAGATGCTGAACCACCTCGGCGTTGATAATGGCTTTGAACACTTTGCCAAAGATCAGAAGAAGGATGAGATGAGGACAACAGTCTGAACAACGTAAATAACGTAAATACTCGCAGCTATTATCTTTATTTTTTTATTTCTGTTTATTCTCTTCTTCCTCATCATTTATTTTCTCTTTTTTCTGTTCTATTTATTCACTTTCCCTTTTCTTTTTCTATTTATCTCTTTTACTTCATTGTCTGTCACTCTCTCTTTTCCTTCTCACCTTTTTATTATTTTTTACCAATATTTCATTCTATTTGAACCTTCTACTTCCACTTTCTAACTTCTCTCTTTTTTTTTATCCGTTTTCAATCAATCAAATACATCTTTAGATTAAGAAGAAAATCCATGTGCTTTCACTTGTTAGATGTTCAATTTACTTATTTCTTTGAATAAACAAAGATTTTTTAAAAAGCCGAAGTCAAATACAAGTAGTTATAAATTACAATATATAAGAACAATTCTCTAAGCTAAGAAAGTAATTTAGTAACATTAGTGTATTTATTTGGAAAAAAATCAATGTTTTTAAGCCTATCCAACCTTCCTAGAACTTTATAGATAGAAAACAAAAGATATCACTTGATACAATTTACAGTATTGAGCTTAGTTAATCATTGCTGAAATGGCTTAAAATACAGTATTTTGATTGGTTAAATTGTCTTTAATGAAAATTAAATGATTTTATTGATTGATGGATAAGAAATTTTAATTTAAAAACACTCAAATTGATGGATCACTTATTTGAAATAGAATTGTCTATGTCCAAAGGCCAAACAAGTAATCAGTGTGCAGAGACATGAAGCATCAGCAGGAGCTCACACTTAGCCACCAAAGCTGGTCATATGAGTTTGCCTAAACCTCATTTCCATAGAGGACGGCAAAAGAATAACGCATGCACAAGAGGACCCTTCCAACTGTAACCTTTAGTGCTTAAGTATACGTATCAGTCAGTTAAGTGCCATACGGGACACATGCTTTGGGCAATCATGTCTTGAAAGAAACACGACTGACTGGGCAGAAGATTATCCCGTAATAGTTTGCCATTGCTGTCTTTTTTTTTAATCATATCACCCCGAGCAAGGTGGTAATGCCACTGATGTGCAGGGGGCTAGTAAGAGTGAAGAGATTTGAAAAGAGAAGTAGACTGGTTGACAGCCAAGGCTATAGAACCCAATCTATCTTAGTATCTAACTATTGTGGGGACCTACCTACAAATGGACTCATCCACACCTTATAATTGGCTACCAACTCTAAGTGGGGAGTCACTGGGTAGTAGCCACTGAGTGAGTGAATGACTGAGTCAGGATGCCTGCAAGAGAAAGTACACTCCAGTCCATGCTTATCTTTATACTACATTTCCCAAGAATATACTATTCAACTTTATATCTGAGTCCGTGTTATCTTCTTTTGGCCCTTCAGTCATAACACTAACCCATAACTGGAGGGAATAGATGAATTAATGCCTTTCCGAAGGGTATTTATATGTAAGTGAATGCAAGGAATTCAACTATAATTTGAACTTGGCACCCTGATTTATCGTTCCGAGTCAATATCCATTGCACCACAACACACATCCTAAGTATAAGTATTAATAGACTATAAAACTGCATTAGATTATTTAGGAAGTAATTGATAAAAAAAATATTAAGTACATTGCTGTTATTTTTTTTATTTTTTTATTTTTTATATTAATTAAAATATTAATTAAGTACATTGCTGGAAGGGATGTGCATTGTAGTGCATTGGATATTGGCTTGGAACGAGAAATCGAGGAGATGTGTTCGAATTCCATTTGAATTCATTGCATTCACTTATGCGCAAATACCCTTGGGAAAGGTATTAATCCGTCTATTCCTTCCAGTTATGGGTTAAATAACAGGACAGATTGGGTTCTATAGTCTTGGTCGGCAACCAGTCTATCACAGAAAGCAATGGCAACCTACTGCGGGATAATCTTCTGCCCAGTCAGTCATGTCTCTTTCGAGACGTGATCACCCAAGTGTGTATCACGTAATGCACTTAACTGACTGACATTGCTGTAATGTTGTCTTTGTTCAAAATAGCTGAGAATTAGAATGGCCATAGTTAAGAGAGTATTGAAGGGATAGAAGACTAGGTGAAGAAAACAAAGAAGAGGCTTATTAAATACTCATACATAGAATGGAAATACTTGAGGAAATCAACTACTCCTCAAATTCTAGTGGCTAATTGGCATATTTATAAGGAGAAGTCCGTTGCCACACTAGTAAGGATGAGCAGGAAGTGTGCAGAGTGTCATTTAACAACATATATTTAACCATATCATTTAGTACACATTGTGTTTAACTTTTGTTAGCGGTGCTGAATAAATGGTTTCCTCATAAAAACCTTAGTTCATGTTTAATTCAAACCTATGCTTTTTCCATTTTTAGGACTACTCACCAGACTGTTTCTTTTTCATTGATTAAAACTCAAGAGCTAAGAGCCACTCAAGGTAGTGGGTTACAGGGTAAGAAGCAGAGTGGGAAGACATCATCATCATCATTGTTTAACATTCGTTTCCAGGCTAGCATGGGTTGGATGAGATTTTCTTGATAGCTCTGTAATTGAGTCATCATGAAATATTGGATCAAGTTTTACAGCTGTATGCTTTTACTAACACCAACCGGTTTAGCATACTAGTCACCATCTCTAGGAAAATTACCTACCAGGGTTAAATAACTCAGTTTACTCTATTCTACACAGAGTAGGTGTAGAGTTTTTTATATCAGGGATTTTCTTCTGTTAGATAAGTTGCTGTCCCAAGCTAAAAACTCGTACCCAGCCTAAATATTTCTTTTTCTCTCTTAAATGACTTCAGTTTGGGGGTTAATTAATTGCCCATAGCTGTCACAGTTTAGTTGTTGGTGCTGTTAAAAGTCTTCAAGTGACCCAGGTTTCTGTTATTTGGTACAGTCCTTTGTGATCCTGTAATACCAGTCTATGAGGTTCGATGAACGGTGGAGTTATGCTACCATATATTCACCCTTAACCCCCATAGCCTAAAAAGTACATAGTGTCTATAGTCTATTGATCTTTCTTTTTATCTCTAATTGTGATGGCTTCTCTCTCTCTCTCTCTCTCTCTCTCTCTCACACACACACACACACACACACACACACACAAAATCTGAAGTTATGTAAAGTTAAATAAAAAACCATAAAAACAGGATCTGCTGATGGCTACAAATAATACATTTTACGTGTAGACTCATGTGACACAATATTAAGAATTGCACTGAAGAAATACGTCAAATCAGTTGGACTATGGATCTCGATAGAGTATTGTTTCTTCTGAATTTATTGTCAGATTAGAAGATTGCCTAATGAATTTCATATGCAACTCATTAAGCGGTAATATAGATTGCAAACTTTGAGGAATGAAGTCTCCTTTTTCATGTTACTGACAGATTTGGACGTTGCAAAATGAAGAAGTCAAATATTTTATCCAACTCATCCACATTAATCCCCTGCTGCATATGAATATTTATTTGATTGACTAAATAGTGACAAACCAAAAAGGAACCGTGAATCACCAACTGTATTAATCGCTGAATATAAGGCATGTACGATTTTTCCAGTTAAAATCTGAGAACGCTTCAGTCAACTAAAAGTTGAATTTTCACAACAGAAACATAACTTTTATGCTGTTGAAAACTGTGTAAAGGAAATGAACATCACTTCACAACAGAAGACTGCAACTTTAAGAAGAAGCCAAAGCTTGTAACTAAATGACACTCCCATATGTGTGACAAAGAAAGTAAAGAACTGAACTGAAGAAAAAGAAGGTAAAAGAGAAATGTAAAATATGAAAGAGAGAAAGATCGAGAGAAAAGAAAAAGAAAAAAAGTATCTATTTGTGATTTCAGACAATGTATCAAAGTTAAATGTTTTTTTCGATCCTCATATTGCATACATCACACACACTTTTCCACACAGACATTTCCTTGTATTATTTGTATACTCTATTAAATCTTGTTATATATTTCATATTTTAATCTCAGTGTTTGTTGTTTGTCTCTATAGGTTATTTTACTTATCCATATATCTGAGCTGTGAAAGTGTAGTGAACAAAACAAGATCTACATTTAAAATTTAAATTTGATTCATTGTTAGAAATAAACAAATTTTCTCAAATTTAGAAACTTTGCTTAACTCACACAAAACTTGGGAAATTTCATACCTTGATGCGAAATGTTTGTCATCCAATGGAAAGGCCAGAATCACATCCGGGAGTGAATTCCCAAATGAAATAAAAGACAAGCAAGATGACTGTTGCGTCAGAGAGTTAAGATGAGCGCAATTAACATGTACCTTGACAAACGTCAAGTGATCGTATTATTATTGCCTCTCTCTTTCTCTCTCACCTCCTTCCTCTTCATCGTTCACCTCTCACCTCCTGCTTTTCTACAATTCATGTTATCCTTTTCTATCAATAAATTTCTATTCAAACATGCAAAATGTATACTTTTATTCTTCCACACTAATTCACACATTCCAACCTGCTGACAACCTTCTCATAATTCTGGATAAAACTTGTAAACTGTAGGGAGTTTGGTTAAGTATAACACAAGGCCAATTCAATAAACATTAACCATCGCCCTGTAGCTTCAAAAGAAACCATCCACTACAAGAGTGAAAGCTCATGGCCTATCTTGTTGAATACACCAGTTCTCGCTCGATCACCGAAGTTAAGCAACATTGAGCCGTGTCAGTACTTAGATGGGTGACTGCTTTGGAATACCAGGTGCTGTAAGCGTTTAGTGATGGATGTGCATTGTGGTGCAGTGGATATCAGCTTGGAAAGAGAAATTGGTGAGTCGAGTTTGAATTCCAGTTGAATACCCTGCATTCACTTAAGCACTGGCACCCTTGGGAAAGGTATTAATCCATCCCTTCCCTCCAGTTATGGGTTAAATAACAAGGGTAGGACTGAGAGACCCTGCCCTTAAAAAACAAATCCCAATGAATCTTGATACTCAAAAAAAAAAGTATTACTAGACACAAAACTTATATAAAAACAACAATAAATTGTTGAAAGAAAAAGGTATTACCAGCAATAAATAAATAAAAATTTAGTTGGCAATAAATGACCTGCCAAGGTTGACATGCCATAAAAACAAAACAACCAACCAACCAACAAGTGAAAAACCTTAGCCATACTTTTTGGCAACTAGCGAAATATTTTTTTTCTTTACCTTTCTTTTTAAATTTTATGTTGCAGCAATTTGGTCATTGCTAAGACCTTCAGACTTCTTTTGCTCAAAGCCATTTTTAACCATTCCTCTTAGAAAGCAGTTGCATACAGCTAACAGTTTAGGTATTTCTGAACAGATTTGGTTCTATACATGATATCCATGTGAAAGTCTTGACCTGATGAAGTTATTTAAGAACATTACTCAAATTTCCATGTTAACGTTTTGAAGCTCTATGAAAAATATGCATTTCTCTCAACTCTTTGACTACAAACTCTAATTTAAAATACTTTTTAAATGTAGCCATATTTATCTCTAACAATGGAAGATGTGCTGTTGTTAGCAGTTAATAAACAATATACATTCTTTTGAAAGTGATAACACTTTTTTATGTGCCATGTCTCTTCAAGATGTATGTGATCATGGCCCTCCACATCTTCCTGTTTTTTGTAGCTCTTAATAAATTTTGGCTTTTTTTTATTTCTCTGGATCCCTGTTCTGCCATCCATTTACTTAAACCATCAAGTATATTATGTGCTGTTTTCTTCTGTTTCTCCTATCAATCTATCCTGTGAGTATCAGATTTTCCAAGCCCTTCTTCCTCATTATGTGCCCCAGAAATTTTAGCTGCCACTTCCTGATTGTGGGGGAGTTATAATTCTGAGTAAATAATTATAAATGCCCTAACATTTATTTATACAAAAATAAACATAAAAATGAGAAACAGCAAGACAGAGAAATAACAAAATGGGTATCATATATTAGTTTGTTTTTTTTTTAATCATCTCACCCCAAGCAAGGCATTCTACTGACACTGTTGTGTGGGTGTTTACATAGGGGAAAGTGATAAGAAAGAGGGGTTAGTTATAGGAAATGTCAGGAGGAGGGTAATAGATGGATGAGGATACTGAGGATGGGGGTGGAGTAGATGAAAAAGGGCTTGTGAGAATGGATACGAGTTAGTGTGATAGGAGATATCTATTGATCCAACATTTATACTCCTGGAGATTGTAGCTGTCGTGGAATCAAGTATATGGAAGGGAATTCCACAGGTGGGAAGTGCATGAAAAGAAGCTTTTTAGAGTAGAAATTGCGGTTACACTTTATCGGTTTCACTGTAAAAGGTAGGGCCTAGTTGCTAATAGCTCGTATAAATTCATACTTAGGGAGCACCAGTGATCTAAGTTCATCAGAGCAGAAGCCATGAAAGTATTTATAGAAGAGGCACAGGGAAGCCACATTATGCCAGTGAGAGAGCGACTGCAGCTGGGCTGCCAAGTCAGTATCGATCACATTACAGATTCTCCATTGGATCATGTCAAGAACCTCGAGGTCAACAGCAGAGGCACCCGACCAGATGTGGCAGCAGTATTCAATACATGGGCAGATGGTAGATTTATATATGTGCAGGATGGACTCAGATGGGAAAAACTTCCTGGCCCTGCACAGTGAACCAACCTTCTTATCAGAGGATTTAGCAATGGATTTGATATAGTCATTCCACTTGAGGTCTGCTGAGAGTGTGAGGCCAAGGAGACGTATTGTTTTACTTTCAGGGAGGCTAGCCTGGTTCTTATGTGGTGTTGGAGACAAAAGAGAGAGTAATACTGAGTAAAACCAGAGTCAAATGTAGATCAAATATGGATTGAAATCCAACAGAATGATAAGATAAAGATTAAGTAAAGTGTATACAGTCTTTTTTGCATGTATTTTCTTTAGAGGCATTTAATGAGTTTCCAGATAATTTAGTTGGAAAATGCAAGAAGCATCTGTGGTTTTCTTACACAAAGTTTTCATTAAGCACTAAAAGATAAATGTTACTATTATGGCTTGAATAGGAAAAGGCGACAAAATCTTTGATGGCGCACATGTTGATAACCTGTTTGTGCAAACTACTTGTCAGATATTAAGAATTTCGTGTGTTTGTGTGAGAAGAGAAAAGTAGGGTCAATTTTCATTGGTTTAATAGGAGGGAATTAAGAATAACTATAATGTTTTTCTGACGCTATATTTAATTTTTAGTTATTTCTAATGGACACAACAGTTTTGCTTTTGTTTTCATTTTCTATAAAAACGTCATCATCACTCAAATAATTAGTCCATGGATCCTCAGTATCTATTTTTCAGCACCACATTTCTGTTTTTTTTTTTTTTAATCATATCACCCTGAGCAAGGCGATAATGCCACTGACGTGCAGGGGGCTACATAAGAGTAAAAAGATTAAGTAGAAGAGAGTGAAGAGAAAGACAAACCAGTTAGAAAGGGGCAAGAGAAGGATGGGAATACAGGTGTGATGACAGTTGCAAAGGTGGAGAGAAAGTAAAGGATATACAGGGTGGTGAAGAAAGAATTAGAGTCAAGTGCTTAAGAGATGAGTATTGACATTGCATTTAAATTCCTGGAGGTTGTAGCCATCAGGAAAGCAAGAATATGGAAGAGAGTTCCACAGGCGAGAAGTGTGAGAAAAGAAGCTGCAGGAGTAGAATTGTTGTTTGCATTTGGTTAATCTAACTGTGAATGGGTGGGACCCAGTTGCCAATCTGTTGCTTCAAGTGTCTTTTTAATGAAAAATATTCAGCATATAACACTGAAGGACTTCTTGTCTTTTTTTTTTTTTTTTTTGAAAAGTTCTGGTTCTTTGGGAATAAATTATAAATTTAAGATACTTTATGTAATATTAGCAAAATATAAGCCAGATCATTCTGAACTGGCTGATAAGGTATTTTGCTAATATTACATAATAAACTGATATCAATAGTATTTAAAAATCACAAGGGAGGGGAAGTAACATTTTTCAGCAAAATTTTTAAAAATCTGGCTCTACCAAGGAAAAGAGTTAAAAAGAAAGTATTCCAGTCTCAAGTGATTAACGTCATATCGCACAAAGCCAGAAATATCCTAATCTCAAGTGGTTAATAAATTTGTTGCATTTTTTCTTTGTTGCAAGAATCCATTTTTTTTCTCACAATTTGAATTCATTACTGATTCATGTTAAATGTGGTTTCACTTTACTTAAGGCACTTATTTAATTATGAATTTTCAGAAAATAAATACTGAGCTGATATGAGTGGGAAGAAAAAATATGTGTTCATGATTATAATAACAGAATACTGCTTATTTAAAAGTGCACCCATCTACTAGGGTGGTTAGCTAATCCTGATTCCAGGCAGCTATGCAGGTAAATTTGCTTTCTTCATAACCCACTGCACTAACGTATGGCGCATACTACAACTATGCCAAGCGGACCTTACTTACAGTTTCTGAGTGAGAAAGCAAAGTGCAATCAGTCATTGAACAAGGCTTATACACTGAAACCCACAATTATGATAATGTGTGACTTGACGGCAACGCAGCCAACAACGACTCCCAAACAGTTTTGTCTAACTAATTTCTAATATATATATATATAGTCATCCACATGCAAGCCTGTTTTGCTGTATCACAGCTCATTGGTGTGTTTGGACATTTGATTGCATCTAGCCAGCATCAAATCTTGATTGATTTGGCATTGGTCAGAGATCCTGCTCCTAAGCTATCAGCACACAGCTGAGAGAGAAGAAGATTTCAACATATTATATATACACAGTATATTGACACATGCCAGCAGCCAAGAGAATTAAATTCATGACTGAAAAAAAAAAAAAAAAAAAAAAAAATATATATATATATATATATATATATAACATAGTACACTTGGTATACAATCCAGGTAAATTCCGGTACAACCATTTGGGTCTGACAAGCTGCAATAATAACATCAGGATGCAGTGAAATATGTATTACCCATTGTAATAATCTAAAATCTTTTATAATATATATATATATATATATAGAATAAAAGTGTGATAAGCTGTGAACATTTTCTTTAAAGTGTATGTTTATTGTTTTTGTAATTAAAATATTCAAAGAAACTCAAACGTAAATACCACAAATTTATTCACCTGAAGAGAGTCAATTTTAGACTCGAAACACATGTAGCGTCATGGACAATTAATGCTTCATAACTTGTATAATTACAAAAACAATAAATATACACTTTAAAGAAAATGTTCACGGCTTCTGACACTTTTTATTCTATACTAATTACTCTCGTTAGAACAACCCTATTTCTTTATTCGATATATATATATATATATATATATATATATATATATATAGTTTTCAGTTGTGATCATGCATAGTGTCAAGATTGTCATTTTTTTTTGTTACTATTATCTTGTGGTCATGAGTTCAGTCCTTGGATATTTTTTCATTTTTTTTTCTCAATCATCTCACCCCAAGCAAGGCATTCTACTGCCACTGTGGTGCAGGGGGTTTAGTGATGCACCAGCAGGAATGTACAATAACTGATATCACAGGATATATCACAATAAACTACATCAGCAATAAATGTACACCTGATGATGACGCGAAGATACTTGGTTGAAATGTGTCTATGATAACATCTATATCAACCAAGAAGAGAGCATCCATCACTGTAGAGGAAATCACCATTTGATATGGCTTACTTTACTGTGAACATGTGTTGTGGTGCAGTGGATATCAGTTCAAAATAAAAAATCGGAAAACTGAGTTCAAATTCCAGTTGAATTCATTGCCTTTATTTACATGCAAATACCCTTGGGAAATTAATTCATCACTTTTCCCTCAAGCCACAGGTTAAATAGCAGGACAAATTGGGTTCTATAGCCTTGGTTGGCAACCTACTTTGGAAAAATTCTCTGCTCTGTCAGTCATATCTCTTTCAAGACATAATCACCCAGCATGTATCAATTATGGCATTTAACTGACTGACTTTACTACTTGGCCACAAAGAATGTTACATTAAGCTAGGCTTTATTTTTCCCTTCACTCAGATTAAGAGCACATATCACTCAGTTTTATATCCAAAAGATAAACAAAGCAATTTCTAAAGAATTAATTTTTTTTTAATCCAACATTTTTGTTACATCAAACTTTATTATAGTAGCCACATTCTATTTGAAGTAGATCCCTTTACATATTGCTCAACTAGCAGTATAGCCCAGCGTTGCTTGGGTGCAATGAAAGCTTTAAAACTAATCCATGGTCCTGGAGCTCAGACTCAGCCTAAAGAATATTTGAAATAATAAAATAATTGCGACAATTTACCAATCGCACCTAGTATGTATGTATATATATATATATATATATATATATATATATATATATCAGTGCTGGTACTTGTACCTAACCTCATTTAAAAACAGCTTATACCGAAACCAAACATCCCTTTCCACATACTTTTGGAAGCTAAAGGATTTAAAACAGAAACCCAAAGTAAAATGGAAAATCCTAGAAAAAACTAGAACTTGCGACTCACTTAATGACATCTGCCATTTATGTCTAAGTGAAAAACTGCACATTCTTCAGTACCCTAATAGCAAGGATTTATTAAACAGTAGAGACGAATTAGCAGTAATATGCAAACATCGCAAATATTTCTTGCTAAAATTTAAGTAAACAAAAAAACACCCCAACCAGAAACCCCCAAAAAAAAACACAAAAAAATACACCCAACCAACCCTATAAATAAACAGAAAAAGAAAACAAACCCTATAAAATACCAACAAAAAATAATGCAGTTGCAGCAGAATAGTAGATAAAAAAATAAAAACATATTTTATATTTATAAAATATGTTTTATAAAGGATAGATTTTATAAAAGAAATATATTTCTTAAATATTATATTTTATAATATTATAAAATAGTTTAAATATTATAGAATATTATAAAATATTTTTTGTTAAAGATATATTTTATAAAAAATATATTTTATAAAAAACAAAAAAATAAAAAAACAAAAAAAAGCACACACCCTAATACAAAATAACATAAATTAAATCAAGAAGAAACCAACCCCAAAACAAAACACCACCTACCAACCCCTAAACCAAATAACAACATGCAAGGCGCCAGCAGCCTCAGCCCTCACAAGATTAATAGATTAACCTATCCTGAACTCAACCACAAACAAACACTTAACCCTAAGACCTTAAAAAGGTCAACAGAACTCAAAATACAGACCAACCCCTCTAACACCCAAAAAAAAAAACAAATCCAACACAAATAAACCTGCTTTTCAACGAGATAATTCTCATTTCTAAAAAATCACCTGAAGATGAAGCCAACCACATAAGGGGCTGGCTTTGAAACATGAAAATTTTTCTGTAGTGATACTATGAATTTATAAAAACATTGGAACAACCATTACAGTATATATATATATATACTAGCTGTATAGCCCAGCATTGCTCAGGTGTAAAAGCTTTAAAATTAATCCATGGTCCTGGAGCTCAGACTCTTTGGACGTTGGCATGAAAAACTAAAAAGCAATAGTTGTTTCCAGTTAAAGCAAAACCGTAGACTGAAAAAAAAATGAATGGATGTAAGTCAAATTTTGATTTCCTGGTATTGATATCAAATAAGTTTTTTCATCATAAACTGAATTTTGAAAGCTAAATAAGTCCTCTGAGTAAATGGTATCATGGCTGAGACAAAGAACTACAATTATACCTAGTTAGAGCCAAACCCGAAGCAAAAACTAAAATAAAAGGGCTGAAAAAAAAAATACAGACACACAGGCAGATAAACAGACACACACACAAACATCTTGCCTTTTACATATATATATTATCGATTTTCTGCACTATTGTAAGAACTGCAACTTGAAACTTCTAAATATCGTTTCTTATGTCTTTGTCTAAGAGTGTATCAAATTTGATTAAAATCAGACCACTCCTTCTATAACCCAATTTTTTCGATTATCGATTTTCGATATTTATCAGGGGTACCTCGACACAAAACTTAGCTATGAACACTCGCAGACGCTTAAAGTACAACTGTGTAAATTTTCAAGGAAATTGGTTCAGCCGTTTCAGAGTCTATAGGTAACGGATACACACACAGACACACAGAGACAAAGTTCCATTTATAAATAAGTTTAGATATATTTGGAATAGTTGTTGTTAGATTTGACTCCAAGTGTTTAATGGTGTGACATTTGAAGGGGCAGGGGTTAGTGCAAATAAATTTAACAAGTACCAAAATTTAAATGTGCTACCAAAATCCAAATGTACATCGGGATAGTGAAAGATGCCTACCAAAAGCTAATGGATAGATGCAGGGCCGTAACTGATGCTAAAAAAACACTGGGCACAGAGAAAATTGCCCGGATTTATTCGTTGACAATGTGATGACATCATCAGTGTCATCCGTTTCCAGAAACTATGATTTTTGCGGATTTTTGCAGCTATTCCAATGAAAATTAGGCACAGAACGTGTATGAAAGCATGAAATCGGGTTTGGACTTTCTAAGTATAACCAGTTATTTTCCCAAAATTAATAAATAAACAAGCAGATTTTTACTGCGTTCATTCGGATGTTTTCTTCGTTTTTTTTTCTTTCTTTCTTTTTTCTTTCTTTGTGAATTGCTTAGTTTGATTTCTGATGAAGACATTTTTCCTTGCCCGGATTTTCACTATAATTACACGGATCAACCCGGACCCGTGCTTGGTAGTCAGATACGGCCATGGATAGATGTAACTGTAAGTTTTATGCTAATCTTTTCATCTCTCACTTTTGGAAATCTTATCTTGATTCTTGTTTCCCAGTTAACTTTGGTATTCAAAAATTTAAATGCAATTATCATCATCATCATCGTTTAACGTCAGTTTCCATGCTAGCATGGCTTTGACAGGATTTTCTTGCTGGTTCCGTAATTGAACCATCATAAAATATTGGAGTGAGTTTTACAATCGTATGCCCTTACTTATACCAACCTGTTTTAGTGACTGGAAAGTCAGTATTTTATCAAAATAGCATCTGTAAGAAGATTATCTACCAAGGGTCAGAGTTCAGAACGTTCAGCCTACTCTATTTTACACAGAGTAGGTGTAGAGGTTTTTATTTTCGAAATTTCAATGTTAATCCTTATTTTCTGTTTTCTTATTTCATATTCTTTTATTGTCTTTCCTTCTTAACTGTATTTTTCTCATATCCTGTAACACTCCGTAACCCCTTGTATCTTACTGGTTTTAATGCCTTGCTTGGGGTGAAATGATTAATATATATGTATATGAGATGCTGATGAAAGAGCACACAGTCTGTGAGAAAATGACAAAACATCAGACTTTGAAAAGAATGGTCAGGCTGAGAACCTTTCAGCACACACACTAAAATATTAAGAAATGCTTTAATGGTAACAGAATATATAATAGTACCTAGTAGCTGGAAACTACTTTCCAAGTACACACATTTAATATATATTGAGCTAATCCCTGCTGCAGATGCCTGCACAGTCACATTTTTACAACACTTACAGAAACAACTTGCAGTTTATGCTACAATAATATTGGGCAAATCTTAGTTATAGTTATAGTTTCTGTAAGAGAGACCTTACCCTGGTGTGATTAGTAGTTGAATAGGGCCAATACATTTAAGCCCTCAGTCATGGTGACTTGTGACTTCAAGCTAACACAGCCACCAATGGGTTATGAACAGTTATATATATTCAGGTGACATTCATAACAGTATTGTTCTTTTGAGGTGATACTTTAAAACAAATGGTGAAAATGATTTATTTCGGAAAATATGAAATGAATCCATGGTTATTTAGGAAGTTAGAAAAGGGTGGTTGGAGGAAGTTAAATAAGATGATTATGGATATGTTTGTATTACTCAATCAAAGTGAGAATTAGATTGAACTTTAAAGTTGAACATTTAGGTCATATGAAGGTGAGTTGTTGAATTATGTCATGATATAATGACACTTTTTATATGCTTAAGGAAGATAAATAAACTTTTATATGTAATATCAGTTTTACTATATGGCAGTTAATGCTAGACAAGCACATCACAGATGAAAAAAAACAACTACAGAAGGATGAGAATATCATTGACTGAACATGTGGACAATAACAAAGTTTTAGAGAAAATGGAAACAAAAACACTTACACTTAACATCAGAAAGTGTCAGTTGAAATTTCTAGGGCACATTAGGAAAGAAAGCTTAGAAAATTTGACACTCACAAGAAATGCTGAAAGCAAGAAGAATAGAAGAAAGAAGCACAAGGTCGGTTCACTGTGCAGGGTCAGGAAGTTTTACCCATCTGATCCATCCTACACATATATAAATCTACCATCCAACCATGTATTGAATACTGCTGCCACATCTGGTTGAGTGCCCCTGCTATTCACCTTGGGGTTCTTGACAAAATCCAATGGAGAATCTGCAATGTGATCTATACCGACTTAGCAGCTCGGCTGCAGTTGCTCTCTCACTGGTGTGACGTGGCTTCCCTGTGCCTCTTCTATAAATACTTTCACGGCTTCTGCTCTAATGAACTTAGATCACTGGTGCCCCCTAGGTATGAATTTACACTAGATACTAGATTAGCAACTAAGTCCCACCCTTTTGCAATGAAATCGATAAAATGTAACTGCAATTTCTACTGTAGCACACACTCCCCACCTGTGGAATTCCCTTCCATATACTTGCTTCCCCAACAGCTACAATCTCCAGGAATTTAAATGTAAGGTCAATAGACATCTTCTATCACACTAACTCACATCCATTATCGCAAGCTCTTTTTCCATATACTCCACCCACATCCTTGGTATACTCATCTGTCTATTACCCTCCTCCTGACATTTCCTATAACTAACCCCTCTTTCTCATCACTTTCTCCTATGTAACCCTCTGCATAACAGTGGCAGTAGAATGCCTTGCTTGGTTTGAGATGATTAAAAAAAAATAAACTTTTTTTTTTTTCAATTGGAGTAGATAAATCTATCTATCGCCCAATTCACACTCCACCCACGTCTATTGAACAAGTTAAGAGGCTCATCCCTTGTTCCCAGTTTAGGATGTGGTTTCTGGCTTTTCTCTTTTCCAATCTTTTCACTATTACGTAGCCCCCTGCACATCAGTGGCATTACCGCCTTGCTCGGGGTGATACGATTAAAAAAAAAATCATAACCTACCTCATAAGCTTGTGTAAATGATTTATAGAACAGACATTAGGAGAGACAGTGACAATACAAAATTTACTAAGTTACAAAGGACAGAAAATTGTAAAGAGCTATGATCATGCATGTTCAGAAGAGACATGACACATAGAAGAAGTATCCCTAAATACTGTACGACATAACGTATCAATTCTGGCAACTTTTACTGAGTAATATTCAAGTATAGAGAAATACTGAAATATTCTATTTTCTTCATTCTTTCTTGGTTCTTCATTCTTTTTCAGCCAATATTTAACGCCAATTTCGTTTTGCTTTTCTGTGTCTTTCAAGTTCTTATTATCCGTTCCTGTGCTGTAAAACTTTTCCATTAGGAGATTTTCAACTTTAAAGATTTCTTTTTCAAATCAACGATTCAATTGCTTATAAAACTCGAGCTTGGAGAATTTTCCTTCTCTCTGGGATTTTTTTTTTCGATGTGTTTTACAATTTCTTCTTCATTTCATATTTTATAAATAAGCTGATTAATAATCTATAAATTGAAATCTCTATCAGTCGATCTGATTATCTCTCCATTCAGTAACAATATTTTTATCTTTGTAGCTCTGTATTGATCTATCTATACAGTTGCTCACATACACAAACATATATGCAGATATATCACCAACAGCTATTTCTTGTCCACTATAAGAAAAGGCCTTTGCAAAATCCTACCATGACCACCACATATGTGATATTTATTATCTGCTCACAACAGCTATCTGATCTTTTCTTACTAAATTTACTAGGTATTAGGTACCAATAACAAAACTTTTACTATATTTTTTTATTCTCTATGGTAATATTTTCTGCACAACATAGTCACTTTTATATCTTTTCTTTTGTTCTGTTCTTTGATCTACACTGATCTCTTCCTAAATTTTAGTTTGTGCCCTGATTTACATCCAAAATCTAGCTATCTACTGATCTGAATCAGATTCCAAACTCTAGTTCTGTACTATGATTGACATTGACCTCTTCTGAACTCCTGCTCTACTGACAGATTCCTGTTGACCGTTACCAAACTTTTGGTTTGTACACTGCTCAGCACTAACCTCTTTTTTTTTTTTTTTAAATCATTTCACCCTGAGCAAGGCATTCTACTGCCACTATTGCGCAGAAGGTTACATAGGGGAAAGTTATGAGAAAGAGTGATTAGATATAGCAAATGTCAGAAGGAGGATGATAGACGAATAAGGATACAGAGGAGGAGGGTTGGGTAGATGGGAAGTGTTTGAGAGAACGGATGCAAGTTAGTGTGATAAGAGGTGTCTATTGAACTTACATTTAAACTCCTGGAGATTGTAGCTGTCGGGGAAGCAAGTATATGGAAGGGAATTCTACAGGCAGGAAGTGCGAGAAAAGAAGCTGTTGGAGTAGAAATTGCAGTTACATCTTATCTGTTTCACTGTAAAAGGGTGGGACCTAGTTGCCAATCTAGTATCTCGTGCAAACTCTTTCTCTGCCTACTGATTCACACTGGCATTTTGCTAACTTTAGCTCTTTCTACTGATCAACATTGACCTCTTTGAAATTATTACTTTATCTACTGATCCACATGAACATCTTCCTAATGCTTAGCTGCTACCCTGATCTACATTGACCTCTTTCTAACTCTAAGTTGCTACACTGATCCAAATTAACATCTTCTCAAATCTTGATCTGTACCCTGATCCACTTTGATTTCTTACAGCCTCTTGTTTTACCTACTGATCCATACTGACTTCTTTAAGTTTCTTGTGTTATCTACTGATCCACATTGACCTCTTTTTAACTTTTGGCCTGTAACCTAATCCATATTGACCACTTCCTAACTTTTGGCTGATCCACATAGACCTCTTGCAACATTTTGTAATATCCATTAATCTACACTGACCTCTTCATAATAATTGTAATGTATCTACTGATCTACATTGTCCTGTTTCTAACTCTTGGTTGGTACCCTGATCTACAGTAACCTCTTTCAAACTTTTACTCAATCTAATAATCCACATTAAACAATTTAATTAAAGTAATTTTATCTGATTTACTCAACAAATGCTTTAACAAGAAAAAAATACTTGTTACAAAATAAATTTAATATTGAGTACAATAGCCTTTTGCTTTGATCACAGCCTTCATTCTGTCAGGCATTGATACCACAGACTTTTTCAATGTATCTGATGGTATCCCCTGCCAAGCAGCTTGCATTTGTTCCCAAAGTGTGTCTTGCAAAGTAACATTAGATTTATCAATTTTTTTATCCAAAATATCCCATAGATGTTCAATAGAGTAGTTTAAAAATAACTTGTTTAATAGAAAATAGGAAAAATTAAATATAACTTCTTTTTAATACATTTCTTTTACACCTAGTTTTAAATAATGAATATTTATTAGCAATTTACTTGACTTAATGCCCTGTATTTGAATCTCAGTGAGGTTTTTAGGAAAATCACCCCTGTCCTAAAACTTTTGCACACTACCAGTAGTGTGCAAAAGTGCATCTATTTAGCTATCCATATATATATGCATAAACATAAAAATAAAGAAACATGTAGCATGGAAAGCTGGCCTCTGGAAGAAGACCCACTTGGCGCCCACAGCTGTGGTATTGTGACATCATAAAATGTGATATGAAGGCTGTGGGCATCAACACAGAGTCATGGGAAAGCATGACTGTCAACCGGACCAAATGGAAAGAAACCCTGGCCCAGCAACTCAAATCAAGGGAAGAGCAACGGACACAAGTCACCATGGAGAGGCGGGCTCGCAGAAAGCAAAATGACAGCTCTGACAGACCAGAAGCAAAACATAAATGCAGCCTCTGCAACAAAGACTGTCACTCCTGCATCAGCTTCTACACTCACAGACACCAATGCTCCAGCCAAGTAGACAACTAGGATGCTACCCATGGTCAACCCTGACCGACAGAGGCCTACTAAAATACGTAAATATGCATAAATATAAAAATAAAGAAACATATTATGAGAGGTTACTTTATAAGAAAGATTTATTCTCCCATTTGAATTTCCCTCCATTATGGGCATTATTATATCTATGATATAATAACACTGTATTTCATGGGTGTAACAGAATAGCTGAATGAAGTAAAAATGATAAACACTTCATTCTCAGAGAGAGTGTTATAATGCTACATCATACACAAAGTTAGGTATATACACATATACTTGTGTCCTATGCAGACAAATTAAAGCATATATGCAATAACTAATGGTGTGTAAAAAATGGAAAACTGGAGTTATGGTGGTTTCTCTATGAACCTGGTCAGGCCTTGTGATTTTTCTTGTAATACTTACCACTGTGAGCTAGGGATGTCCTTCTTCTCTGGGTTCTACATTGCAACTGCCCTTTGTCACCCTATCCACTGACATTATTCACTGACTGTTATATGATTCTCAACAGAAGGGAGATAACCACTGTTTTTATCTCTGCACATAAGTACATATATAAAATAATAATATATACATATATATAATTTCTAAAGTATTAATAAATTGTATTTTTTAATCCAATATAATTTCATTACTTCAGATTTTATATTTAGTGGATACTCATATTTGACTAGACAACCCATTGATTCTAAACAGTATTTATTTGGTCTACTAGCCTGTATACTCAAGAAAAAAAAAATCCCCTTCATCAGGATTTGAACTTGCATTCTCCTTTGCAGAAAGAACCATTGTCTGATCTGGTGTGTTTGTACAGCTCGGCTATGGAATTAAAGAAATCCTTTATTTTGCCTTTAAAGCACATTTCCTTGTTCAGATTTTTCTTGAAACAGATATTTGCTCAGTTTCATCTACAGAACGTAAACAAAGCAATTTCTAAAAAATTAATGGATTTTATTTTTTTAACATGATATTTTTATACATCCAACATTATTTTTAGTGAATGCTCATATTTGAGTAGATTCTCCATTTATTTTAAAGAGTAAATATTTTTACTAGAAGCCTGAATACTCGAGAAAACTCAATAATATATATATATGTTTAAAAATAATGTTTGTGATACCCACTGATGAGTGGATGAAGTGATTCCCAGAGAGTTTATCTCTGAAACTCTGGAGTTGTAATTCTCTCTCTCTCTCTCTTTCTTTGATAAAAAATCAAATTAAATGTTCACTTATTCATCCCAACTAAGAAATATCATCCATATATATATATATATATATATATATATATATATATATATATATATATATATATATATATATATATAAAAACACATATATATTTGTGTGTTTGTGTATATATATATATATATATATATATATATATAACAAAGACTATACTTTGCTAAGCAGCAGTTGACTAATGGATTCTATGAAAGCAGATTTTGTAAATGATACATTATCAATGATCAAAATAAAGTTTAAGTTATACTATATTTATGTTCAGTATCAGGGAGAGAGTGTAAACATAAGTGAGAGAGTGTAAACATAAAAGTGAACCTTGAGGTTAACATCAACATGCCACAGTTTGTTTCCTACTTCAGTGCAATCTTCAGGGTATGTGTGTTTTCTCAACTATTTATATATGCTGCTCAATGGAGCATTATGGGCAGTAATGTTCGGGTCTTGGACCCGGTTAAAAAGTCTATCAAGAAATAATACAACTACAACAAAAATAGGAAATAACGATATATATATATTAAACACAGCAAAATACAAATACTTGGAACTCTGTTAGTAGAACAAATAAATACGGGTTAGGAAGTAATACTATAACTGGGACTCGCAATAGTCGTACGGTAGCAGTCTTGGTTATCTCTACCTATTGCTCTCTGCCTTATGCTGATCTGCTCTTCTCTTGTGAGGGGAAGTATATGTAGTTGTAGGAAGAGTTCAATCCGTTGAATGGGTGATGCCACCATGACAGGTATTTCCATTTTACTGTACTATTATTATAATAATACAATCAGTCAAAATATATAGTCAAGCCAGCACGCAACACACATTAGGAAAAGATTGCATTTGAGCATTAAACAGACTGTCACCTTTCTATTCTGATGCCAGTCTATATACATATATCTCTATATACACATATTCATTATCCACATACAAACCTGTTTTGCTGTATCACAGCCCCTCAGTGTGGCTAGATATCCACTTGCTTCTGGCTGGGATCGAAACTCGACTGATTTGGTATCAGTCGAAGTCCCTAACCCCAAAGCTATAGTCGTATGGAAGCATAGAAGGGAAATTTTAGCATGTTGTATATAAGTGGGGTATACACATGCCACTCACTGAAAGAACTCAATTCATTGCTGAAGAGTAATGCATAAATTGCGGAAATGGTAACTGTTTTTTTAAATTTCCTCTCTAGAGAGCTCAATTGTAATGAAAGCATAATATATTCGTCATCCACATAGAAGCTGTTTCTCTGTATCACAGTTCATCAGTGTGGCTAGATATCCACTTGCTTCTGGCTGGGATTGAAACTCAACTGATTTGTTTACAGTCGAAGTTGCTATATATATATATATATATATATACATCTTTTTAGATCTCCATTTATCTGTCTGTTCACTTGCCTCCTCATGCACACATGCACACATACTTGCTTATATTAGAAATTATATTTATTTAACATCAAACAAATCTTCATACACAAACAGAACCTATGAAAGGTCGAAGTACCATAACATGAACCTAGGGTTTAAGGTGGGGACTGTCAATTTCCTAGAAAGTCATAAAATGTGAGCATATATCAAAGACTGGTCTTCATATTTTGTGTGAGTTGATAGTTTTTTTATATCCGTAATTCATAGAAATTATTATCCATAACATTACAGATTGTCAGATGACTCACAGGGAATGAAAAGCAACACCAAAGGTAACTCTCCTGATAATATTCCTCTCAGAGTCCTTGTGTGTATACTCTTCTTCTACATCTCTTCAGTCTGTTGATGATTATGGCTCTCCACAACTTCCAGTACTTTGTAGCTCTTAGTAAAGTTTATAATCTCCTGATCCTGTTCTGCAAACCATTTACACAAGCCTGTTGGGTTATATATACACTGCTTTCCTCTGTCCCTCTTCAGTATGTGCTGTGAGTGTCAAATTTTTCAAACCCTCTTTTCTCATTATGTTCCCTAGAAAATGTAAGTATTCTTTTTATTTTTATTTTCTCCAAATCTTTGTCATTGCTCATGCGTTCAATTCATGGTATTCTCAGCATTCTTCTGTAGAACAATATTTCTGTTGCTGCAAATATCTCTATTGACGATGAAATTGTCCAGCACTCAGTGTGTTATAGGAGTATCAAAAGTTTAATACTATTCTCTTTATTTCTAATGAAAAATTTCCTCTTTTTTTTTGTTATAAATTTTGAAGAGAAAAAAGATAATAAAAGACCAGGATTGCCAGTGCATTTAAATTTTTGAAGATCATAATTGACTTGAAAGCAAGAAATCAGAAGAGTTCTACAGGTGGAAAGTGAAAGAAAAAGAAACTATTAGAATAGAACTTATGGTTACATCTAGCTATTTAGCAGTAAAATAATGAGACCTTGCCAGGGAAGGAAGAAGCCAAAAGAGAGTTCTACAAGTGAGAAGTGTGAGAAAAGAAACTATTAGAATAGAACTTATGGTTACATCTAGCTATTTCAACAGTAAAATGATGAGACCTTGCCAGGGAAGGAAGAAGCCAGAGAGTTCCACAAGTGAGAAGTGTGAAAAAAGGATACTATTAGAACAGAACTTATGGTTACGTCTAGCTATTTAAACAGTAAAATAATGAGACCTTGCCAGGGAAGGAAGAAGCCAGAAGAGAGTTCCACAAGTGAGAAGTGTGAGAAAAGAAACTATTAGAATAGAACTTACGGTTACATCTAGCTATTTAAACAGTAAAATGATGAGACCTTGCCAGGGAAGGAAGAAGCCAAAGAGAGTTCTACAAGTGAGAAGTGTGAGAAAAGGAAACTATTAGAATAGAACTTATGGTTACATCTAGCTATTTAAACAGTAAAATAATGAGACCTTGCCAGGGAAGGAAGAAGCCAGAAGAGAGTTCTACAAGTGAGAAGTGTGAGAAAAGAAACTATTAGAATAGAACTTATGGTTACATCTAGCTATTTCAACAGTAAAATGATGAGACCTTGCCAGGGAAGGAAGAAGCCAAAAGAGAGTTCCACAAGTGAGAAGTGTGAGAAAAGAAACTATTAGAATAGAACTTATGGTTACATCTAGCTATTTAAACAGTAAAATGATGAGACCTTGCCAGGGAAGGAAGAAGCCAGAAGAGAGTTCTACAAGTGAGAAGTGTGAGAAAAGAAACTATTAGAATAGAACTTATGGTTACATCTAGCTATTTCAACAGTAAAATGATGAGACCTTGCCAGGGAAGGAAGAAGCCAAAAGAGAGTTCCACAAGTGAGAAGTGTGAGAAAAGGAAACTATTAGAATAGAACTTATGGTTACATCTAGCTATTTAAACAGTAAAATGATGAGACCTTGCCAGGGAAGGAAGAAGCCAGAAGAGTTCTACAAGTGAGAAGTGTGAGAAAAGAAACTATTAGAATAGAACTTACGGTTACATCTAGCTATTTAAACAGTAAAATAATGAGACCTTGCCAGGGAAGGAAGAAGCCAAAGAGAGTTCTACAAGTGAGAAGTGTGAGAAAAAGAAACTATTAGAATAGAACTTATGGTTACATCTAGCTATTTAAACAGTAAAATGATGAGACCTTGCCAGGGGAAGGAAGAAGCCAGAGAGTTCTACAAGTGAGAAGTGTGAGAAAAGAAACTATTAGAATAGAACTTATGGTTACATCTAGCTATTTCAACAGTAAAATGATGAGACCTTGCCAGGGAAGGAAGAAGCCAAAAGAGAGTTCTACAAGTGAGAAGTGTGAGAAAAGAAACTATTAGAATAGAACTTATGGTTACATCTCGCTATTTAAACAGTAAAATGATGAGACCTTGCCAGGGAAGGAAGAAGCCAGAAGAGAGTTCTACAAGTGAGAAGTGTGAGAAAAGAAACTATTAGAATAGAACTTATGGTTACATCTAGCTATTTAAACAGTAAAATAATGAGACCTTGCCAGGGGAAGAAGCCAAGAGAGTTCTACAAGTGAGAGGTGTGAGAAAAGAAACTATTAGAATAGAACTTATGGTTACATCTAGCTATTTAAACAGTAAAATGATGAGACCTTGCCAGGGAAGGAAGAAGCCAGAAGAGAGTTCTACAAGTGAGAAGTGTGAGAAAAAGAAACTATTAGAATAGAACTTATGGTTACATCTAGCTATTTCAACAGTAAAATGATGAGACCTTGCCAGGGAAGGAAGAAGCCAAAGAGTTCCACAAGTGAGAAGTGTGAGAAAAGAAACTATTAGAATAGAACTTATGGTTACATCTAGCTATTTAAACAGTAAAATGATGAGACCTTGCCAGGGAAGGAAGAAGCCAGAAGAGAGTTCTACAAGTGAGAAGTGTGAGAAAAGAAACTATTAGAATAGAACTTACGGTTACATCTAGCTATTTAAACAGTAAAATGATGAGACCTTGCCAGGGAAGGAAGAAGCCAGAAGAGAGTTCTACAAGTGAGAAGTGTGAGAAAAGAAACTATTAGAATAGAACTTATGGTTACATCTAGCTATTTAAACAGTAAAATGATGAGACCTTGCCAGGGAAGGAAGAAGCCAGAAGAGAGTTCCACAAGTGAGAAGTGTGAAAAAAGGATACTATTAGAACAGAACTTATGGTTACGTCTAGCTATTTAAACAGTAAAATGATGAGACCTTGCCAGGGAAGGAAGAAGCCAAAAGAGAGTTCTACAAGTGAGAAGTGTGAGAAAAGGAACTATTAGAATAGAACTTATGGTTACATCTAGCTATTTAAACAGTAAAATGATGAGACCTTGCCAGGGAAGGAAGAAGCCAAAGAGAGTTCCACAAGTGAGAAGTGTGAGAAAAGAGGAAACTGATAGAACTTATGGTTACATCTAGCTATTTAAACAGTAAAATAATGAGACCTTGCCAGGGAAGGAAGAAGCCAAAGAGAGTTCTACAAGTGAGAAGTGTGAGAAAAGAAACTATTAGAATAGAACTTATGGTTACATCTAGCTATTTAAACAGTAAAATGATGAGACCTTGCCAGGGAAGGAAGAAGCCAAAAGAGAGTTCCACAAGTGAGAAGTGTGAGAAAAGAAACTATTAGAATAGAACTTATGGTTACATCTAGCTATTTAAACAGTAAAATGATGAGACCTTGCCAGGGAAGGAAGAAGCCAAAAAGAGAGTTCCACAAGTGAGAAGTGTGAGAAAAGAAACTATTAGAATAGAACTTATGGTTACATCTAGCTATTTCAACAGTAAAATAATGAGACCTTGCCAGGGAAGGAAGAAGCCAAAAGAGAGTTCTACAAGTGAGAAGTGTGAGAAAAGAAACTATTAGAATAGAACTTATGGTTACATCAAGCTATTTCAACAGTAAAATGATGAGACCTTGTCAGGAAGGAAGAAGCCAGAAGAAGAGAGTTCCACAAGTGAGAAGTGTGAGAAAGAAACTATTAGAATAGAACTTATGGTTACATCTAGCTATTTCAACAGTAAAATGATGAGACCTTGTCAGGGAAGGATGAAGCCAGAAGAGAGTTCCACAAGTGAGAAGTGGGAGAAGAAACTATTAGAATAGAACTTACGGTTACATCTAGCTATTTAAACAGTAAAATGATGAGACCTTGCCAGGGAAGGAAGAAGCAAAGAGAGTTCCACAAGTGAGAAGTGTGAAAAAAGGATACTATTAGAACAGAACTTATGGTTACGTCTAGCTATTTAAACAGTAAAATAATGAGACCTTGCCAGGGAAGGAAGAAGCCAGAAGAGTTCCACAAGTGAGAAGTGTGAGAAAAGAAACTATTAGAATAGAACTTACGGTTACATCTAGCTATTTAAACAGTAAAATGATGAGACCTTGCCAGGGAAGGAAGAAGCCAAAAGAGAGTTCTACAAGTGAGAAGTGTGAGAAAAGAAACTATTAGAATAGAACTTACGGTTACATCTAGCTATTTAAACAGTAAAATGATGAGACCTTGCCAGGGAAGGAAGAAGCCAGAAGAGTTCCACAAGTGAGAAGTGTGAGAAAAGAAACTATTAGAATAGAACTTACGGTTACATCTAGCTATTTAAACAGTAAAATGATGAGACCTTGCCAGGGAAGGAAGAAGCCAGAGAGTTCTACAAGTGAGAAGTGTGAGAAAAGAAACTATTAGAATAGAACTTATGGTTACATCAAGCTATTTCAACAGTAAAATGATGAGACCTTGTCAGGGAAGGAAGAAGCCAGAAAGAGAGTTCTACAAGTGAGAAGTGTGAGAAAAAGAAACTATTAGAATAGAACTTATGGTTACATCTAGCTATTTAAACAGTAAAATGATGAGACCTTGCCAGGGAAGGAAGAAGCCAGAAGAGAGTTCCACAAGTGAGAAGTGTGAAAAAAGGATACTATTAGAACAGAACTTATGGTTACGTCTAGCTATTTAAACAGTAAAATAATGAGACCTTGCCAGGGAAGGAAGAAGCCAGAAGAGAGTTCCACAAGTGAGAAGTGTGAGAAAAGAAACTATTAGAATAGAACTTACGGTTACATCTAGCTATTTAAACAGTAAAATGATGAGACCTTGCCAGGGAAGGGAAGAAGCCAAAAGAGAGTTCTACAAGTGAGAAGTGTGAGAAAAGAAACTATTAGAATAGAACTTACGGTTACATCTAGCTATTTAAACAGTAAAATGATGAGACCTTGCCAGGGAAGGAAGAAGCCAGAAGAGAGTTCCACAAGTGAGAAGTGTGAGAAAAGAAACTATTAGAATAGAACTTACGGTTACATCTAGCTATTTAAACAGTAAAATGATGAGACCTTGCCAGGAAGGAAGAAGCCAGAAGAGAGTTCTACAAGTGAGAAGTGTGAGAAAAGAAACTATTAGAATAGAACTTATGGTTACATCAAGCTATTTCAACAGTAAAATGATGAGACCTTGTCAGGGAAGGAAGAAGCCAGAAGAGAGTTCTACAAGTGAGAAGTGTGAAAAGAAACTATTAGAATAGAACTTATGGTTACATCTAGCTATTTAAACAGTAAAATGATGAGACCTTGCCAGGAAGGAAGAAGCCAGAAGAGAGTTCCACAAGTGAGAAGTGTGAAAAAAGGATACTATTAGAACAGAACTTATGGTTACGTCTAGCTATTTAAACAGTAAAATAATGAGACCTTGCCAGGGAAGGAAGAAGCCAGAAGAGAGTTCCACAAGTGAGAAGTGTGAGAAAAGAAACTATTAGAATAGAACTTACGGTTACATCTAGCTATTTAAACAGTAAAATGATGAGACCTTGCCAGGGAAGGAAGAAGCCAGAAGAGAGTTCCACAAGTGAGAAGTGTGAAAAAAAGGATACTATTAGAACAGAACTTATGGTTACGTCTAGCTATTTAAACAGTAAAATAATGAGACCTTGCCAGGGAAGGAAGAAGCCAGAAGAGAGTTCCACAAAGTGAGAAGTGTGAGAAAGAAACTATTAGAATATAGAACTTACGGTTACATCTAGCTATTTAAACAGTAAAATGATGAGACCTTGCCAGGGGAAGGAAGAAGCCAGAAGAGAGTTCCACAAGTGAGAAGTGTGAAAAAAGGATACTATTAGAACAGAACTTATGGTTACGTCTAGCTATTTAAACAGTAAAATAATGAGACCTTGCCAGGGAAGGAAGAAGCCAGAAGAGAGTTCCACAAGTGAGAAGTGTGAAAAAAGGATACTATTAGAACAGAACTTATGGTTACGTCTAGCTATTTAAACAGTAAAATAATGAGACCTTGCCAGGGAAGGAAGAAGCCAGAAGAGTTCTACAAGTGAGAAGTGTGAGAAAAGAAACTATTAGAATAGAACTTACGGTTACATCTAGCTATTTAAACAGTAAAATGATGAGACCTTGCCAGGGAAGGAAGAAGCCAGAAGAGAGTTCCACAAGTGAGAAGTGTGAAAAAAGGATACTATTAGAACAGAACTTATGGTTACGTCTAGCTATTTAAACAGTAAAATAATGAGACCTTGCCAGGGAAGGAAGAAGCCAGAAGAGAGTTCCACAAGTGAGAAGTGTGAGAAAAGAAACTATTAGAATAGAACTTACGGTTACATCTAGCTATTTAAACAGTAAAATGATGAGACCTTGCCAGGGGAAGGAAGAAGCCAAAAGAGAGTTCCACAAGTGAAGTGTGAGAAAAGAAACTATTAGAATAGAACTTATGGTTACATCTAGCTATTTCAACAGTAAAATGATGAGACCTTGCCAGGGAAGGAAGAAGCCAAAGAGAGTTCCACAAGTGAGAAGTGTGAGAAAAAGAAACTATTAGAATAGAACTTATGGTTACATCTAGCTATTTAAACAGTAAAATGATGAGACCTTGCCAGGGAAGGAAGAAGCCAAAGAGAGTTCTACAAGTGAGAAGTGTGAGAAAAGAAACTATTAGAATAGAACTTATGGTTACATCTAGCTATTTAAACAGTAAAATGATGAGACCTTGCCAGGGAAGGAAGAAGCCAGAAGAGAGTTCCACAAGTGAGAAGTGTGAAAAAAGGATACTATTAGAACAGAACTTATGGTTACGTCTAGCTATTTAAACAGTAAAATAATGAGACCTTGCCAGGGAAGGAAGAAGCCAGAAAGAGAGTTCCACAAGTGAGAAGTGTGAAAAAAGGATACTATTAGAACAGAACTTATGGTTACGTCTAGCTATTTAAACAGTAAAATAATGAGACCTTGCCAGGGGAAGGAAGAAGCCAGAGAAGAGAGTTCTACAAGTGAGAAGTGTGAGAAAAGAAACTATTAGAATAGAACTTACGGTTACATCTAGCTATTTAAACAGTAAAATGATGAGACCTTGCCAGGGAAGGAAGAAGCTGAAGAGTTCCACAAGTGAGAAGTGTGAAAAGGATACTATTAGAACAGAACTTATGGTTACGTCTAGCTATTTAAACAGTAAAATAATGAGACCTTGCCAGGGGAAGGAAGAAGCCAGAAGAGAGTTCCACAAGTGAGAAGTGTGAGAAAAGAAACTATTAGAATAGAACTTATGGTTACATCTAGCTATTTCAACAGTAAAATGATGAGACCTTGCCAGGGAAGGAAGAAGCCAAGAAGAGAGTTCCACAGTGAGAAGTGTGAGAAACGAACTATTAGAATAGAACTTATGGTTACGTCTAGCTATTTAAACAGTAAAATAATGAGACCTTGCCAGGGAAGGAAGAAGCCAGAAGAGAGTTCCACAAGTGAGAAGTGTGAGAAAAAGAAACTATTAGAATAGAACTTATGGTTACATCTAGCTATTTAAACAGTAAAATGATGAGACCTTGCCAGGGGAAGGAAGAAGCCAGAAGAGAGTTCCACAAGTGAGAAGTGTGAAAAAAGGATACTATTAGAACAGAACTTATGGTTACGTCTAGCTATTTAAACAGTAAAATAATGAGACCTTGCCAGGGAAGGAAGAAGCCAGAAGAGAGTTCCACAAGTGAGAAGTGTGAGAAAAAGAAACTATTAGAATAGAACTTACGGTTACATCTAGCTATTTAAACAGTAAAATGATGAGACCTTGCCAGGAAGGAAGAAGCCAGAAGAGAGTTCCACAAGTGAGAAGTGTGAAAAAAGGATACTATTCGTCAGAACTTATGGTTACGTCTAGCTATTTAAACAGTAAAATAATGAGACCTTGCCAGGGAAGGAAGAAGCCAGAAGAGAGTTCCACCAGTGAGAAGTGTGAGAAAAGAAACTATTAGAATAGAACTTATGGTTACATCTAGCTATTTCAACAGTAAAATGATGAGACCTTGCCAGGGAAGGAAGAAGCCAGAAGAGAGTTCCACAAGTGAGAAGTGTGAGAAACGAACTATTAGAATAGAACTTATGGTTACGTCTAGCTATTTAAACAGTAAAATAATGAGACCTTGCCAGGGAAGAAGAGGAAGAAGCCAGAAGAGAGTTCCACAAGTGAGAAGTGTGAGAAAAGAAACTATTAGAATAGAACTTATGGTTACATCTAGCTATTTCAACAGTAAAATGATGAGACCTTGCCAGGGAAGGAAGAAGCCAGAAGAGTTCCACAAGTGAGAAGTGTGAAAAAAGGATACTATTAGAACAGAACTTATGGATTTACGTCTAGCTATTTAAACAGTAAAATAATGAGACCTTGCCAGGGAAGGAAGAAGCCAGAAGAGAGTTCCACAAGTGAGAAGTGTGAGAAAAGAAACTATTAGAATAGAACTTACGGTTACATCTAGCTATTTAAACAGTAAAATGATGAGACCTTGCCAGGGAAGGAAGAAGCCAGAAGAGAGTTCCACAAGTGAGAAGTGTGAGAAAAGAAACTATTAGAATAGAACTTATGGTTACATCAAGCTATTTCAACAGTAAAATGATGAGACCTTGTCAGGGAAGGAAGAAGCCAGAAGAGAGTTCTACAAGTGAGAAGTGTGAGAAAAGCTATTAGAATAGAACTTATGGTTACATCTAGCTATTTCAACAGTAAAATGATGAGACCTTGCCAGGGAAGGAAGAAGCCAGAGAGAGTTCCACAAGTGAGAAGTGTGAGAAACGAACTATTAGAATAGAACTTATGGTTACATCTAGCTATTTCAACAGTAAAATGATGAGACCTTGCCAGGGAAGGAAGAAGCCAGAAGAGAGTTCCACAAGTGAAGTGTGAAAAAGGATACTATTAGAACAGAACTTATGGTTACGTCTAGCTATTTAAACAGTAAAATAATGAGACCTTGCCAGGGAAGGAAGAAGCCAGAAAGAGAGTTCCACAAGTGAGAAGTGTGAGAAAAAGAAACTATTAGAATAGAACTTACGGTTACATCTAGCTATTTAAACAGTAAAATGATGAGACCTTGCCAGGAAGGAAGAAGCCAGAAGAGAGTTCCACAAGTGAGAAGTGTGAGAAAAGAAACTATTAGAATAGAACTTATGGTTACGTCTAGCTATTTAAACAGTAAAATAATGAGACCTTGCCAGGGAAGGAAGAAGCCAGAAGAGAGTTCCACAAGTGAGAAGTGTGAGAAAGAAACTATTAGAATAGAACTTACGGTTACATCTAGCTATTTAAACAGTAAAATGATGAGACCTTGCCAGGAAGGATGAAGCCAGAAGAGAGTTCCACAAGTGAGAAGTGTGAGAAAAGCAAACTATTAGAATAGAACTTATGGTTACATCAAGTCATTTCAACAGTAAAATGAGCTGAGACCTTGTCAGGGAAGGAAGAAGCCAGAAGAGAGTTCTACAAGTAGAAGTGTGAGAAAAGAAACTATTAGAATAGAACCTATGGTTACATCAAGCTATTTCAACAGTAAAATGATGAGACCTTGTCAGGGAAGGAAGAAGCCAGAAGAGAGTTCTACAAGTGAGAAGTGTGAGAAAAAGAAACTATTAGAATAGAACTTATGGTTACATCTAGCTATTTCAACAGTAAAATGATGAGACCTTGCCAGGGAAGGAAGAAGCCAGAAGAGAGTTCCACAAGTGAGAAGTGGAAAAAGGATACTATTAGAACAGAACTTATGGTTACGTCTAGCTATTTAAACAGTAAAATAATGAGACCCTAAGCAGGGGAAGGAAGAAGCCAGAAGAGAGTTCCACAAGTGAGAAGTGTGAGAAAAGAAACTATTAGAATAGAACTACGGTTACATCTAGCTATTTAAACAGTAAAATGATGAGACCTTGCCAGGGAAGGAAGAAGCCAGAAGAGAGTTCCACAAGTGAGAAGTGTGAAAAAAGGATACTATTAGAACAGAACTTATGGTTACGTCTAGCTATTTAAACAGTAAAATAATGAGACCTTGCCAGGGAAGGAAGAAGCCAGAAGAGAGTTTCACAAGTGAGAAGTGTGAGAAAAGAAACTATTAGAATAGAACTTACGGTTACATCTAGCTATTTAAACAGTAAAATGATGAGACCTTGCCAGGGAAGGAAGAAGCCAAAAGAGAGTTCCACAAGTGAGAAGTGTGAGAAAAGAAACTATTAGAATAGAACTTATGGTTACATCTAGCTGTTTCAACAGTAAAATGATGAGCACTTGCCAGGGAAGGAAGAAGCCAAAAGAGAGTTCTACAAGTGAGAAGTGTGAGAAAAGAAAACTATTAGAATAGAACTTATGGCTACATCTAGCTATTTAAACAGTAAAATGATGAGACCTTGCCAGGGAAGGAAGAAGCCAGAAGAGAGTTCCACAAGTGAGAAGTGTGAAAAAGGATACTATTAGAACAGAACTTATGGTTACGTCTAGCTATTTCAAACAGTAAAATAATGAGACCTTGCCAGGGAATAGAAGAAGCCAGAAGAGAGTTCCACAAGTGAGAAGTGTGAAAAAAGGATACTATTAGAACAGAACTTATGGTTACGTCTAGCTATTTAAACAGTAAAATAATGAGACCTTGCCAGGGGAAGGAAGAAGCCAGAAGAGAGTTTCACAAGTGAGAAGTGTGAGAAAAGAAACTATTAGAATAGAACTTACGGTTACATCTAGCTATTTAAACAGTAAAATGATGAGACCTTGCCAGGGAAGGAAGAAGCCAAAAGAGAGTTCCACAAGTGAGAAGTGTGAGAAAAGAAACTATTAGAATAGAACTTATGGTTACATCTAGCTATTTAAACAGTAAAATGATGAGACCTTGCCAGGGAAGGAAGAAGCCAAAAGAGAGTTCTACAAGTGAGAAGTGTGAGAAAAGAAACTATTAGAATAGAACTTCACGGCTACATCTAGCTATTTAAACAGTAAAATGATGAGACCTTGCCAGGGAAGGAAGAAGCCAAAAGAGAGTTCCACAAGTGAGAAGTGTGAGAAAAGAAACTATTAGAATAGAACTTATGGTTACATCTAGCTATTTCAACAGTAAAATAATGAGACCTTGCCAGGGAAGGAAGAAGCCAGAAGAGAGTTCTACAAGTGAGAAGTGTGAGAAAAGAAACTATTAGAATAGAACTTACGGTTACATCTAGCTATTTAAACAGTAAAATGATGAGACCTTGCCAGGGAAGGAAGAAGCCAAAAGAGAGTTCCACAAGTGAGAAGTGTGAGAAAAGAAACTATTAGAATAGAACTTATGGTTACATCTAGCTATTTCAACAGTAAAATAATGAGACCTTGCCAGGGAAGGAAGAAGCCAGAAGAGAGTTCCACAAGTGAGAAGTGTGAGAAAAGAAACTATTAGAATAGAACTTTACGGTTACATCTAGCTATTTAAACAGTAAAATGATGAGACCTTTGCCAGGGAAGTGGAAGAAGCCAGAAGAGAGTTCCACAAGTGAGAAGTGTGAAAAAAGGATACTATTAGAACAGAACTTATGGTTACGTCTAGCTATTTAAACAGTAAAATAATGAGACCTTGCCAGGGAAGGAAGAAGCCAGAAGAGAGTTCCACAAGTGAGAAGTGTGAGAAAAGAAACTATTAGAATAGAACTTACGGTTACATCTAGCTATTTAAACAGTAAAATGATGAGACCTTTGCCAGGGAAGGAAGAAGCCAGAAGAGAGTTCCGGTAAGGAAGGGGAAAAAGGATACTATTAGAACAGAACTTATGGTTACGTCTAGCTATTTAAACAGTAAAATAATGAGACCTTGCCAGGGAAGGAAGAAGCCAGAAGAGAGTTCCACAAGTGAGAAGTGTGAGAAAAGAAACTATTAGAATAGAACTTATGGTTACGTCTAGCTATTTAAACAGTAAAATAATGAGACCTTGCCAGGGAAGGATGAAGCCAGAAGAGAGTTCCACAAGTGAGAAGTGTGAGAAAAGAAACTATTAGAATAGAACTTATGGTTACATCTAGCTATTTGAAACAGTAAAATGATGAGACCTTGCCAGGGAAGGAAGAAGCCAGAAGAGAGTTCCACAAGTGAGAAGTGTGGAGAAAGAACCTGCTGAATAGAACTTATGGCTACGTCTAGCTATTTAAACAGTAAAATAATGAGACCCTGCCAGGGAAGGATGAAGCCAGAAGAGAGTTCCACAAGTGAGAAGTGTGAGAAAAGAAACTATTAGAATAGAACTTATGGTTACATCTAGCTATTTAAACAGTAAAATAAATGAGACCTTGCCAGGGAAGGAAGAAGCCAGAAGAGAGTTCCCCACAGTGAGAAGTGTGAGAAAAGAAAACTATTAGAATAGAACTTATGGTTACGTCTAGCTATTTAAACAGTAAAATAATGAGACCTTGCCAGGAAGGATGAAGCCAGAAGAGAGTTCCACAAGTGAGAAGTGTGAGAAAAGAAACTATTAGAATAGAACTTATGGTTACGTCTAGCTATTTAAACAGTAAAATAATGAGACCTTGCCAGGGAAGGATGAAGCCAGAGAGTTCCACAAGTGAGAAGTGTGAGAAAAGAAACTATTAGAATAGAACTTATGGTTACGTCTAGCTATTTAAACAGTAAAATAATGAGACCTTGCCAGGGAAGGAAGAAGCCAGAAGAGAGTTCCACAAGTGAGAAGTGTGAGAAAAGAACTACACAGGAATAGAACTTATGGTTACGTCTAGCTATTTAAACAGTAAAATGATGAGACCTTGCCAGGGAAGGAAGAAGCCAGAAGAGAGTTCCACAAGTGAGAAGTGTGAGAAAAGAAACTATTAGAATAGAACTTATGGTTACATCTAGCTATTTAAAACAGTAAAATGATGAGACCTTGCCAGGGAAGGAAGAAGCCAGAAGAGAGTTCCACAAGTGAGAAGTAGAGAAAGAAACTAATAGAATAGAACTTATGGTTACGTCTAGCTATTTAAACAGTAAAATAATGAGACCTTGCCACGGAAGGATGAAGCCAGAAGAGAGTTCCACAAGTGAGAAGTGTGAGAAAAGAAACTATTAGAATAGAACTTATGGTTACGTCTAGCTATTTCAACAGTAAAATAATGAGACCTTGCCAGGGAAGGAAGAAGCCAGAAGAGAGTTCCACAAGAGAGAAGTGTGAAAAAAGGATACTATTAGAATAGAACTTATGGTTACATCTAGCTATTTAAACAGTAAAATGATGAGACCTTCCCAGGGAAGGAAGAAGCCGGAAGAGAGTTCCACAAGTAAAAAGTGTGAGAAAAGAAACTATTAGAATAGAACTTATGGTTACATCTAGCTATTTCAACAGTAAAATGATGAGACCTTGCCAGGGAAGGAAGAAGCCAGAAGAGAGTTCCACAAGTGAGAAGTGTGAAAAAAGGATACTATTAGAACAGAACTTATGGTTACGTCTAGCTATTTCAACAGTAAAATGATTAGACCTTGCCAGGGAAGGAAGAAGCCGGAAGAGAGTTCCACAAGTGAGAAGTGTGAGAAAAGAAACTATTAGAATAGAACTTACGGTTACATCTAGCTATTTCAACAGTAAAATGATGAGACCTTGCCAGGGAAGAGAGAAGCCGAAAGAGATGTCCACAAGTGAGGAATGTGAGAAAAGAAACTATTAGAATAGAACTTATGGTTACAACTGGTTATTTCATCAGCATAATTATGAAACCTATCTTCCAATCCAGTACTGTTAATAAATTCATGACATAAAAGAACCAAAGAGGAAAACTCATCATAAGAATAACCACAGAAATTGCCAGATATTTTTTTTCTGTATCTCATGCCCTGAAGAAGCTTTAATAAAAATTAAATCTTTTAGATTTATAAGTGTCACCTATTTGTTCTTTCTCCTAACATAGAAATATTTCTCTCAGAAATGTATTATTTCCTATACATCATTATCTATTGCAGTAATTAGTTGTCTTTTCCATTTTCTTTTCTTCACATCCTCATTTTATTATAAGAAATAGTTTCTCTAAATTATCAACTGTTACACTCCCAAGACAATTAAATAACTTTTGGATCCTGCTGCTTAGGGATTATTCAAAGTAGAAGTAAAGCTAACCTTGAAATTTGGCTCATTGATGACTACACAATATGACGCCTATTGACAGACTGATTCACTATGTTAGGTACTAATGTGCGTTAGTTGTAGGTACATTTCCATTGAATGTCACAATCACAGTACACAAAGTATGGGGAATTTTCAATACTACATTGTTTGTTTATATATATATATATATATATATATATATATATATACACAATAATGTGAATAAAGGACAATAAGAAATTTACTGTTTCTTAATTTTTATTTTTAATTTTACAGTGCTCAATACTAAAGCAGAGCTAAATACATTTTGAAAAAGATTTTTTCATTCAGTCAGTTAACTGCCATACTTGAGCTTTGGGTGATCATGTCTCAAAAGAAACATGATTGACTGGGCAGAAGATTATCCTGCAGTAGGTTGCCATTGCTTTCTGTAGTAGACTGGTTGCCAGCCAAGGCTATAGAACCCAGTCTATCCTATTATTTAACCCATAACTGGAGGGAAGAGACAGATTAATACCTTTCCCAAGGTATATGTGCATAAGTGAATGGAAGGGATTCAACTGGAATTCAAACTCGGCACCACGATTTGTCATTCCAAGTTGATATCCACTGCACTACTAGTCACCCCAAAAATGATTGCTTCAAGATGGAGTCATAGTAAAAATATGATTCTGAAACATGGGAAATTCAAAGTCATGAAAATGTTTAATTAATTATATTACAAAACTAATATATATATATCTATATATCTATATCTATATATATATATATATATATATATATATATATAATAATAATAAAACTGACTCTGTACGTATCTAGATCCTAAAATTTTACAAAAGCAAACCTTGAGGACCACAAATAACCGGCAGAATCTAACTCCGTTACTGTCCGTCGCTATAAAGCATTGGACAAGAGGGGGAAAAAAAGAAAACCGCGGAGTACCGACAATACATACAGTACCTCGCAGCAAAGAAAAAAAACCCTCAAATGGAACCAACCACAAAGAAAGAAAAGTGCTCGATACAAACTAACCAATTCGAATTAACAAAGAGGAAGTAACGTAGAGCAAAAACACACGTGAAAAAAATCACAAGATCGCCAAGACCTACCGCGGTTTCGCACAACGGCTCGTCAGGGCAACGGCAGACCAGGGATTAACCAAATAAATAGACACACCGAGCAAAGACTAACCAACCAGCATACCCAACTGGGGAAGTGGAGGTCCGGTGTGTCTTTTTATTTGGTTAATCCCTGGTCTGCCGTTGCCCTGACGAGCCGTTGTGCGAAACTGCGGTAGGTCTTGGCGATCTTGTGATTTTTTTCACGTGTATATATATATATATATATATATATATATAATCAGCATGCAGTGTGGGCATAGAAGAATCCAAACGAGTATCCTTTACATATAGTGGTAGGATAACTCTCTAAGAGAGTTCTAAACATATACGCATATAAATACATATAGAACAAATATAAGAAATATTAAGACAGACGTATTATTTCATGGTGAATCAGAAGTATAGACCTATTTCAGGCAAGCCATCGTCAGCTTCCGTTTTGATTCTAACAAAGGATTCTACATGATTAATGTAGAATCCTTTGTTTAATAAAGACGGAAGAAATGCTGTCTAGACAGGGGTTTCTATTGACTGACGCTTTTGCCGTTAAGATTGAAAAAAAAATCATGTATGCCCCAAAAATATAACTTTTTTTTACAAATTTAAAGTGGATCGCTATTCTAATTAGTTAAACTAAACACACACATGAATTTTCTATACTTCCACATCCATATGTGGAGTAGTTTTTTACGTAGAAAGGCTTTTTAGGGAAGCAGGTTTTTTGTCTTGTCTGAAATAGGCCTATACTTCCAATTCACCATGAAATAACACGTCTGTCCTAATTTTTCCTATATATATATATATATATATATATATGTACATTTCTATGGAGAGGTTTGTCACTGAGCTAAGCACTGTCATTTCAGCCATGCTAACTTCAAAGTTTTTGTGAAAACATTATTGTGATTTCTTCATTCTTCAGAGTATTTTTGTTTTTTCTACCGTAACCCTCTACCTCAAGAGTGACGACACTATAATAATACCTTCATGAAACTTCAAAGTCGACATGACTGAAACAACACTACTCAGCTAAGTAACAAACTTCTCCACATTAATTATATTAATGCTTTATCTCTGTCTTGACATTGGGCACTAAATTGTAAATGCAAATTCTACTCCAGCAGCTTCTTTTCTCACTCTTCCCGCCTGTGGAATTCTCTTCCGCATACTTTCTTTCCTGAGAGTTACAATCTCCAAGAATTTAAGTGTAAAGTCAATAGTCATCTCCTGTCTCACTAACTTATATCCTTCCTCTCATTCTTTTCTGCATCCACTCTACTCTCATCAGTACTCTGTTCCCTCTCCTACTCTCTTCCTGACACCCACTGCAACCTCTCACTTCTAATAACATTCCTCCTTGTTCACCCCAATCTCATCAGTAATCTCTTCCCTCTCCTACTCTCTTCCTGACACCCCCTGCAACCTCTCACTTCTAATAACATTCCTCCTTGTTCACCCCAATCTCATCAGTAATCTCTTCCCTCTCCTACTCTCTTCCTGACACTCCCTGCAACCTCTCACTCCTCATGACATTCCTCCTATGTAACCTCCTGCACAACAGTGGCAGTAAAATGCCTTGCTTGGGGCAACACAATTATAAAAAAAACCCTGCTTCCCTGAAAAACCTTTCTACGTAACAAACTTCTCCACATTAATTATATTAATGCTTTATCTATGTCTTGACATTGAGCACTTGATGACAAAAAAACCTGCTTCCCTGAAAAGCCTTTCTACGTAACAAACTACTCCACATATGGATGTGGAAGTATAGAAAAATTCATGTGTGTGTTTAGTTTAACTAATTAGAATAGCGATCCACTTTAAATTTGTAAAAAAAGTAATATTTTTGGGGAATACATGATTTCTTCTTTCAATCTTAATGGCAAAAGCGTCTGTCAATAGAAACCCCTGTCTAGACAGCATTTCTGTTGATGTAGCCATTATTGTTACAAAATTATTCTCTTAGTTTTCTCTGTATCCATCATTTTCTAAAACAAAAAAGAAAGAAACAAAACATTTTATATTTTTGATCTGACTTAAAGGGTCCTTTGTGTGTAAATATACTATTTTTATTTTGATTCAGAATGCATTTTATTATAATTTTCATAAAACTCTTAATTTATGAAAATTTTTTAATATCTATTTATTTCTTAAAAATTTTAAAATTCATTATGTTATTTTTATAATACGTATTATATTATTATATTCTAATACAATTTTAATATCACAATACAAATTTTTAATATCTATTTAATTATTGAAAATTTAAATATCTATTTAATTATTTCAATATCTATTTAATTATTATTCTTTCATAATATAAAACAAATTATTAGATATATGTAAGTTAATAAATATTTTTTTATATGACATCTCATTATTTTTATTTATTATATTTTTATTTTTAAGAAATTTAATGTTATATAGTTTTTCATATAGACACAACTAGCATGGGACATTTAAATACTTACATATTCTAGCTTTGTATGTATATATATTACGGAAATCAATGAATTTTAACGAAACTTGGTTATAAGCAACCGACAATTTGAAATGAATTGTTTGAACATTATTTTTTATTGATACTCGTATTTAAGTAGATATTCTGTTTTTAATGAAACAGTATGATATATTTATTTCTACCGGCCTGATTATTTACGATAAATTTTTATTACGAAAATGTGTGCTATTCGGCAGGATTCGAACCTGCAACCCCTATCTATATAGGGGAAGCTACCATTGGATCTGGTAACGTCTTAGACATCTCGACCATGAATAGACGTTACCAGATCAAACGGTAGCTTCCACTATATACATTGGGGTCGCAGGTTCGAATCCTGCCGAATTCCACTTCTACTTTGTGCGTGACTCTTCAGAAATGAATTGAGTTCTTTCGGTGACTGGTGTGTGTATACACTGCTTCAATACAACACGTTAAAATTTCCCTTCTCTGATTCCATGCGCCTATGGTTTAGGGAGTAGTGACTCCAACTGACACCAAACTGGTCGAGTTTCGATCATGGCCAGAAGCAAGTGGATGTGTCTAGCCACACTGATGAGCTGTGATACAGCGAAACGGGTTTGTATGTGGATGACTAATATATATATATATATATATATATATATATATATGATTAAACATAGTTTACTGTATGCTATATTTATAGGTTAAACTGGTCAAAACCAAGAATAGACAATACACATACATAGAGAGACATAAAAAAAAGAGAAAGAAAACTGATATCGCCAAGTAATGTTGATTCCGTATCCGCTATATATCTATAAACACTCTCACTCTCTCTCAAATATTGAATATACTTCGACCATAAATATGACAAATTATAAACAATATATATATATATTTAAACTTTGTTCATTCTTCTTTAAAAGTTTTCGATACGATTCTTCTATCCTCTGTCCTCTAGGATTTTAAAACCAAAAACTTTAAAAGTAGAAAAAAATCAGGAACCAAACCAAAACAAATTACTCTAAGATGCTGATTCCCTGGTCCTCTTATTTAAGACAAGGAAGCCAAGCTAAAATGGCACTTTAGCAGGATTTTATTCTTTTATGTAAAACTCTCTCAGAGTCTAAAGTAATGTTTATAGAATCCAAGGATGCAAAAATAAAATTTGGTCCATTTGATCAAAAGATGAAAAGGATGCAATAATGTGCCACTTAGTGTGATTTCATTTTCAGGCGACATTTTACCAAAAGGCTCATCTCTCTTGGTAGAGTATTGGGCAGCAGCACACAAGGTTTAGGTTTTTATTTATTGAAATTATCCAGAAGCTCTAAATTACTATATTTGAATTCATTTCAGTTTTTAAGACAAGGATGGACAAGAGAATATATTTTGCCACACCACTTTCCATAGAAGTGCTATCAGAGCAGTGAGCAGCTTGCCACATCACACCTGTGAGAGAGCTTCAATGCTGGAGAATAACATGTCAGCCACAATGTCTTGGAAATGCTTTTCGACTCTATCCAGGCTGGAGAGTGAAAACTGGGCAGCTCCTGCCCAAATATGACAACATCTAAAACATCCTGCTCATCTAAAAGTAGAGAATAACAGGAGGGATCAGGTACTTATTAGAGTGGTACGTTTCTCTTGCATCCTTAGCAATGCATCATATAGACAAGTTCTGCTCAAGGTCAGGTGAGTGATTGCAGCCCACTAGTTTTTTAAGGCATGGTGCCGCCCTGATTGGACATCTGTTCATCATGACTAGTGATATTTTGGGGTCAAGTTGGCAATGATGGAATGTGAGTAGTTTGGTTTTGTTCTTAAAAGTTCGATAATGAGTTGTTTTTTTTGTTTTTATTTTTTAATCATTTCACCCTGTGCCACTAGTATGAATGCCACTAGTATGCAGGGGGTTACAAAGAGTGAAAATGAGAGAAAAGACTGAGAATAGGGAGGATTGAGGAAAGCACAATGATTACATTCACATAGTTGAGGCAGTTACCATAAAAATATTTGACACAGAGAAGTCACACCACATGAGTGAGAAAGTAACTTAAATCAAGATTCCAAGTCAGGATTGATTACACTACAGATTCATCTTTTTATTTTGTCAAGAACCTAGAGATGAATTGCAGGAGGACCACACCAGATATGGGAGCAGTATTTACTGCACAGATGAATGGTAGATTTGTAAATGTGTAAGTGGGACTCTAGCAAGAAAAATTTTCTAGTACAAAACAGTGACCTAACTTATCTTTTGGTAGATGAAGCTATTGATTTGATGTAGTAGCTTCACTTCAAATCAACTGAAAACATGAGGCCAAGAAGAGGCAGTGTGTTGCTATTCAGGAACCTAGCAATCAGAAAAGTTTCTCTATCGTGGTTAAATGAGAGCAGTTTTGTTTTGGAGGCATTCAACTTTACAAGCCATTTCTTGCCCCAGTTAATCACTGATTGGAGATTCGTTTCAAGAGCAGCAGCCATGATTTGCTATTGATACAAGAATAAATGGTAGTTTCATCTGGATAAATATCTACTTAAGAGTTGATGACATCAGAAAAATCATTAAGATCAAAAACAGTGTAGGATCTAGGATAGAGTTTTGAGGGACACCCACATTCATGTAAAAAGATCTGGAAGCATACCCATTCAACTTTCATTTCATGATTTGATAGGAACAATTGCATTAAGTCAAACAATCGTCTTGTAATACCGTACTCCTAGAGGTTATGTAGAAGACAAGCATGACAAACTCTGTCAAACATCTTCAAGATATCTAGCAGAATTTGAATATTAGTTGTACTAATGCTGACAGTTATTTATAAAATAACAATATAGAAGCAAAGCACAAAAGAAAATATTAAGATAGATTTACAACAATCCCTAACAAACTAATTTAGACCTATGAAATAATGTATTTCTTTATTACAAATTCCTGGAATCTGTGTAGACTCTTATTACACAATATTCTAGTGAGCAACTGGCACTGTTGAATGTTAAATTAGCAAGAGAAAATATATTTTTCTGTTGCTAATGAAGTCAACCTCCTACATGAAGTAGTTAAAGAAAGTGGCGAGAAAGGGCTACATATAAACTACAAGAAAACTGAATGCATGAAGTGCTTATTATAAACTGCTATAATAATAAGCTGTTCATAATAAGCACCTGATGATTGCATAGTGCATGAAACTCTAAGTCAAGCTATAGACAAAGGATAAGATGTATATTTATTAATATATATATATATATATATATATATATATATATATAAGTGAATAAAGAACAAAGAAAAAATTAACAACGTTCAAAACATTAATTTAAAACAGTGTTCAATATAAAAGTAGAGCTATGAATATTTATTATAAATTATTGTTTAGAATATGTACAAATTATCATATACTACAAAGTGTACATTTTGTTTTGACATTGAAAGGACAATGTCTTATCAGATGAGACATTTTCCTTTCAATGTCGAAAAAAATGTACACTTGTAGTAGATGATAATTTGTACATGTTCTAAACTATAATTTATAATATATATATATGACACAGCCAATCATCTTTGTCTGCTGCTGATATGGCAGAAATTCACTAAAATGGTATTTAGGTTATAGAAACAGGGATGAAAGGTTCATGACTGAATAAAAGGTTTTGTTCAAAATATGCTGGACACCTCATTAATCTAGTATTATTTTCCAGTCTATTTCAAGATTTTCTTCTCTTTTATTTATCAACTACCATATTTATCATAAAATCATGTGACTTTGTATGTTATAAATAAACAATTTTCTCCCTTTGTTTATCAGGAAATAGGATGCCAAACAAATTTATTTTGTTTAAATGTTTTGATAATGTAACAAAATATAATTTATTCATATCCTCTGAGAATAAAAACTGGTCTTTTATTTTTGTGACACCAGAACTTCCTCATGAATTCTTGTGATACCTCCATACCCATTACTGACATCACAGAATGTTCTACCACTGTTTTGTAGAATAAACTCCTGAGATGATGCTTCCCCAATCACTCCACTCTGTCGCTAAAGCTTGAGAATACACAAACTGCACTTTTGCAAAGGGGTACTCCTCCCAATGAGGCATTCTATATATGATGACAAACTACATCCATGTCCTGGGTTTGATGATAAACTGCATCCAGCAGCAAGGCCTCTAATTGGAAAGTTTTGAGAAGTACGGCACTACCTCTTAACTGCTGTTGTTCCCAGGTCCACTCTGACCCAGGGTGGTAGCACCTGTTAGTCCCATCTATGGGCAAATAGTTAACCCTCAAATTGGGGTAAAAAAAACTATAAAAGAATAAAAATAGAATTTTCTAGTGAAAATTCCAGGAATACTTTTTTTGGAGAAGAAAATATTAACAGCAATATATTTTTGAAGAAAAAATATAAATTCCTGTAATAGATCTTACTTTCAACAAAACCCTTTTTACAAAAATAGGTCAATGAAACCTAATCTACAAACTGATTTCTAACAAAGAATAAATATTCTATTCATATGAATCTATTGTAAAAATCTTGTAGGCATTAAATAACCTGTTGAGGTTGATATCTTGTAAAGTAAAACAAACCAAATCCAATCATTACAACCATAATCTCTTCAAGTCTTGGATTAAGCATTATTTTTCTTTTCACCCAAAGAAAAAAACAATAATGCCACTAAAACATATGGGACTACTGGGTGTGAAAGCAAATCAGAAGACTTTAGAAGGAACTGGAATCCAAATCCTAAATAGAAAACAAGGGATAACCCTCTACTTCTGTTCAAAAGATTGGTGAGAAGTGTGAATCAGACAATAGGTAACAATATCTACTTTTATCATCATAATCTGCACTTCTTAGCTCTTTTTCTTATATTCATATGAAGACCAGATTCAGTAACCCACTAACTTAAGTGGCTCTTGTGCCTTCTATTTGGACAAAAATTAGAAAGAAATTCCAAGCAATATGAAAAGTTTTTCAACACTTGACAACAGAATTTGGGTAAGAATGATGTATTGAGTTGGGTGATGCAGTTATTTTTGGTATAGCCTCAAGTTTTCTGCATTTATGCAACACCTGATACAAAATAAATCTAAGTGGAATTAGTAAATACCAAACACTTCAGATACCTCAATGTATGGATTAGTTATAGCATTAGTTATAGCAAATTTAGTTTTTGAGATAAGGAAAATGAACATGACACATGCTATATTAGAGGCGGTATCACCAAACACCAACAAAGCCAAAACATTAACATAAAATTTGATATCTCTAATCATTTTCTTAAATAATTTCATCAGAATGAGATTTTCATGTGGATTTTATTCATGGAGCCAAACTTCTTTAGAAATATCTAAACTGTCAAATGTATGCAATTACTTTTTCATATTAATGGCTAAAAATGGCTTTAAGCTAATGAAGAATGTTGGTTTTAGTAGAGACCATCCTTCTTTGAATCTTGTGGACTGGGGCTAAAGGTACTGTATCAAATAACAGAAACAGCATCACTTGAGAGCTTTTGACAGCAACAGCAATGACAACTAAAATTGATAACAAGAAAAAATAATAGCATAATCAAAATGTGAATGTTCCGCACTAGTGGACATGAGAAATCTATTAGCCTGAAAAACTCTTTTAAGAGAAATAGGATATAAATTTTAACAAAGGGAAATACAATTTAGTTTATTAGGTCTTGGTGTGTATATATAGTCTAATAATGATTAATAATAATAATATATCATCTGGATATATATATATATTGAAATGAAGTGAACCAACAGGTTTAGAATTCTGAGTTCTCCAGCATTTACTTTCTAAAAAGTGTTCAATACAATATAGAGCACTCCATCCACGTCTATTGAACAGGTGAAGAATCTCATCCCTTGTTCCCTGTTTAGGATGTGGTTTCCAGTTTTCTCTTTTCCAATCTTTTCACTCTTACGTAGCCTCCTGCACATCAGTGGCGTTGCCGCCTTGCTCAGGGTGATATGATTAAGAAAAAAAGGGTGTAATATTTATTTGTATAAACATTATTTTTAATAAATACTCATATCTGAATAGATACTCTCTTAAAGAGATACATTATTTTTAATAGATACTCTATTAAATAGTATATACATATATTTCATTTTTAAATGAGTTATTTCGCTATCTTGGTTTCTACCATGAGTGGTGTCTTCAGGCAATTTTTGATTTTTAGTTATTAAAAATTGCCTGAAGACCCCACTCATGGTAGAAACCAAGGTAGCAAAATAACTCATTTAAAAATAAAAAATATTCAAAAGTTCTACAATATAATTGTATAGAACACTTTTTAATACAAATGTGTACTGGTTTAACGCTATTAGGACCAAAAACTAAGTATGAAACAATCAATACAAGAGTAGGACTGAAACCTATGTTAGTGAAATCAAGTAAAGTTTTTAACCAACTGTGTCCTGATCTAATTTTATTATGACCCAAAACTAAGTAATTAAACTATATATATATATATATATATATACAGTCCCTGGTAAAAATCTTTTCAGGTACAAAAGGGTTAAAAATCTATAAGATACTGTTACTTAAATTGAAATATATTTGAAAAAAATTTCCATTTAATTAGAAAATGTAGTTTATGAACAAACGAGTAAGAATTTTAAGATTTTAATTGGTTAATTTAAACAGTGAAAATGTATTTTTTTGTTTAGTCATGAAGATAAAACCATATAAATAAAAATGGAAAATACAGAACAAATAAGTCACGAAAACAATTTAACATTCAGTATATCCTCCATTTTTGCAAATTAGTTTGAAAATTTGCTTTGGCCATAAAAATATTTACATAAAGGACAGAGAGACGCCACATCATGGTGGAGAGAAAGTGACTGAAGTCAAGATGACAGGTAGGAATCAATAACATGTTTGGATTTTGTTGAGAATCTCAAGATTTATAGTCAAAGCAACAGACCACATATGGCAGGAATATTCACTGCATGGATAACATTTATAGTTGTGCAAGATGGAATCTGACATTTTTGAGTTCTTTTTTGAGTTAATACTTAAAAGTGTAGTTAAACATTGGTTGGTCTTATATATATATATATATATATATATGAGCAAAGACTTAATGCCACAGAGTATAAATACCAATTTAAATCGGTATAAAGGCATTTTTTTAATTATTTAAAATTTAAGAATCCTTTCAGTATTCCTTTTTTTCCTTTCCTTTTCAACACCTCTTTAGAAAGAATCCTTCTGAAAATGTGTTGGCCTGAAAGGATTCCTAAAAATAAATAAGTAAAAAATGCTCTTTTAACCCCCCCCCCCCCACATATATATGTTATAGTCATCCTCAGACAGATGTTTCACTGTATCACAGCTCAGCAGTACGGTTAGACATCCGATTGCTTTTTACCCAGGATTGAAACCTGACCGAATCGGCATCAGTCGGAGATTCTACCTCTGAGCTATGCGCACTTGGTAGAAGGAGGCATTCTTTTTAGAGTGTATATTATCAATATACACGCCCAATATATATATATATTTTAAATCTTAAAAGGATGAGCAAAAGGTAAAATCCCAAAAACCAGATCTTATTAATATTAATTTTATGAATATTAAAATTCATAAAGGTGGAACTTTTTTGGGACATACTATATATATATATATATATATCACCCAATCCAAGCCAGTAATGCCACTAAGATACAGACTATTTATAGAAAAACTACATTACAGTGGTGAGAAAGTGACTGAATTAAGACCAATAATATTGCTGATTTTTCTTTGGATTTTATCAACAATCTTTAGATATACAGCCTGAGCTTCGGGCTGTGGCAGCAATATCTAAAGCATGGTAGAATGGTAGACGTATGCAAAATATTTTTGAAAATAGATGCTGAATAGAAAATTTAAATCTTTGGCAGAACACAGTGAACCAACTTTCTGAACAGCAGACATAGCCATTGTTTCAATATAATCACTCTACTTTATGTCAATAGAAAATATGAGACAAAGAAGGTACAATGAGTTTCTCTCCTGGAGGTTAGCATCAGTCATACTGACGCATGGTAAAAATGGTTCTCTATGATGATTAAAGGTTTTGCTGTTAGGAAACATGTGTGATAATGTCCATGTGGTTGTCTATATTTCTGAGATGAGATGTTATAATTATTTACATTATTTAGACAGCTGTCTTCATTTTTGTTGCCAAATTCACAACATTTCAACCATTTTATGCTCAAGTTATTGGAATTTTGAACAGAATCCTTTATTTTGTTTGATGGTCTAGATTGTTCTTGTTCCATGAGTCATGCCACTTCTGGATGTCTTACTTTTCTCCATTTAACTCAACTGTCTAAGTTTTTTTGTTTACCACTGCTGTAGCTATGTATTGAACTCACAACTGTTTGGGTGAAATCACTGAATCCAACCAATATTTTTATACACTGGGCCATGTGTCTATGACATGACTCATGCAATGAAAATAATCTTCCCCAGGGAACAAAATAAAGGGTTCAATTCAAAATTCTAATCACCTGAAGAAGGTTGGAATATACAATGACCGAAATGTTGTGAACACTTTTATTTGGGTTATGTTTCCTAACTGCAGCAGTAGTGAGCAAAAGAACTTAGAAACTTAAATGGCGACAACTAAAACAGTTGGAAGTGGCATAACTCATGAAACAAGAACAATCTACTCCAGGGTTCAGTTGGAAATTCCAATCACCTGAAGGCCAAAATGTTGTGAACATGGCAACAAAGATGAGAACAACAGTCCAAGCAATGTAATTAATGTAAATAGTGATTTGTTTGAAATGGAGTTTTCATGGTGGCTAAAAAGTGTCCCTAGAGGAGAGGACCCTTGTGTTCTTGCTTATACATCTGAAGCAAAAGAGAGGAATTTATTGTCCAATTAATTTATAGCCCTAGGAAGTGCTACCTAGCAAGTATCTTGGCTACCTACATAAGGGTAATCCCAGCAAGACATTGAAACATCAACTTTGCTATTATCTTTGTAAATGATAATCATTTGAGTTAACAGGAATGTTTTGATATATTATAGCCTCTTTTAAAGTCAGCCCCTCCCAAAATATTTCCTTCCAATGTGTAAGTCAGATTGAAATAGTATGTTCAAAACTCAAACAAATACCAAACACCAATTTTATTGACTAGAAAGGTTGGCATATCAGTGCCTGATAATGCTCCCATTCATCATGCAGGAATTATATGAATCAGCCGAATGTGAAAAATTTATTACCTTTTTGCTTATTTAGACAATCTCTTTCCAAACGGATTGTGCATCCAAAGTCAGTAGTTGGAACAATTGTTGAAATGATAATAATTCATTTCAAAATTACAGAATTTATCAAATGTTAATCATGAAATTCTCTTGATTAAATTGAGATTTCTTTCCCAATTTTGCTTTACGTATATCATGATACTGAGAAGATCGAAGAATCATATCTTTCAGGATGTCTTCCTTGAAAAAGTTGATAGCACAATGAAGAGGAAGAAAAAAAAGAACTGAAAGAAAGGAATAAGTGATGGAAGAAATATAAGCAAATGAAGAAATGAAAGAAAATTAATGAAAGAAAGAAAGAAAGAAAGAAAGGAAAAAGGAATTAAAGAAAGGAAAAAGGAATTAAAGAAAGAAAAGAAAGAAAAAGAAAGAATGGAAGGAAAAAGGAAATAAAGGAAGAAGTAATGGGAGAAAGAAAAGAAGAAATGGAAGAAAGAAAAAGAAAGAATGGAAAGAAAAGAAGAAAGAATGAACGAAAGAGAAAGAAAAGAAGAAACGGAAGAAAGAAAAAGAAGGAATGGAAAGAAGAAAGGAAGAAAGAATGACTGAAAGAGAAAGAAAAGAAGAAACGGAAGAAAGAAAAAGAAAGAATGGAAAGAAGAAAGGAAGAAAGAATGAATGAAAGAGAAAGTAAAGAAGAAACGGAAGAAAGAAAAAGAAGGAATGGAAAGAAGAAAGGAAGAATGAATGAACAAAAGAGAAAGAAAAGAAGAAACGGAAGAAAGAAAAAAGAAAGAATGGAAAGAAGAAAGGAAGAAAGAATGAACGAAAGTGAAAGAAAAGAAGAAACGGAAGAAAGAATGGAAAGAAGAAAGGAAGAAAGGATGAATGAAAGAGAAAGAAAAGAAGAAACAGAAGAAAGAAAAAGAAGGAATGGAAAGAAGAAAGGAAGAAAGAAGAAACAGAAGAAAGAAAAAGAAGGAATGGAAAGAAGAAAGGAAGAAAGAATGAACGAAAGAGAAAGAAAAGAAGAAACGGAAGAAAGAAAAAAGAAAGAATGGAAAGAAGAAAGGAAGAAAGAATGAACGAAAGAGAAAGAAAAGAAGAAACAGAAGAAAGAAAAAGAAAGTAAGGAAGAAAGAAAAGAAAGGAAGAAGGAATGGAAAAAATAAAAGGAAAAGAAGAAATAAAAGAAAAAGAAAAAAGGAATGAAAGAAAATGAAAGGAAGAAAGAATGACAGAAAAAGTATAGAAGAATGAAAAGAAAAGGAATAGAAGAATAAAAAAAAGAAAAAGAGAATGAAAAGAAAAAGGGTTTGAAGAGGGAAAGTAAGTAAGGAAGATGAAATGAACAGAAGAAAGAATGAAGAAAAGGAATGAAGAAGGAACAAACGAAAGAAAGTGAGAATGAAGAAGAATAGAAGAAAGAAAAATGTACTGTAGAAAGAAAGAAAGATTGGAAGAGAGAAAGAAAGTACAATGCAATGAAAAGAGAAAGAAAAATGTAGGAGAAATGATAGGTGGGATGAAGGAAAGTGAAAGAAAGAAACAAACAAAATTGAATGAAGAAGAAAGAAAGTAGGATTGAAGAGGAAATCAAAACAAAAGAAAGAATAGGTAATTTTGAGAAAAAAAAATGAGTGCTAAAAATATCTCAGTCAAAAATAAAGAAATAGACAATGGAATAACATTTTCTTGAATGAAGGCTTTGTTTAGGAGTGAAGTAAATGGGCATAGATTAAGAGAACATTTTAATGAAGAATTCTTTTGTCATTTGTCCAATTTCATTCAATTAAATAAATTCAGAGTTTAATATCAAATGCTAATATTTCATACAAAGTTGTGGATATGTGTGCACACGTTCTGATTAGACATCTTTGTTTAATGATAAAAATGCAATATACTGAACATTTTATAATGAGAAAGTAAAGATTACAATAAACTCTTGTCAGATCAAGGTCTACTTGACCTTTATAATTGATGACATGTCATTTGTCAAATTATGGAATGATATATCTCTTAAAATTTTTCTGAGTACCTTTTACTATATATTTTTATTTATTCCTTCCACTTTCTTTCCTTCTCTTTTTATTCATTTATTTCATTCATGCTTTTTTCATTTCCTTTATTTTATTTCATTCTATTTTTTCTATCTCAGTTTTTTCCAATTTTTCTTCATTTATTTTCTTTGCTTCTTTTTCTTCTCTTCCTTTCTTTTTCTTCTGTTTCTTTCTTTCTTTTCCCAGTTACCTTTTGCCTTTGAATCTTTCTTTCATTTCTATCCTGAGCAGAAGATATATAATAAAAAACAGCAACAAACTAGATAATTTTCACACTTTCCCTACTTGCAGAAATAGACTCTGCTGGTTGATGTACAGATAAAGAGATAGTGTAGCTGTGGCAACCATTAAACCATGAAAGGATTTAATACTAACTGCAGAACAAATGTTCCAGCCAGAAAGATGGACTACTTAATCACAGGAGTGGTAACTGATCATGATTTTTCTTATGCAACAAAGGCAATGTATATTGGGACTGTGTGGCTTCTGAATTCAGCAACATGTTAAAGTTATGACTAACAAGGAATGTAACCACTTCATAAAATCATATCACACAATTCAATGCTGGTGTTGCTGAGGCCATCAGTCAACATATTCAAGGAATAAAGTCCACTGCATTTCATTCAGTTTCATTCTTATCAACCAAAATGGGTATCAATGCTGATATCACATCATAGTTACTGTAAATCATTTGGGCTTTTGGACAGCAGAAGAATGGTGCTATGATGTCTGATAGAAGAGTCTGTGTGTAGAAAAGATCACATGAAGCTGTGAATCCAGTCTGTCAACAAGGTGTTGCACAACTTGGTGGTGGTGATTCTGTAATAATGTAGAATAATGTAGGCTGTTTTATGTTGAATTTACAAGTACCACTAATGAAACTGGAGTCTGTATCAATATGTGTATTTGTAGATGTTCTGCAATATTTTCTGTTTCAAGAGGTGTTACTTTGTTTCAGCAAGAAAATAAAACTGCTATTGAAACTAGTTCCAGCCAATTTCTATACTCACCAGGTTTAAAACCCATTATATTTGTTGTAGATTTGAATAAACTCACAAAAAAGGAAAAGGTGGAAAAAGTTTTCAAACATTAAATATTTTTATTTTTTGTTTTTAGAAAACTAAATTTTTTCAGAGTGTTAAAGTTTTTACAGTTCTTGTTTGTAGCTAATAAGATGAAAAGAAATGTAATTTTCTCATGTGTCAAGGGAGATAGTTAGGAGGAAAGTGTAAGCACCACATGGCTTGGTGAAGAAAAGTGTTAATGACACATAGCTTTGTGAGGAAAAGTGTAAATGTCACATGGCTTGATGAGAAAAAGTATAAATGTCACATAGCTTGGTGAGGAAAAGTGTAAATATCACATAGCTTGGTGAGGAAAAGTGTAAATGTCACATAACCTGGTGAGGAAAAGTGTAAATGTCACATAGCTTGGCGAGAGAAGGTGTAAATGTCATATAGCTTGGCAAGGAAAAGTGTAAATGTCACATAGCTTGGCAAGGAAAAGTATAAATGTCACATAGCTTGGCGATGAAAGGTGTAAATGTCACATAGTTTGGTGAGGAAAAGTGTAAATATCACATAGCTTGGTGAGGAAAAGTGTAAATGTCACATAGCTTGGTGAGGAAAAGTGTAAATGTCACATAGCTTGGCGAGGAAAAGTGTAAATGTCACATAGCTTGGCGAGAGAAGGTGTAAATGTCACATAGCTTGGCAAGGAAAAGTGTAAATGTCACATAGCTTGGCAAGGAAAAGTATAAATGTCACATAGCTTGGCGATGAAAGGTGTAAATGTCACATAGTTTGGTGAGGAAGAATGTATGCACCACATAGCTTGGTGAAGAAAAGTAAGTGTCGCATAGCTTGACGAGGAAGATGGTAAATGTCAAATAGCTTGGTGAGGCATACAGGTCTGTTAGTAAGGGAATGTCTTTGAAGTCTCACTATGAACTGATGTTGGCTACGTCCATCTTTATTGCTTTACTGATTATTCTGTTTTAGAGACTTTATTTAAATACTCTTCTAAGGGATCATGAATCATGTTTTTTATTGTTGGTGGAACATCACTCATTGGTTGAAAAATGTTAAATATTTATTTTTATTTAATTGAAGGATAGGCAAATTCTCTAACTTAGAAACCCTTTATTTGTCCTCTGATGATTCACTGTTTTGGTGTTTATTCCCATCTTCACTTCACATATTATACTAAATTCCCTGCATTGCACCCAATAAACATGAATCATTTATAGACAATCTTGGAAGACATTTGAATAGTTTTCCTTAAGTAATGAGTCCAGGACTTAGTGAAATCAGTTCTACATGAAGTAGATAAGATTGTTCAGTTGAAGAGAGTAACTATACATTATGAGAAAGACGTCGCCAATGTCTTAGCGTTTCAGCCCATTTCTTTTCTGTTCTTCATATATTTTATACTTTTATTTAATTTGTAGTATCTCAAAATATTTCTGTGATGGTGAAACACACCTATTCTTCAAATAATGGACTCTCCCTCTGTGATGGTGAAACACACCTATTCTTCAAATAATGGACTCTCCCTCTGTTATGGTGAAACACACCTATTCTTCAAATAATGGACTCTCCCTCTGTTATGGTGAAACACACCTATTCTTCAAATAATGGACTCTCCCTCTGTTATGGTGAAACACACCTATTCTTCAAATAATGGACTCTCCCTCCTATATTAATAAGAGTTAACAGGAAGTTAACGAGAGGAGTTCTTGAGAAGTTCTTGGGAAGTTCATAGGAGTTCTTTAGAGTTCAGTAGAACTTCTAGGCAGTTCATATTAGTTGACAGTTAGCCGAATACTAAGGAGTCAGCTTTCAGTGGAAGATTACCAAGTTCCTAACATTTTGTGTGTGTTAAGTCGATTAGCAACCAACATGGCATGATTATAACCTTCAGTGCAAAAACTACTCCACAACATAATTGGCAACGAGGATGAGATCAATTATGTTGTGGAGTAGTTTTCGCACTGAAGGTTATAATCATGCCATGTTGGTTGCTAATCGACTTAACACACCCGAAATGGAATGATGAGCTGTGATACAGTGAAACAGATCTGTCTGCGGATGACTATATATATATATATATATATATATATGTATATATATATATATGTGTGTACCCAGAAATAGTGAGAAAATGTGTGTGTGTGTGTGTGTGTGTGTGTGTGCATATAAGTATAGTTCTTACTTAGAAAAGTTTAAAATCAAGATATTTTAGTTTTTTCAAACAACAGTTTACTCTTTCAAATAAAGATTGACTAGAATGTCAAATAGAATTAGATAATTCTTTAAAAATATCTTTCTTTTCTTTGGGTGTGGGTTAAATGGATAAATATCATCTCTAGCAATCTGGTTTCCTAACCTGCAATCTGATAATTCCACAGAATAAATGTCAGGCAGCCTGATCTGACCTTGGAATTGAAACCAGATCAAAAGAAAAGTAATCACCTTCTCCTTTATATTCTGACGCTTATTCCAGTATGAAGAATTTTGAATCAAGGGACAGACTTTGATGTGAAAATTAAATAAACATATAAAAAAAAAGCATATGCTACTGTCTTTTCTGTATCATAGCATAAAACTGTTTGAATGATTATTAATAGCCAGAGTATTTAATCCAAAGTCAATTACAGAATGCTTGACCACCTAGCAGTAATGTAATCTCGGATATCAAAGGAAAATATGATTAACTGACCAAATCAAATTTTTCTTTATTTCTCCATAATGTTGTGTGCCTTGAAAAATCCTCTTTTGTTCATGATTTCTATTGAAGAATTTGTCCTAATTCTAAACACTTCCATCCATTCTATTCCTTTTCAATTCTGCAGTAATAAAAACTATTTAACTAACCTAGATAGCAATACAATGTATATTGCCTGCTTTATACAATAGTAATAAATCGATGCAGTTGTAGATCAGCTACAGTCAAGGTTACAGTGTTATTGTAAACTCTATGATCTTGTCAATAGCTGCATAGTAGATGCTACACTAGGGCTACATACAGTTTTGAACTCAGAATTATCCTTCTCCTAGACTGGTTGCCAACCCTGACAAAGAGTACAGTCTGCTCTGCTATTTAAACCATAGCTAGTTGGAAAAGATATGGATTTATAACTTTTCCAAGGTTATTTGCATGAAAGTGAATGTAACAGTCTCAGCTGGAATTTGAAATTGTTGATTTCTTATTCCAGTCCAAGATCCATTAGCTCACTTGCACGTCCTTATTTTATTTCTGGACTAAAATTATTATCTTAGCAATTCTATTTAACCTTGAACTGAGCAAATCAAATTATTCTTTATTTCTGCAAACCGTTCTGTGCTTTGAAAAATCCTCTTTTGTTCATAATCTCTAGTAAAGAATTCATGATTTTGAACATTTCCATCCCCAACACTATTTTTAAATTTTAAAGTAATAATTTTGTTACCTAATTCATATACTGTAGATAATTGTATGAAATAATGTTTTCTGTCAGCATTTCTTGGGTTAGGAGTTATCACTATTTACATCTTGTATATTCAGATTATTGTCCTTATTAATGTTGTTGTTCTCCTAACGATTCAATCTCAGTGATCTCTGGTCTATATCGGTTGTATTTCAATCGAGATAACCTACAGTGAATTTTGAACTGAACCCTTTATTTAATATATGGGTAATCTACTGCACATGAGCAATAAAACAAGAACAGTCTACTCCCATAGATTAAATAAAGGGTTTAGTTCAGATTTCCCTGTAGGTTGACAAGGTTGATATAGACCTGATGAAGCCCAGTAGCCACTCTGATCAACAGGTTGTACTAAAGATGAGGTCAATATCTTGAAAGTACATAATGTAAAGAATTAGTGAAGGTTGAAAGTTCTCAGAACAACCTAGAAGCTCATTCTCAAAACAATCTGATATATTTTGGATCAAAAACATTTTAACATCACTGTCTCTTTCTACCCATGTTGGTATATGACGGAAATTAACAAAGGTTAACGAAACTTGGTTATAAACAACCGACAATTTGAAATGATTTGTTTGAACATTATTTTTTATCGATACTCATTTAAGTAGATAGTCTGTTTTTAATTAAACAGTAGTATATATTTATATCTACAGACCTGATTATTTGCAATAAATTTTTATAATGAAAATGTGTCATTCGGCCAGTAGATATAAATATATAATACTGTTTAATTAAAAACAGAATATCTACTTAAATACGAGTATCGATAAAAAATAATGTTCAAACAAATCATTTCAAATTGGCACATGTTGGTATGTGTGTTTTTTTAAGCTCTCAAAAATTAACACAATAAATGAGGGGGGAAAATTAAATTAGGGGGAAAATTAAATTAGGGGGAAAATTAAATTAGGGGGGAAATTAAATTAGGGGGGAAAATTAAATTAGGGGGAAAATTAAATTAGGGTAGAAAAGATAGAAGTTGAAACAGTTATTGATAGTCAAACAAACAATCTACTCAATTGAAGTAGATAGACTAAACTATCGCCCGGTTCACACTCCACCCACATCAATTGAACAAGTTAAGAGGCTCATCCCTTGTTCCCTGCTTAGGATGTGGTTCCCGGCTTTCTCTTTTCCAATCTTCTCACTTTGGTTTTTTTGTTTTTTTTTTTTCAATTGAAGTAGATAGACTAAACTATCGCCCGGTTCACACTCCACCCACATCAATTGAACAAGTTAAGAGGCTCATCCCTTGTTCCCTGTTTAGGATGTGGTTCCCGGCTTTCTCTTTTCCAATCTTCTCACTTTGGTTTTTTTGTTTTTTTTTTCAATTGGAGTAGATAGATCTATCTATTGCCAGGTTCACACTCCACCCACGACTATTGAACAGGTTAAGAGGCTCATCCCTTGTTCCCTGTTTAGGATGTGGTTTTCTGCTTTCTCTTTTCCAATCTTCTCACTTTGTTTTTCTTTTTTTCAATTGAAGTAGATAGATCTATTGCCCGGTTCACACTCCACCCACATCTATTGAACAGGTTAAGAGGCTCATCCCTTGTTCCCTGTTTAGGATGTGGTTTCTGGCTTTCTCTTTACCAATCTTTTCACTATTACGTAGTCCCCTGCACATCAGTGGCATTGCTGCCTTGCTCGGGGTGATACGATTAAAAAACAAAAACAAAAAACAAACAAACATGGAACAAAGGCAGAAAATAAAAAAAAGAGAGCAAATACAAATGGACAAAAATGTGGTTTGGTTCACTTTATTTTGTTTTGTGTCATACTAGCAGTATAGCAGTATAGCCTAGCGTTGCTAGGGTGTAATGAAAGCTTTAAAACTAATCCATGGTCCTGGAACTTAGGCTCTTTGGAAGTTGGTACGAAAGACTAAAAAGCAATAATTGTTTCCAGTTAAAGCAAAACTGTAGACTGAAAGAAAAATGAATAGATGTAAGTCAAATTTTGATTTCCTGGTATCGATATCAAATAAGTTTTTTTCATTGTAAACTGAATTTGGAAGGCTAAATAAGTCCTCTGAGTAAATGGTATCATGGCTGAGACTAAGAACTACAATTATACCTACTTAGAGCCAAAAACAAAGCAAAAACTAAAATAAAAGGGCTGAAAAAATCCAGGCATACAGGCAGATTAACAGACACACGCACAAACATCTTGCCTTTTATATATATATATATATTATTGATTTTCTGCACTATTGTAAGAACTGCAATCTTGAAACTTCTGAATATCATTTCTTATGTCTTTGTCTATGAATGTATCAAATTTGATTAAAATCGGACCACAAAGAAACAGAAATATTTAACTGAAAACAAAGGAAACTGTTCTTGACAATTATGTGATATCTGTCCTTTTATATGGTAACAAATGCTGAACAAGCTTTTCAAATATATATATATATATGTGTATATATATATAGTGTTCATCACTTTAACTGATGCCAAGTTTTGTGAGGACTATGTTATGATGTTTTCAATCGTCAAGGCTAATTTGTCATATCTCCTTAAAATGTTGGCAAACATGTCTCTCCACAATTTCCTTTTGTAGCACTTAATTGCTTTTCCATTAAAGATGCTTTTCAAAAGTTATGCAGAGTATTAAGAAACAGAAAGATTTCATTGAAAACAAAGGAAACTGTTCTTGACCGTTATGTGATATCTGTCCTCCTATATAGCAGCAAATGCTGAGCGATCTTTTCAAATATATATATATATATATATATATATATATATATTTTTGAAAAGATTGCTCAGCATTTGCTGCCAGTTTAATACTTAGTTTTTGGTCATAATAGGGTCATACCAGTACACCTTTGTATTAAAAAGTGTTTGATACAATTATATTGTAGAACTTTTGAATATTTTCCATTTTTAAATGAGTTATTTTGCTACCCAGGTTTCTACCATGAGTGGTGTCATCAAACGATTTTTAATAACTGATTTTACCGTTTACTGTTTTTCTTTTTAAGAATGCTCTGGTAATGGTGTTTTATTTGAAAGTTCACATGGCAGGGTATTTATGAACGCACAATTTTTAAATTAAAATGGATTATGGCGTTTTCATCCATGGTTGTATGAACCTAAGAAGTATTTTTTAGCGTGGATGAATTTAGTCATAATTTCTGTTTTTTTATTTAACAGTTCGTCTTTATAAAGTCTACATACTTTTCCACTGTTGTAAGGCTTGGCTGTTTTTACAATGCTTCATGTTATGTCTGGGTCTTTTCCATACTTTTATTTCAATTTCCACATGTGGCTAGCCAATTTTGTATTGTTTTTTAATTTTTCTATTTTAAGTGTAGATCTGTGATTAAACCACCTGGTCTTAAAGGTGTCTTTGGTTGAGCACAAATATATTTTGTTTTGACCATCTGGATCATGTACCTCTGCTTTGTAAATTATTTCATTTGTGTTGCAGAGACCTTGAAGTGAACATTTATTTTTGTCCCTGCATTTGCATTCTTTGTAAATGGTTTTGTTTTGTATATGTATATATATATAAACATAGTGTTCAACACTTTAACTGATGCCAAGTTTTGTGAGGACACTTTTATGAATTTCTCACTCGTCAGGGCTAATTTGCAAACCAGTCCTGACATCATAATGATGTTCACACAAAACTTCAAAGTTGGCATGAATCTGCTCAGTTAAAGTGACAAGCTCCTTGTATTTATCAATGCTCTATTCCAATATCGAGAACTTTATAATAAAATAGTTGCTCGCTAAAATATATTTTATCAGTAAAATCTACTGAAAAAACAATAACTTTGGTGCTAAATATTACCACAGTACAACAATGTATATATATATATATATATATATATATATATATATATATTAGCGGCTAGGTCCCACTCTTTTACAGTGAAACGAATCAAATGTAACTGTAACTTCTACTCTATCAGCTTCTTTGCTCACACTTCCAGCCGGTGGAATTCTGTTCTGTATACTTGCTTCCCTTACTGCTACCATCTTCAAGAATTTAAATACAATGTCAATTGCTATCTCTTATCTCCTTGACTCGCATCCTTCCTCTGATAACCCTTGTATCATGTTCTCCTTCCTTTCCACTCTATTCTCATGCAGCTCTCTTCACACTAGTGTTCTCATCTTTCTCTTAACCATTCTCTGAAACTCCCTGTAACTTGTTCCTCTTTCTCATAATTCTTCTCTTATGTAACCCTCTGTGCACCAGTGGCAGTACTGCCTTGCTTGGGTTGAAATGATTAGAAAAAAAAATTATATATATATGTATGTCTAGTTTCTTATTATTATAAATTTTATTTTAGTAGACAGATGTATGTGAGTAAAACTTTGTCTTAAGTGAAATTAATGTCTAAATGCATGAAACTTATTTGTGAGAAGTTAAAAAAGTAGAATTTAACAAAATGTTTATAGCACACACACGCACACACACCCACATATATATATATATATATGCATATATATATATATATATTTTTGAAATAACCACATCACTTGATAAGACACAAAAAGTGTCGAAACAAAATAGCTACTTTTGTAGTGATATTGTAACATATCAATGTTATAATTTATTAATAAATATTATTATTATTATTATTATATATATATATATATATATATATATATGCATTTAATTAGGCAAGTATGGTAGATAAATTTAATTTTACGTGAATCATATGACCCTGGACTCAAGTATAAATTTATCCATATCTGAGTAAGCTGTAACTGATGCATGATATGAAAAAAATTCAATGTTTTTTCTTAAATATCATTTTTGATACTAATACTAATCTTTAAAGAAATGCCAGAATACAAACCTAAAAAAAAGAATATTGTTTAACAAAACTGAAAGAATCCTTGACTTTATTCTATGATGACAGAAACCTAATCCAAAATCCATAAATGTCTGAATCTCAAAATTCAGAATGTCATTTTGAGAATTTGATTTAGCAGGATTGGGCTACGATTGCAAGCAAAGGAAATGTGTTGATCCTGTTTCTCTATTCTTTCTAGATGAAAATAGTAAAAACGAGAAGAGCAAAAAAAAAAAAAACAGACAAAAAATTACAATTTACTTTTATTTTTAACTTTTTGATGCTTTTGAAAACATCATTTCAGTTGATCAAAAATTTCAATTTTTCATAAAAAAAGTAACTGTCCATAGCATTGTTTGTTTTTATAAACTTGTACTTAATTTTCAACTGAATCAAACGGAAATATTTTGGTTGACATAAATTCACTTTATTAAAGTAACTTTAACATAGAAGAAATCATTGTGCTGGCAAAATTTTTAAATTACAATGACGATGATTATTATTTAGTCGACAAACAATGCATACTAAAATATAGTTATGCTATAATGAATTATCCGCTATGTTATTTCTTTATCTATTGAACAGGTGAAGAGGCTCATCCCTTGTTTCCTGTTTAGGATGCGGTTTCCGGTTTTCTCTTTTCCAATCTTTTCACTCTTTTCCTTTATTATTCTTTTTTTTCAATTGGAGTAGATAGACTAAACTATCGCCCGGTTCACACTCCACCCACATCTATTGAACAGGTGAAGAGGCTCATCCCTTGTTTCCTGTTTAGGATGCGGTTTCCGGTTTTCTCTTTTCCAATCTTTTCACTCTTTTCCTTATTTTTTATTTTTTTTTCAATTGGAGTAGATAGACTAAACTATCGCCCGGTTCACACTCCACCCACATCTATTGAACAGGTGAAGAGGCTCATCCCTTGTTTCCTGTTTGGGATGTGGTTTCCGGCTTTCTCTTTTCCATTCTTTTTACCCTTACGTAGCCCCCTGCGCGTTAGTGGCGTTACCGCCTTGCTCGGGGTGATATGATTAAAAAAAAAAAAAAAAATATATATATATTATATATAGGATGTATGTTATGGTACAGTGGATATTGCTTGGGAAAGAGAAATAGGAGAGCCGAGTTCAAATTCCAGCTGAATTCATTGCATTCACTTACGCACAAATACCCTTGGGAAAAGTATTAATCCATCTCTTGTCCTTCCAGCTAGGGCTTATATAACAGGGATGATTGGGTTCTATTGTCTTGGTACCAGTCTGCTGCAGAAAGTAAAGGTAACTTGCTACAGGAAAATCTTCGCCCAAGTCAGTTATGTCTGTTTTGCAGACATGATCACACAAGTGTGTTTCATGTACAACACTTAAATGACTGACTGATATATATATATATATATATATATATATATATGTTTGAACATTATTTTTAATCGATACTTGTATTTGAGTAGATATTCTGTTTTTAATAAAACAGTATATTCATATATTTATTTCTACTGACCTGATTATTTACAATAAATTTTGTATGAAAATGTGCGTCATTCAGACAGATTTGAACCTGCGACTCCTATTAACATAGGGGAAGACATCAATTGAACTGGTGCATCTTAGACCACTCGACCACATATGATACCACAGTCTAATTGATCAATATGTAAATAGAAGTCACAGGTTTGAATCCTGCTGAATGATGCACAGTTTCATACAAAGTTTATCATAAATAATCAGGCCGGTAGAAATAAATATGTAAATATATTGTTTGATTAAAAACGGAATATCTACTCAAATACAAGTATCGATTAAAAAAATAATGTTAAAATAATTTCAATATGTCGGTTGTTAAAACCATTTCATTAATCTTCAGGATTTTCCGTAACATATATATATATATGTATATATGTATAGATATATAATTCTTTATATTATAAAGAATTATAATTATATAAATAATAATAAACATTTATATTACTTGGGTGACATAAATCCACTTTCTTAAAATAACTTTGACATAAAAGAAATCCGTTAGCTGTCAAAATTTCCAAATAAAAGAAAGTGGGGCTGAAAGCTTTTCAAGCAGACCCAATTCTGAATCAGTCAGTTAAGTGCCATATGTGAAATACACTTGGGCGATCATGTCTCATGACTGACTGGGCAGAAGATTACCCCACAGTAGGTTGCCATTGCTTTCTGAGGTAGATTGGTTGCCAGCCAAGGCTATAGAACCCAATCTGTCCTGCTATTTAACCCATAACTGTAGGGAAGAGATGGATTAATACCTTTCCCAAGGGTATTTGTGTGTAAGTGAATGCAATGAATTCAACTGAAATTCGAACTCGGCTCCCCAATTTCTCGTTCTGAGCCGATATCCACTGCACCACAACGCACATATCTGGCCAAATTAACAAACATCAAAATATTCTTGGGCGTTTCTTTTCTGAGCAGCCTAAGGACTTAGATATCTAATATAAACTTTTATAGAAAACAAACCTTTATCATTATCGAACTTAAAAAAATGTTTCATTAACAACAGGTATTTAATCTTGTAAAAAAGGATGTATTTAATTTTCTATAGGGGAGAGAAAATATTACAACACATTTCTAGACAAACAGAAACACCTGTTAATGGCACTTAATGTCACCAATGTGGCACAATATGGTGCCAATCGTTATGTCAGAAAATTAAAGAAAAACACTTTTCCTTTTCTGCAGAGAAACTAGCAGAAAATATTTTCTGTTAAAATTTGGCTTTGAATTTCTATTTCTTGTGCAATTCAATTTAAGCAGAACCCAAAAGCAAATCAATGTTTTCCTTTCCAAAAGATCTTCTTTGGAATACAAAATTTAATTAATACTATAAAAAAAAATGTGTTTTTAAACTGAGAGAAAAAAATGGTCAAGAAAAGAAGATATAATCACCACAAGCTACAATTTGAAACAAAACAGCAAAAAGATAAAAAAGGCAAGAAAATGTAGAAAAAGCTTAATGTTTCTCACTCGTTTCTCTTCAGAGTTTGATGGAAGAAATAAAACAGCTGTGTGTAATTATCATCGTCATTACTCTCATTACCACCATTATCTAGTTTTGGATATGATGATGAAATACATTCAGCAGCAAGACCGCCAATCTGATCAGATATTTAGTAAGATTTGAGGAGTGGAGGCCGACCAACTTAATTGCAGTTGTTAGCAGGTCTATCATGACTCAGAGTGGAAGCACCTGTTAGGGTCTCAGCTATGGGTAAATAGTGGATCCCAAACAAAAACCAAGCACTAAGAAAGCAATAAAAGTATGAAATTGATTTTATGGTAAAGATGCCAGCAATATATCTTTTTATAAAAAAAATTACACTAACAATACATATTTATAGTAAGATTACCAACAGTACATACTTGTAGTAAAATGACCAACAGTAAAATGACCAATAATGTATATTTATAGTAAAATGGGCAATAATACATAATTATAGTAAAATAACAAACAGTACCTATTTATTGGAGTAGATAGACTTAACTATCACCTGGTTCACACTCCACCCACGACTACTGAACAGGTGAAGAGGCTCATCCCTTGTTCCCTGTTTAGGATGTGGTTCCCGGCTTTCTCTTTTCCAATCTTTTCACTCTTTTATTTATTTTATTTTTATTTTTTCAATTGGAGTAGATAGACTAAACTATCGCCTGGTTCACACTCCACCCACGACTATTGAACAGGTGAAGAGGCTCATCCCTTGTTCCCTGCTTAGGATGTGGTTTCCGGCTTTCTCTTTTCCAATCTTTTCACTCTTATGTAGCCCCCTGCACTTCAGTGGCATTACCACCTTGCTCGGGTTGATATCATGAAAAAACAAAAATTAACCAACAATGCATCTTTATAATAAAATGACCAACAATACATATTTATAGTAAAATGATTCACAGTGCATATTTATAATAAAATAACTCACAATGTATTAAATTTGTAGTAAAATGACCAACAATACATATTTGTCATAAAATAACCAACCATACATATTTGTAGTAAAATGACTAACAATTCATATTATAGTAAAATGGCCAATAATACATAATTATAGTAAAGTGACCGACAGTACCTATTTATAGTAAAATAACCAATGATGCATTTATATATGAAAAATGACCTACAATTCAGTTTATAGTTAAATGACCAATACATATTTATAATAAAATGACCAAAACTACCTACTTGTAGTTAAATAGCCAACAATACCTGTTTATTATAAAATAACCAGCAATAAATATTTATCGTAAAATGACCAGCAATACATATTATAGTAAAGTGATCAACAATGCATATTTGTGATAAAATGGCCAACAATGCATTTTTATAGTAAAATGACCAACAATTCATATTTATAATAAAATAACCCACAATGTATTAAATACATATTTGTAGTAAAAATGCCAACAATACATATTTGAAGTAAAATGGCCAATAATACATATTTATAGCAAAATGACCAACAGTAACTATGTATAGTAAATGGACCAACAATGCATTTTATAGTAAAATGACCAACAATGCATTTTTATAGTAAAATGACCAACAGTATCTATTTGTAGTAAAATGTTCAGCAATGCAAATTTATAGTATAATGACCAACAGTGCCTACTTGCAGTAAAATAGCCAACAATACCTCTTTATAGCAAAATAACCAACAATAGATATTTATAGTAAAGTGACCAGCAATACATATTATAGTAAAGTGATCAACAATGCATATTTGTTATAAAATGGCCAACAATGCATTTTTATAGTAAAATGACTAACAATGCATATTTATAGTAAAATGACTAACAATAGATATTTATATTAAAGTGAACAACAAGGCATATTTGTAGTAAAATGGCCAGCAGGACATATTTATAGTAAATATAGTGAATCCATTTTGTACATTTATAAATCTACCATTACTCCGTGTGTTGAATATTGTTGCTATATCTGGTCAGGTGTTCCTGCTGTTCCTCTCTGGGTTTTCAACAAAATCCAAAGGAAGATCTGTAATGTAATTGATCCCAATTTGGCTGCTTGCCTTCAGCCACTTTCTTGACAATAGAATGTGGCTTCCTTCTGTCTTTTCTACAAGTATTTTCATGGCTTCTGCTCTGACAAGCTTATCTATCTGGTTCTCTGCCTTCATCAATTTACCCATGCAACTAGATTGGCAAGTATGTTCCACCCTTTTACTGTCTCCTCTCATTGTAACCTCTTGTGAACCAGAGACAGTATTGCCTTGCTTGGGGTGAAATGACTTTAAAAAATAGAATTACCAACAATACATTTTTAAAGCAAATGAACCAAGAGTGTATTTTATAGTAGAATTACTAATTATATATTTTATAGAAAAATAACCAACAATATCATTTTTTCTGTAGTTGAAGCCATAAAATAGTGTTCAACTATTTAGATTTCCACAGTTTGCAATATTTGGACTATTGTCCTCATCTTTATTGTCATTTTTACAACGTTTCAACCATTGTATGCTCGACTTTCTTCAGGTGTTAGAAGTTTGAACTGAACCCTTTATTACGGTAAAAAAAAAATAAGATAATAATACTGGAGAAAATCATTAATATGAAAAATTACAATATGAACTCTCCCACAAAATGGTTACTGAAACATCAGGTTTATAAGTCCCAGAAATTCACTTGCTCAAAGACACATGTTCCAGTGGATATAGACATTGTTTAGTTCCAGTGACTTAACCTAAAATGTTGTGAGTTCAATACCAGGCTACAGCAGTGGTGAACAAATAACTTAAAGAGTTAGATTAAAGTGAGATAACTCATAACAACCCGAAGTGGCTTTGCACAAGGAAGGAGAATAATATACCCCAATTTTCTTAATAAAGGGTTTGGTCTAAAATTCCTAGCACCTGAAGGAGGCTTGAGCATACAACACCCAAAACATTGTAAAAATGACAACAAAGCTGAGGACAACAGTTTGAATAGTGTAAATACTACCTCATCTCAGAAGTATAAGCAAATATTTAGATTTCAGCATGAAATATCCCATAGAAGCTGATATGACACTAAACAAAATCAACCAACCAACCACCCCTATCAGTCACATAACAAAGTGTGAGCACCTGGATTTTATGCTGAAATCTGCAGATTCATTCATGTGAAGCATGACCAATGCTTAATCCTCTCTCTTTAGAGATTCTTATTGGGGAAATAAACCATCTGTGCATAATTATCAGCATAACACTCATCATCACCAACATCATGTTTGAATAAGTAGATCTCTACAGAGCCAAAATTAGAAAAGGCTGACTGGTTCTCATTCGTCTTTCTCTTTGGAGATCAACCAACGTAATAAAAATCATTGTGCATCATCATCATTTCTGGTAAGGCAGGTTGCTAACCCTTCAGTATTAAAAACAAGACATCAAAGAGCAAACATACCTTCTTATAGAACCAACAGCTATCTAGCATGATGGAGTAGACAGTACAGTGATAATGTGAAGGCTTCCTAGACTGAAATCTATGACAAGATGGAGATTTCTTCAATGAAATCGATGGTCTTGATGGCAAGCCTTCACGTTAATGCGACTAAAGACACAAACATCAGTAGACAAGATTTTGGTCTCTGTATTTGGTATGCACAAAATATTTTGTTCCTCGATTACCTTGAGAAAGAAGGAGCCATTATATTATATAGCATTATTGGTGCATTTGAATGAAGAAATTTCCAAAAAATGGCCACAAATGAAGAAGAAAAAGTGATCCTTTGCCAAGACAATGCACCATGTCACAAGTCAATTGCAACGATGGCCAAACTAGATGAATTGACCTTCAAATTGCTTCCACATTCACCCTATTCTCCAGATCTGGGCCCCAAGGAATACTGGCTGTTTGCAGACCTCAAAAGAATGCTCCAGGGAAAGAGATTTAGCTCCAATGAAAAAGTGATGTCAGAAACTGAGGCATATTTTGAGGCCAGACAAATTATTCTACAAAAAAACTTTGAATTGTTACAGTAGCATTGAAATAAGTGTTTTAGGGATTAAATAAAAATACGAAATAAAATTAAAAAAACACTAAATAAAATAAAAATACAAAATAAAATAAACATGAAAATTTACTAGGAGTCCTCTGACAGGAAAAACAATTGATGCATGCATAAAAAGAGAGGCCTCCTGGTGCCAAAAATAAACTCAATCTCTTTCTCTGTTGGACTGTGACGTGCCAAACTGTTCAGGAAGGAATTTCCCCAACAAGAGGTCGTTGGAACAAAAAAAATAAAATCAGTGTCCAAACTGTCCCTCTAGTGTCTCTGTATCTTTCCTTTTCTCTTTGCCTATTTTTTCAGCAGCGAAAGCCATTCAACAAGTTTGGGATGTTTAGACGAAAAAACTAACCCAGCAGCAATAGCCATAACATTCCATAGTGTATCACCCTTAGCTTTTGAAATGTGTCCTTCTTACATATCTATAAATCTACCATTCATCCATGCTTATAATATTATAATATTATAATATTATTATATTATTATAATATTATATTATTATATTATTATAATATTATATTATAATATTATTATATTATTATATTATTATATTATAATATTATTATATTATTATATTATTATATTATTGCTGTCACATATGACCATGTGTATTTTCTTAACCAGTTGTTTTCAGGCTGACCTCTTTAATTTGTTGGCTCTGAACAGACTTGTGCTATGAAGGGCAGGACTATTCAATACAAACTTGTGCTATGAAGGGCAGGACTATTCAATACAAACTTCATATTGTATGCTTGATCATCAACCAAGTTGACAGTGAAGCCACACTGATCCGTTTAGATTAGTCCAAAGCATATATGTAACTTTAAAGCGTCTTGCTTTTGTGTCAACTATGATCTTCAAAAATTGTCAATCATCATCATTTAAAAAATCAGAAAGCAGCATTATCATCTGTTTTGACTTTCTCCTCAACATCTACTTGGTTTCTTTAATTCTCAGTAACCTCTGGTATCTTAGTGGCTTTATTAACTTACTTTGGGTAAAATGATTATAAGTACAGGGTGCAATGGATAAACTGTCATCTAAATTCCTCAAAAATGAAAATTACACTGACATCTCATTTTAACATATATATTTATCAAAATTACACAAAAATATCTTGAAATATTAAAGAGTAGATTTATTCAATAAATTCGCCATTGGCTTTAACCACGGCCTCCAGACAACACTTCTGGACAATCACTTTGTTTAAGTTAGTGAATACTGCCATGATACTTGCCTTCAGTTTATCTTAGGTGTTACAACAAATTTTATAGGTTTCTTATGCAAATGTGGTCTACATACAATAATCAAAGTAGGTTAGAGTCTGGGGAATTAGGTGGCCATATGTCAGAGATAATGGGGTCACAGAAACTGTCTGACAGCTATGACTAGGTTATCCTGCTTGTGTGGCAGAGTGTAGAGTCCTGTTGCCAGACATAGGGTCTTCCAGCAACCACCCTATTAATCCATGGCAACACTACCTCGTCAAGACACTTGATGTAGGCCTGTGTTGAGTTTGAGGCCCTGATGGAAGATGAATGGGGGCATAACATCACCATCACTAGTAGTCACACCAAACACTTTGATGTTGACTGGATATATCAATCAATTCTTTCCAAGTCCTCTGCACTGTCCTCAGAGTGACACCCAAACACTCAGAAATGTTTGCATTGGAACTTCCAGTTCAGTTGGCAAGCAGTACAGCATTTTGTTTCCAAATTCCTGGCAGAGTGAATTGTGTCATAGTGCTTGTTTACTCACAGATGGTTTCCAACTGATTCTGTTATACTATGCAGTCAACAAAATCAAAAACAAACAATGCACTTGTGCAAAATTAAAAGTATAAAATGCCAGCAATCTACCCATTGCATGCTGTATTTTATTGCTTAAATTTTATTTTTATTGGATCCCAATATTTGCTAAACAGAACATCTACTCAAATATGAGGAGCCACTAAAAATAACATATAAACAAAAAAATTTAAAAATTGTCGGACTAATAAATGAAAAATTAATTCCTAAAAATTGTCTTCGTTTACATTAAAATACAAAACTGAGCAAGGATATATATTTTACGTCTGGGCTCAAAAAGTACTACTTATGTTTTGCTTGGACATGAGGTCCTTTGTAGCTGAGAGATTAAAGCATCTCTCATGTTTTCCCTCGGGGATGAGGATGCGAATTCAAATCCTGCTAGAGATTGCAGATTCTTCTCATAAAAGTTCTCAAATATTTAGTCCAGAAGGTAGAAATAAATAAATATAATGTTTAATAATTAATAAATAAAAACAAAGCTTCGACTCAAATATAGGTATCCACTCAAAATAACATATAAGCAAAATGGCAGCTAGGATATAGTCGCTTTCTCATCAACGTAGTGTGGCTTCCCTGTGTCTTTTCTACAAATACTTTCATGGCTTCTGCTCTGATAAACTTAGCTCGCTGGTAGTTTGATATTACATTACTAGAGCTGGAGACTAGCTTATGTTAGTTTGATACTAAAAAATCCTGCATATATACAAATCTACCATCCGCCCATGCATTGTGTACTGCTGCCATATCTGGTCGGGTGCTCTTGATATCCACCTAGGGGTCCTTGATAAAATCCAATGGAGAATCTGTAATGTAATCGATCCTGACTTGGCAGCTGAGATACGGTCACTTTCTCAACGGCGCAATGTGGCTTCCCTGTGTCTCTTCTACAAATACTTTCATGGCTTCTGCCTGATAAACTTAGCTCACTGGTACCCTCTATATATGAATTTCCTCAAGCCACAAGATTAGCAACTAGGTCCCACCCTTTAACTGTGAAACCGATAACTTGTAAACACAAATTCTACTCCAGCAGCTTCTTTTCTCGGACTTCTCACCTGTGAAATTCCCTTCCACTTACTTGTTTACCCGACAGCTACAATCTTCAAGAATTCAAATGTAAAGTCAATAGTCATCTTCTATATCACTAACTTGCATCCTCTCTCTCTCTCTCTCTCTCTCTCTCTCTCTCATGCATCTTTCTCTGTCCACTCCACTCTCATCAGTATTCTCATCCTTCTCTTACCCTCTTCCTGACACCCCCTGTAACCTGTCACTCATTCTTATAAAATTCCTCTTATGTAACCCCATGCTCAACAGTGGCAGTAAAATGCCTTGCTTGGGGTCACATGATTATAAAAAAAAAAAAAAAAAAAAAAATTTCAAATATTATAAATTAATAAATGAAAAATCTATTTCTAAAAATACATATCTACACAAACATACATACATACACACACATACGCACAGTGCTCAATAACATACCAAAAATATGATATAAGCACCTGAAGATTGCTGAAATGCATGAAACTCTGAGTTGTGCATAAACATAGGAAAATATATATATTTATTTATATATATATACAAATTCTACTCCAGCAGCTTCTTCTCTCGCACTTCCCGCCTGTGGAATTTACTTTCGTTTACTTACTTTCCCAACAGCTACAATCTTCAAGAATTCAAATGTAAAGTCAATAGTCATCTCCTATATCACTAACTTGCATCCTCTCTCTCTCTCTCTCTCTCTCTCTCTCTCTCATACTTCTTTCTTTGTCCACTCCACTCTCCTCATTGTTCTCCTACCCTCTTCCTGACACCCTCTGTAACATGCCACTCTTTCTTATAACATTCCTCCTATGTAACCCCCTGCTCAACACTGGCAGCAAAATGCCTTGCTTGGGGTGACACAATTTAAAATATATTGTCATCCACAGACAGATCTGTTTCGCTGTATCACAGCTCATCAGTACGGTTAGACTCCGATTGCTCCCTAACCCAGGCTCAAAACCTGACTGAACTGGCATCAGTCGGTGACTCTACCCCTGTGCCACTGGGCGTTCGGTGGAAGAAGGCAGTCTTTTTTAGCACATATCATATTACGCGCCCAGCAGTCAGAATGCTCCAATTCATTTTTAATGAATGAGCGATGTGTTCACGCTAGAGTGGCTACTGTTTTTCAAAGTCTACCCCTCCTCCAGAGTGCTCAATCAGGGTGTGAGAGCATAAATATTGTCATCTGCAGACAGATCTGTTTCACTGTATCACAGCTCATCAGTACGGTTAGACTCCAATTGCTCCCTAACCCAGGCTCGAAACCTGACTGAACTGGCATCAGTCAGCAACTCTACCCTTGGGCCACGAGGCGTTCAGTGGAAGAAGGCAGTCTTTTTTAGTGTATATCATATTACACGCCCAGCAGTCAGAGTGCTCCAATTCATTTTTAATGAATGATATATATATATATAAAATTGTGTATGTGTGCAGCAATCCCTCTTTTATAGGTTTTATTGAAGACAACTTGCAAGGCACTTTGATTAAACTTTTTATTTAATTTTTCATGCATTAATTGAAATGATTTCTTTTTTGGACGTTGTGGTAAAATTGTTAAAATGATCTGTGGATTTAAGAACTTTTAGTCAATCTTTGGACGGAGGTGATCATGGTTATCTACATCTCCCTATTCCTGGTGGCTCTTAGTATGTTTTCTCCTGTTACACCACACAACCCCTGTTCTGTCATCCACCTGATCAGGCCCAGCAAATATGTTATTCGCTGCCTTTCTCTGTCTCATTTTCCTTCTATTTGGCCTGTCAGTATCAGGTTCTCCAAGCCCTTCTTCCTCATTACATGTCCCAAGAACTTCAGTTGTCTCTTCTTGATGCTCACTATTAATTTCCTTTACGTTGCCATTCTTTCCAACACCTCATCGTTGCTCGCATGCTCAGTCCACGATATCCGCAGCATCCTTCTGTAGAACCACATTTCCACTGCTTCAAGTTTTGTCCTTATTTTCAATGATATTGTCCAGCATTCACTGCCATGTTGAAGGACTGACATCACATAGCAATCCAGCATTCTTTTCTTTGTTTCTAGTAAAATTTTCCTGTGTGTTAGTACTTTACTCAGCTTCTGCGATGCATCCTTTGCCATGCCAATTTGCCTTTGGATCTCTGTTTCACACTTTCTATCTCCTGTTAGAACACTTCATTGGTATTTAAATTTTTGTACTTGCTTGATTCTGGTATCCCCCACCTGTATTTGGCATTTTGGGTTGCTCTTTTTGCCGATGACCATGCATTCAGTTTTCTTAAAGTTTATTTGTAGTCCTTTTTTGTCACTCTCCACTGCTACCTTCTGTAGGAGGTCTTGTAGTTTTCTTTCCATGTCTGCAATCAGCACTGTATCATCTGCATAATGAATTAAATACTTGATATATTTGTTTAATAAATCCTACCGTTTATACTAAGGATTCTACAAACGGTCTGTCCTGGGTATGACGGTAAACTGCATCTGGCAGCAAGGCCTCTGATTGGGAGGCCACGAAGCGCATGGAACCACCTCTTAATTGCTGCTGTTTCTAGGCTCACTCTAACCTGGAGTGGTAGCACCTGTTAGGGCCCCAGCTATGGCAAATAGTTAAACCCAAACTGTGGTTAAAACACTATGAAAGTATAAAAATAGACTTTTTCCAATAAAAAAATCACTGCTATCTTTTCCATGCAAAACACTATGTTATATTCATGGTTGTATTCAGTTTTTTACTGTAATAAAAATGTAAAATAATTTTCTGCTTTCAGTATAGCTTGTATTATTATATATTTAACTAGCAGTATAGCCTGTTGTTGCTTGGGTGTAATGAAAGCTTTAAAACAAATCCATGATCCTGGAGCTCAGACTCTTTGGACTTTGGCATGAAAGACTAAAAAACAATAGTTGTTTCCAGTTAAAGCTAAACCGTAGACTGAGAGAAAAATGAATGGATGTAAGTCAAAATTTGATTTCCTGGTATTGATATCAACTAATTTTTTTTCATCGTAAACTGAATTTTGAAGGTTAAATAAGTCTTCTGATTAAATCGTATCATGGCTGAGACTAAGAACTACAATTATACCTACTTAGAGCCAAACCCAAAGCAAAAAATAAAATAAAAGAGCTGAAAAACTGATTTTGATCAGACCCGTTAGGGATATCGATTTCCAATATTGGAGTCAAATAAGTCATCCAAGGATAGAGCTGCAACCTTGAAATTTCTGAATATCATTTCTTATGTCTTTGTCTATGAGTGTATCAAATTTGATTAAAATCGGGCCATTCCTTCTATAACCCAATTTTTTCAATTATTGATTTTTGATATTCATCGGGGGTACCTTGACACAAAACCTAGCTAAGAACACTCACAGATGCTTATAGTACAACTGTGTAAATTTTCAAGAAAATTGGTTCAGCTGTTTTGAAGTCTATAGGTAATGGACACACACACACACACACACACACAGACACACATACACACACACACACAGACAAAGTTCCATTTATAAATAAGTTTAGATTATTACAGGGAATAAAGTATTTGATGTATTTGATAAATATATTTTACTATTCATATCAAATGTCCTATAAAGAAGTATTCAAATAATGTTCAATGTATTCCCTTCATAAAATCATTTGAAATTTTTTGTTTGAACATTATTTTTGATCGATACTCATATTTAAGTCGATATTCTGTTTATAATCAAACACTATATATTTATTTCTACCGGCCTGATTATTTACGATAAATTTTTGTTATGAAAATGTGTGTCATTCAGCAGGATTCAAACCTGCAACCCCTTTCCACATAGAGGAAGTCACCAATTGATCTGGCGCATCTTAGACCTCTCGACAACGTAAAAAATATTATCATAAATAATCAGGCCAGTAGAAACAAATATATATATATATATACTGTTTGATTATAAACAGAATATCTACTTAAATATGAATATTGATCAAAAATAATGTTCAAACAAATAATTTCAAATTGTCAGTTGCTTAAAACCATTTCGTTAATCTTCATAAACTCATCTACAATACATTGTTACAGGAAAAGTGCTATTTTCACTTTGTCACCATATATTAGAGAAAATGAAAGCCTACAAAAGATATTCCAATTGACATCAGCAACCTAAAATAAATATTTTAAAATCTTTTCAAGATTATAAGTTTCACGATGAACTGTCAAACCATTTAATAAAATATAACAGCTTCCCTGAAGACCAAACAAAATTTGAGATTTAAAAGAAAGAATAGACCGATTCAAGCATATTCCTTCCATTTTACAAAAGGGTTAATCTGCATAGAAAAAAAGAAAAAATATATTGTACTGTAAAATGCTAATATGAAAAGCAAATAATTATTCTTTGTAGAGTAGTTTTTATATTTTTGGTTATTTTTCTTTTTTTTCCTACTGGCTTTATTTTTTTTGTGGTTTCAATATACTTAATGCACATTCTCATCTGATTCACTTTTTTCTTGCTTTCTGATATTTCTCTGTGAAATTCCTTTCATCTTGAAAATATACTACCTGTTGGTAAAACCCCTATTGTTTGCTATGTTTCAAACATATGAAAAAATTTAAAAAAAAAAATGAAGAACCAAAAATAACCGTACTGTTCTTCAGACTTGAATTATCAATTTTGTTAGATAACATTTTTTTCCTTTTCCATAATTTTCTTTTTTTTTACCAGCATACAAAATTTGTTATTGTTATTGATAGAATATTTCTTTCTCTATTTTCCTTAAATTTCTTCATTCTTTTTGCTTCTTTTCTTCATTTCCCTCCATTTCTTTTTCTTTTTCTGCAAGCATACGGTTTCAATTCATTAGCAATAGCCTCACCTCGTGTCTCCACACCTTTCTTTCAATGTCTGACGTGAGATTTCAATCAGACTGTCAGCTAGAATGCAAAGGCATCCATTGTTGGCTAGTGAAGCATCATGGGAAGTGTCACCTGGCTTCCTCAACACAACTAATCACTTTAGGAAGCTGTACACTTGCATATGCTTTATAACAAATTATTTGGGTGAAATGCTGGTCGACGTATCTATCAATGGCCAACAATAGACTATTTATCATTCAAAGCCTTCCTACTGAAAAGCCAAGGCCAAATTTGGGGTTTGTAGTGGTCAGCCAGGACAGAAATAACAGTTAAGATAATAAACACAAGAATATGAGAGTATGAAAGAGTAAATTGTTGCCATTTAAAAATAAATGTGCGTATATATGCATGCAGATAAAGATGCATAAACTCATCGAAGTATAAATATATATATATATATATGTGTGTGTGTCTATGTGTATTTATATACACATATATATATATATATATATATGCATATGTATTTTTACATACATATATATATATATGCATATATATTTTTACATACATATATATAAATATATATATATATATATATATGCATATGTATTTTTACATAAATATATATATATATATGCATATGTATTTTTACATAAATATATATATATATATGCATATGTATTTTTACATAAATATATATATATATGCATATGTATTTTTACATATATATATATATGCATATGTATTTTTACATATATATATATGCATATGTATTTTTACATATATATATATGCATATGTATTTTTACATCCATATATATATATGTATATGTATTTTTACATATATATATATATGCATATGTATTTTTTTTATATTTTATATATATATATATATATATATATATATGTGTGTGTATGCTTTTATTTAATGTATAGATGGCCTCCAACATCTGAAGGTTTTTTTATTATGTGTATGTGTGAGTATTGTTGTGTTATTGATTAATAACTGTCTAATATTACATACATGACTATGTTTTTCTAAGAAATATTTAATAGAACTATAATCAGAAAGGTGACAGGTAAGTCTATGGGAGAGCATGGTTATATTAAAACCATTCGATGTCGTGGGTTTATTATTAATATCAGAGATACAATCTCTGAACAGGCATGCAAACTGATATACTACATTAGTTTTCACTAGAGGATTTAATAGTGTGTTTGTAGAGACTATGTGGCCAATTGTTTTAAATTTTTTAATAATATATGATGAGCTTAATTTGTTCATTATTATTAATTGGTTTAACATTTCTACCTATTATGTTTTTGAGTGTTGTTTTGTCTTGTTTGTAATTATTATGCATTTGGTTGCAATAATATAAGTTAATAGTGTTATGTTTATTTTGACATACACTTTTATTATTAATATTATTAAAATTGTTAGAGGTATTATTAAATTTATTGAGACACATTTTAATTTGTTGATCAATGACAGAGTTAGGAAATTTTTTGTTCACAAAGTATTTGTTTAATGTTGTATAATCCTTTATAGAATATACCTTTGAAAGTAGTTATCATTTGTCTGCCTTGAATTAAATTTTTTATAACAGCTAACTTATATCATTGGGGGCATTCTACCAGAAATTAAAGCCAAAATATGATGTTTAGAATGGCTCACGATTAAGCATAATAGACATTCATTGTCTGTTAATATATCTAAATCTAAATCTAAACTTATTTATAAATGAAACTTTGTCTGTGTGTGTGTGTGTGTGTGTTTGTGTGTGTGTGTGTGTCCGTTACCTGTTGACTCCAAAATGGCCGAATCGATTTTCTTGAAAATTTACACAGTTGTATTATAAGTGCCTGCGAGTGTTCTTAGTTAGATTTTATGTCGAGGTACCCCCTATAAATATTGAAAATCGATAATCAAAAAAATTGGGTTATAGGAGTGGTTCAATTTTAATCAAATTTGATACACTCATAGACAAAGACATAAGAAACGATATTCAGAAGTTTCAAGGTTGTAGTTCTTACAATAGTGCAGAAAATCGATAACATATATATATATATATATATATATATATATATATATATATATAAAAGGCAAGATGTTTGTGTGTGTGTCTCTGTTTACCTGCCTGGATGTCTGTATTTTTTTCAACCCTTTTATTTTAGTTTTTGCTTCGGGTTTGGCTCTAAGTAGGTATAATTGTAGTTCTTAGTCTCAGCCATGATACCATTTACTCAGAGGACTTATTTAACCTTCAAAATTCAGTTTATGACGAAAAAACTCATTTGATATCAATACCAGGAAATCAAAATTTGACTTACATCCACTGATTTTTCTTTCAGTCTACAGTTTCACTTTAATTGGAAACAACTATTGCTTTTTAGTCTTTTATGCTAAAGTCCAAAGAGTCTGAGCTCCAGGATCATGGATTAGTTTTAAAACATTCATTACACCTGAGCAACGCCAGGCTATACTGCTAGTGTTTAGATAATTATCTGCTACCTTAATGCACTAATTATATATATATATATATATATATATATGTGTGTGTGTGTGTGTGTGTGTGTGTGTGTGTGTGTGTGTGTGTGCATGAACACCAGTGTCAACAGTGAGTTTGTTTCAAGCAAGAAATTCGTCTAAAGAAATTTTTTAAAGGGAAAAAGGAGTATAAGTTGTTATTAAAAGAGGAGGATCACAAATCAAAGTTGGTATTTAAACCTCTTATGAAACAGCAGGTATGAAGTAACAATAAGTCAAGAAATGATATTCGTTTAAATCCTTACTTTCATTTTGGAGGTGAAAACTAATATAAGGAAGATATTTTTTAAATATTAGAAAAACACTTCCCCAAGTCCTCTGAATTGCATGAGACCTTTAATAAAAATACAGTGAAACTGAGTCACAGCTGCACTAGTAACTTGGATAAAGCTGTAAAACAACAAAACGCCAAGGGTAACCCACAGAATGAAAATGATGGTGACTCATGTAACTGCAGGGACAAAGGCAATTGTCTGCTAAGTGGCACTTGTAAAATGAAAAGAGTGGTGTATAAAAATGAGGTGGAAAATTCTAATGGGCAGAAAATGGTTTATGTGGGGTGCATGGAAGGCAGTTTCAAGTAGAGATGGTATAACCATAAGTCTTCATTCAATTTAGGAAGACATAGAAATTATAACAGACTCACGTGAGAGTTGAAGAAAAAAAAACAATAAAAGTCTTAATGTGAAATGGAGTATACTTAGGAAGGTCCAGCCTTACAGTGTTGGTGACAAAATTTGCGGGTTGTGCCATAATGATAAACTGACAATTGTCACATATCCAAACCAGAAAAAATTATTAAATGAAAGGTCTGAGATTATGATGGGGATGCAAGAAAATATGTTTTGTGACTATACAAGCCTGACTGAGGACGTTAGTGTGTATTTCCTTCACTCTCTATGGGAGTTCCAGCAGCCATATGCATGAAGAAATTCCTTCACTCTCTTTTATCAAATGTGGGCATAAAAAGGTTCCTCTCCCCTTTTAGTCATTCTTCTGTTTATTGTATATATTTTGGCATACAAGCTGCTGCTTTGCTTGAAGCTGAAGAGACAAGTGTTGGATGAAACCTAGGTAGCAAGTACATGATGTCTGTTCAGTTCTTTGACATATATATATATATATATATATATATATATATATATATATATATTGCAAAACGTACCAACAAAACAGTAGCACTAATCACGAATGAAATCAGAAAAACCTACTGTTAACAAATTAGTAACGTAAGTTGTCAAACCCAAAAGGTACTACCAAATGGGTAAAGAGGAATAAAAAAAAGAAACAAACAAAGCATAAACTGTGTTTGAAAGAAAAAAAAACCCAAGATGAACACCTAACAAGAAAGAGCTCAATACGAAAGTACTAAGGCACGAAAGTAGAGCAAAAATGCGAACTAAATCTAAAAGTGAGCCAAACGTCGCCCGCGGTTTCACTCACTGGATCGTCAGGACAAGGCTAACAAATTAAAACGGAAATTAAATAGCACTGATCAGAAGATACCAAACCAAAAAATAAAAAAATTTTTGGGTTTGGTATCTTCTGAGCAGTGCTATTTAATTTGCGGTTTTGTCTAATTTGTTAGCCTTGTCCTGATGATCCGGCGAGTGAAACTGCGGTCAACGTTTGGCTCACTTTTAGATTTAGTTCATATATATATATATATATATATATATATATATATAGTGTATTGAGGCAGCAGATAATTTTTTAAGCATATACTGTTAGATATAAGAGACAATGAATGTCTGTTATGTTTAATCATGAGCCGTTCTAAACATCATATTTTGGCTTTAATTTCAGATGAATTTAAAGACAAAAATTCTCCAACATTTGGATAATTTTTTATTAAGTTGGTTCTAAGCTTTTGGCTGAAATGAGCCATCTCCAGAGGGGTTACAAGGATATTAACATAAAAACATCCACCATCAGTGATGATTTTATCTTGTGTTGACATAAAACTTTGCTAGGCAATGATAACAGTTACCAAAGATAGCAAACGCAGTTCATAAATTTGTAATGCGATTCTATGAGAGCTCAAAATGATAACAGAACCATATATTTAAATGCAATGTAATGTGATATGACCAGATTTAAACGTGATTTTATGAAGTGTGGTTTGTTTGGATTTAATGTAGATGGCTTCCAGTATCTGAAGGTTCTTTTTACTGTGTGTATGAGTGAGGATTATTGTATTGTTGACTAAAATCTGTCTGATATTACCTACATTGCTATGTTTTTCTAAGAAATGTTGTTTAATTGTACTCTGATATAACAATATATGCATATATATATACACACACACACATATATACACATACACACCCTAAAGGACAGACATCACATAACAATCCAGTACTCCCTTATTGCCAAAATTAATCTAGAATAATGGTACATTTAATTGAGTATTTGATTATTTGATATTGTAATTGCAAAATGAGTCACTACTTTCCAAGATTTATTTATACTACTAAATACATTAATTTTGGTTTTAGGAACTTGAGTAATTTACTTATTATATATTTTTCTTCCATAAAATTTTAGGACTAATCTGTCCTCCGGTATAGCAGCTAATGCTGGACAATCTCATCAGACATAAAGAAGAGACATGAAGCAATAGAAATACAGTCCTACAGAAAGATGCTGAAGATACCATTGCTTGGACATGCTTAACATGAGGAAGAGGCAGTTGAAGTTTCTAGGGCATTTAATGAGAAAGGAGAGCTTAGAAAACTTGATACTCACAGGACAGATTGAAGGAAAGAGGGACAGAAGAAAGTAGTGTATA